>CM059781.1:16194484-16751984 GCA_030435695.1 Brachymystax lenok tsinlingensis
CCAAATGGACAATGACCCCAAGCATACTTCCAAAGTTCTGGCAAAATGACTTAAAGACAACAAAGTCAAGGTATTGGAGTGGCCATCACAAATCCCTGACCTCAATCCTATAGAAAATGTGGGGCAGAACTGAAAAAGCGTGTGCAAGCAAGGAGGCCTACAAACCTGACTCAATTACACCAGCTCTGTCAGGAGGAATGGGCCAAAATTCACCCAATTTTTTGTGAGAAGCTTGTGGAAGGCTACCCGAAACGTTTGACCCAAGTTAAAAAATTTAAAGGCAATGCTACCAAATACTAATTGAGTGTATGTTAACTTCTGACAAACTGTGAATGTGATGAAAGAAACTGTTATGTGATTTTGACATTTCACGTTGTTAAAATAAAGTGGTGATCATAAGTGACCTAAAACAGGGAATTTTTACTAGGATTAAATGTCTGGATTTGTGAAAAACTGAGTTTAAATATATTTGGCTAAGGTGTATGTAAACTTCTGACTTCAACTGTGTATACACACACACACACACACACAGTAGTAATGCTCTTTACACATTGTAATCTACATAGTGAGGATATACACTGCTCAAAAAAATAAAGGGAACACTTAAACAACACAATGTAACTCCAAGTCAATCACACTTCTGTGAAATCAAACTGTCCACTTAGGAAGCAACACTGATTGACAATAAATTTCACATGCTGTTGTGCAAATGGAATAGACAACAGGTGGAAATTATAGGCAATTAGCAAGACACCCCCAATAAAGGAGTGGTTCTGAAGGTGGTGACCACAGACCACTTCTCAGTTCTATGCTTCCTGGCTGATGTTTTGGTCACTTTTGAATGCTGGCGGTGCTTTCACTCTAGTGGTAGCATGAGACGGAGTCTACAACCCACACAAGTGGCTCAGGTAGTGCAGCTCATCCAGGATGGCACATCAATGCGAGCTGTGGCAAGAAGGTTTGCTGTGTCTGTCAGCGTAGTGTCCAGAGCATGGAGGCGCTACCAGGAGACAGGCCAGTACATCAGGAGACGTGGAGGAGGCCGTAGGAGGGCAACAACCCAGCAGCAGGACCACTACCTCCGCCTTTGTGCAAGGAGGAGCACTGCCAGAGCCCTGCAAAATGACCTCCAGCAGGCCACAAATGTGCATGTGTCTGCTCAAACGGTCAGAAACAGACTCCATGAGGGTGGTATGAGGGCCCAACGTCCACAGGTGGGGTTGTGCTTACAGCCCAACACCGTGCAGGACGTTTGGCATTTGCCAGAGAACACCAAGATTGGCAAATTCGCCACTGGCGCCTGTGCTCTTCACAGATGAAAGCAGGTTCACACTGAGCACGTGACAGACGTGACAGAGTCTGGAGACGCCGTGGAGAACGTTCTGCCTGCAACATCCTCCAGCATGACCGGTTTGGCGGTGGGTCAGTCATGGTGTGGGTTGGCATTTCTTTGGGGGGCCGCACAGCCCTCCATGTGCTCGCCAGAGGTAGCCTGACTGCCATTAGGTACCGAGATGAGATCCTCAGACCCCTTGTGAGACCATATGCTGGTGCGGTTGGCCCTGGGTTCCTCCTAATGCAAGACAATGCTAGACCTCATGTGGCTGGAGTGTGTCAGCAGTTCCTGCAAGAGGAAGGCATTGATGCTAAGGACTGGCCCGCCCGTTCCCCAGACCTGAATCCAATTGAGCACATCTGGGACATCATGTCTCGCTCCATCCACCAACGCCACGTTGCACCACAGACTGTCCAGGAGTTGGCGTATGCTTTAGTCTAGGTCTGGGAGGAGATTCCTCAGGAGACCATCCGCCACCTCATCAGGAGCATGCCCAGGCGTTGTAGGGAGGTCATTCAAGCACGTGGAGGCCACACACACTACTGAGCCTCATTTTGACTTGTTTTAAGGACATTACATCAAAGTTGGATCAGCCTGTAGTGTGGTTTTCCACTTTAATTTTGAGTGTGACTCCAAATCCAGACCTCCATGGGTTGATAAATTTGATTTCCATTGATAATTTTTTTGTGATTTTGTTGTCAGCACATTCAACTATGTAAAGAAAAAAGTATTTAATAAGATTATTTCATTCATTCAGATCTATGATGTGTTATTTTAGTGTTCCCTTTATTTTTTTGAGCAGTGTAGTAACTGTAGAAAGAAAATCAAATCGCACTTTTGCCTATAAAGTGAACTACTGTTGGCTGAAGCCACATCGTGCACTATATACAGAATATGAATATGTTCATGTGGATCCCAGGATGTACTGTAAGTTAATACCAGGTGTAATGCTAATGGGGTCAGAAAGACAGACAGTTGCGTGACAGGGTTGACATACTTTCTATGGATGCTGATGTTCGAGTTAGAATGTGCCCAAACCTGTTCTTATTACCAACTAGTATTTTAACTAGAGGAAGCTCAAATTGGACTCTGCTGAGTTTGCTCTATGTCTGCTTTCCTTTGAAGTGTATTCAATCCCAATGTCTTGTGCTTGAATCAAATTTTTGTCTGTCTACAGTTGTATATCATTAGGCTGACTGGCCAACCCAAGCCACAGTTTACCAGCACAGGTAGTCATTGTTCAGTAGAGACAACCGACGAAGCTACATGGAGCCAGATCTTTACTCACCTGACTAGCAGCCTCATTGCTGCTGCTAATTTATAGCCGTCGCTAATAAAAGCTGGTAATAAGAATATCATAAGAGCCTCATGTTTTCTTTTCACTAAGCCCTGGGGGACCTTAATGAGCCCCTCCCATTTCAACAGGTGTAGCCCATCTGTTTGTTTATGTCTCCGTGGCTGTATTTACACATGCAGCCAAATTCTGATATATTGCCTAAATATTGGCAAAAGATCTGATCTGATTGATCAAAAGAACCATCATTACATTATAGATAGAATGCTGTGATTAGGGCAGCAGCCTCCCTGTTACCGTTGCTATTGGCAACCGGCTGGATGAGCAGCTGTAGGATATCTTTTGTTTTCCAATCTGGAAAAGTGGTGTCCATAATTGGCCAATCAGTATCAGGATAATGTGATGAAGGTTTCTCATGTAAACAAATAGGTAGGGTCAAGTTAAATATAATCAAGGTAGATTACACCATCGTCACCTTTCATTCGAGCGTGTTGTCCTGTTATTACTGGATGTTTCTATGGTTTCGTGTAGCCTAGTCCTTGACCTAGCTGTTAATGGATGTTGGTATAAAACAGTGTTCCCTGTTATTTTGCCTATAGGTGAGGGTTATAAGATTTATTTAGTTCCTTTATCACATCACATGACTGTAGAAGATCATCATCACCCTGTCTCTCTCTCTCGCCATCACCCTGTTTCTCTCTAGTCATCACCCTGCTTCTCTCTCGTCATCACCCTGTCTCTCTCTAGTCATCACCCCGTCTCTCGTCTCTACCTTTTACCCCACATTTATTTATTTTTTACATTTTTCTCTATCTCCTTAGACACCTACACCCTCTCAATTCTCTATACCGCATTTCTCTCCTCCCTCTCCCCTATCTCTTCCCTCTCTCACCCTCCTCACTCCCACCCCTTCCCATATATTCCTCTCTTCTCCCCTTCTCTCCCTCCCTCCCTCTCTCTTCCTCCCTTAATCCCCCTATCTCTGTTGTAGCTGGGTTTCAGCGCCACCTGTTGGACCCTCTGATGCAGTTCCACTACACCCTGAGGAACCTACAGCTGCAGGAGGTTGAGTATGTTCTCATGCAGGCCATCTCCCTCTTCTCTCCAGGTAACATTATGCCACACACACACAGACTCCTTACCACGCTCTGATTTTGCTCCATTCTTCCTGCTTTCAATACATTTAAAGGCCCAGTGCTGTCAAAACGTGATATTCCTGTGTTTTATATTTCCACACTATGAGATTGGAATAATACTGTGAAATTGTGAAAATGATGTTAGTGCCCTTATAGTGTAAAAGCTGTTTGAAGACCGCCTGAAATGTTCAGCTGGTTTTGGTGGGATGGAGTTTTGGTGGTATGGAGTTTTGGCCTGCCTGGTGACATCACCAGGCAATAAATTAGTTAATAGACCAATAAGAAAGAGTCCCAAACCTTTCTGCCAATAACAGCTAGTTTTCAGTGTTCCCCTCCCCACTGAGACCACTCCCAGACAGTCCTAGCAAAAGTATTGCTTGAGAAATGTCTCTTTGCTAAGAAGCTATTTTCTTTTCTTTTTTACAATTTATTTCAAAACAATTACAGTACGGTCCTTAAAATACATCCAAACTTGTGAAGACTTGTGAACTCAAATTAGAGTTTAAATAAATAACAATAACAATGCTTATGTGGTTGAAAATGTTGTGTCCTGATGGGCAGATCGTCCGGGTGTGATCCATCATGGTGTGATTGATAGTCTGCAGGAGAATCTGGCTATTGCGCTGAAGGTCCACATCGACTCCAAGAGGGCCAAGCCTGAGAAACAGTGAGTCTGTCTAAATATTGGATTTCATTGAGACATGAGACGTGTCGTAAGGCATGACGTTGGATAATGTGCCTAGGAATACTCTGTCTTCATAGTGACCTCTTGGGCCCTATATCCCTGTATCTCATCCCCCTGTCTCTGTCCTCCCTGTCCCCCCAGCCTGCTGTACCCTAAGATTCTGGCGTGTCTGACGGAGATGAGGACTATGAATGAGGAGTATACTAAACAGGTCCTGCAGATTCAGGACATCCAGCCAGGCAACTCATTTGACCCACTCATCCTGGAGGTGGTCAGCAAGGACCCCTGAGACAGACACACCCAGACAGACATCAGCAGGGACGCCTAAATCACTTTCCAACAGGTTTCAGCAAGGACACATAGGGAGAATCTCAATTACATACTTCTTGTGTCCTCTCTCCTCGACTCCTTCTCAAAACCCATTGGATGAAAGAGCCAGAGGTCCCTCCCTTCTGACCTTCTCTTCCAATAGGTTTTGAGGAAGAGGCGAGGAGAAAGGAGTATGCAATTGAGAAAAGTCCCTTAAATCACTTTCAGACAGCTTAATCCACCTTCCTTAGCCCGATATACAGAACGGATGCCTAAATAATTGTGACCGGCATCAACAGAGACATCTAAACCAAGGTTTCAAAGCCATGTAAAACTGCCTATGGGGTGATTGAATCATGCATGATGAGGGAATAGGACATTTTCCCTCTCAAGAATGTAGCTTTTATTTTATTCAAAATATATCACTACTTCTGTGAAAATGCCCCAAAAAAGAGCTATACGTAGTTTTTTATTGTGTCCTTGCTTGTATGTTTTTTCTTTCATCATTCAATTATGCATATTGCCAATGCAAAATGATTGTCAGAGACTCAGACAATTGTGTTTAAAGCACTAATGCAAAATTGAACAAGGGGATGTCCCCTATGGTTCTACAGAGGTTTAAGGAGTGATTTTGTTTTCTGTGAAAAACACTCTTTGGCTGCTGTATTTCCTAAAAGCTGGTCAAGTGCCTCCTTAAGTGTGATACAAAATCAATCTAGTACATACCAATTTATCCTCATCGCAGAAATGTCACAGGTGAAATGACCACAGTACAATCAGAATCTAAATGTGATATACATCATCGTATATGTATTGTTAACGTATTCTGTATTCTGGGTTTTAGTGTATTTGTGTTTTTGCCATGTGACATGAATGTTGGGTTGTGTTTTTTTCTAGACATGTACAGACATGCACATGTGTGTTTGGCTGTGTGAGCGTTGGGTCATGGTTGTCGTTGGGGTTTTCTGCCTTAAATGTTTATCTTTCTGTGTGGTGTAACACTAGTAGACACACAGGACCCTCCATGGCCAGAACTTTATGACCTTTGATCTTTGTTTTGACCTACTAGCCCTACCTCCCCATGACCTCAGGTCTGGATTGAGACAATCGTTTTTTAATGGATGTCATCAGATAATGCAGATTACATCATGCAAATTCGTAGCACATTGTACATTTTGCTAATTTGTAACATATCATACGAAATGGGTGATGAACAACCACAAATGAATACATATCATACGAAACATAATATATCATACTAAATGGAGTGTCTCGGATTTACGTACAGTAATAGGAAATGTTGTGAGACTAGGTTGGATAATTGAAGATAATCTGTAAAAAAAAACACAAGATGTCTGCGTTGCGTGGTGAATGCATTTGCGTTCTAATGTCTCAACTGAAAATCTCACTTTTAAAAGTTCATACTCTGTTAACTCATGCGTCATACCCAAATAATGTTATTGACTCATCCTATACAAAGCATAAATTGGAGAAAAACACTTCAAACACCCCACCTCAAACTTGTATCTCAAACAGTGTTTCAAAAATGCTGTCCTCATAGATGATGTCATCACAGGTGGTCCTATGCGTCTCAGTCAATAGAGTATGGTGTTTACAAGGGTTGTTGGTTTGATTCCCGCTGGGGCCACCCATATGTAAAATGTAGTCACGCATGACTGTAAGTCGCTTTGGATAAGAACGTCTGCTAAAATGTTAGATTATCAGCAGTCTACTCGCATGCATTTTTTTGACCGGTATACGCCCACTCCATTCCTACACAGAAAATATTTTTAACATAAGTAATTAACATTTTTAGGAAAGAAAACTAATTGTAATTAATTATAGGTCATATTTCATAGAAATCTGGAAACACTGGATGGTTATTTTAAGCTCTTTTGTTGGAAACAAGCTTTCAGGAAGCTGTTGTATGTTAAAATAAAAGTTATACATTTAAATTGTTATGTTAGCCTGAAGTGCTCTCTTCTGTCAAACCCTCAAATAAAGAGGAATCTAAGTTTGACTATAACAGAACCATGTAGTACAGGACTGGGCAACATACGGCCCATGGGCTGGAGACCATTCAGTCTGTCCCGCGGGAGGTTTGAGTAATTTGGAATATTCGTATTTTGGGTAAAAAATAATGGACCTTTACGTTTTTAAATAACTGCCCTTTTTCTGGGCCTCAAATTGCTTTTGACGAACAAATCGATCTGAAAGCAATCCTCAATCTGAAAGAAATCCCTTATTGCCCACCCGATGTAGAATGTGTGGCTGGATGAAGTGAATGGGCTGTGGCCTCATGTGGCTAGTCATCTACTGTAGTGTGTTGTTAGTCATAGCCTGCTGTTCTACTGTACATACTTAGCTCTACGACAAATGTCACAACAGGGCAAGAACACACACACACATAGGCAGAGGTCAAGGCTTGTTCATTTCCAGGCTATCCTACTCTTTATTTAATGCAAATGACAGTACCAGGAAACCAGGGAACTATTCCTCAGGGCACGCAAAGTATTTACAGGGGCGAACATTTAGGATGCCTTCACAGAAAAAAAAAAAAAAAAAACATTTAAAAATGAAATAAAATGTCACAAACCGAGGCATTCAAGTAGTAGTGGTATTGTTATACAGTTAGTTTTCCATCGTCTTTTCTTATTTTTTCTTTAAACTCAGTTAGCATATTCTTCTGCCACGAGTGTAACGATGCCACAGTTGGTATATTATAGTCCACTATCCTTGCTTGTCTTATTGTTTTGGTAACTGAAACAGTTGTGGTGTGGGTTGACATGGTTCACTCTGGTTGAACTGGAGTCTGGGGAGAGAGGTGAAGTGGTCACACTGTGGTGGGATAGATAGCAACACGTTGATGAACGCAAATATTACAGCAAACAGGACGGGAGGGGGACACGATAAACCCCTCAGACCACAGAGGGATGGAGGGTGGAAAAGAGAAGGGGTGTGTAGACAATGAGATACAAGGTACCGTATTACCTCTGAGGACGGCTTGTCACAACATCAATAGGCTTAATGGCTTTGATACCAGAAGCATCATTTTGACTGAATACATACTGTACTCTAATGTATGTCTATGCTATGTTGACTGTGTGTGTGTGTGTGTATTTCTGCACCCTAGTGAAACCATAAAAACCATTCATTAAAATCAAGCACAGACTTTTCTTCAAATTGGGACAACAATCTTGAACTATATATAATGTTTTAAAAACATAGATTTGTAGCAAAAAGCTTTAAACATGGGGAAAAGGAGGTTGAAGATGACTTGTACATACAGAGAAAGAGAAATTCTAACGTTAAACTAACATTGGCACAACTCTTGACTGAAAGTGAGATCTGAGAGGGGGACGGCAGAAAGTCATTCAACAGCACCTAAGGAGGATGTCAGGTTATGTGACAGGAGGGGTGGGAGATAAGGGGGCAAGGCACTCCAAACTATAGATACACTATACATGACTAGGTATTGTTCCAATAATACAGCTGTCATCTACTGTAATGTACAGGTAAAGATGGAACTATATGGCTGGATAAAGCATCATCATCTACAATATCCAACAAACAAGTCTGTTTTTTTCTTATTTTCTTTTCTCCCCACATATCTTTGTTTTTGCTCATAAACAGTACATGGGTCTGTGTATATACTGTACATACCATGATCACAACATAAAAACAGAAGAAACTAACAAACATAAAAAACTAAAATATAAGTCAGGATTTGGTGAGGAGCATTTGACCTGTATACATATACACAGTGTAGTTGTGTTGTCGTATTGACCCTGTGTGAATATGTCTGGGTAAGTAAGACGCTCTACTCTGAGAGACTGTACCAGAGAGGTGCTTGTGTGGTTCAGGTGGAGAGAGAGAGGAAAGAGAAGAATGCTAGACTAATGCTCAATTAACATTGGACCAACATTAGATGAACATTGTACTAACACTGAGTCAGTCAGTGGTCACAATCGGAGAGCCAGGAGTGACAGAGGACTCCTCGCATCTAGCCAGAAACAACAAAGACCTCTCTCCATGGCTGAATTCCAAATCAAGTGCTAAGGGGGTAGGGGTTGGTTTGGAAGATAAAGTCTTCATCTAAAGAGAGAGAGGTGTGGGGGAGACATCCCCTCCAAACTGACTGCATTACAACACAGTCATCTGATAAAGATAAATAAAAATAGTTAAGGAACAGACCATTTTCTAGTCCTGTCTACAGCATTAACATAACAATAATTACATACAGGAATACAGGGAAGTGACTGCTGAAAAAAAAAAAAGAAGCTTTTCTAGCCAAAAAAGATCACACCACCTTGCCTCTTCATGTCTTTAGGCAGTAGCAAATATTGCCCCTGCTCTGTGAGCCAACAACTAACCGTTATGGATTCTGAACCATTGAAGTTAAATATACATATATATTTGTACATAATGCAAAGTAATATATAAACTGTGTATGTATACACTGAGTGTACAAAACATTAGGAACACCAGCTCTTTCCATGACAGACTGTCCAGGTGAATCGAGGTGAAAGCAATGATCCCTTATTGATGTCACTTGTTAAATCCACTTCTCAGCATAGAGATGAAGGTGAGGAGACAGGTTAAAGAAGGATGTTTAAGCCTTGAGACAGTAGACATGGATTGTGTACAGTATGTGTGACATTCAGATGTAATGGGAAAGACAAAATATTTGAGTGCCTTTGGACGGGGTATGGTAGTAGGTGCCAGGCACACCGGAGTGTCTCAAGAACTACAACGCTGCTGGGTTTTTCACATGCAACAGTTTCCCGTGTGTATCATTTATGGTCCACCACCGAAAGGACATCCAGCCAACT
This sequence comes from Brachymystax lenok tsinlingensis, assembly GCA_030435695.1. Lineage (NCBI taxonomy): Eukaryota > Metazoa > Chordata > Actinopteri > Salmoniformes > Salmonidae > Brachymystax > Brachymystax lenok. The sequence continues at coordinate 16,204,077 of CM059781.1, forward strand.
TGACACAACTGTGGGAAGCATTGGAGTCAACATGGGCCAGCATCCCTGTAGAACGGGGGTGTTCCTAATGTTTTGTACACTCAGTGTAAAACGTAATACAAGCACACAGAGCCATAAACATCTGACATGTCAATCTAAATGATCCCGCCCACCCTAAGCCAAGGGAATATAAAATCAAAACAGAATAAAACTGTTCTCTAACCGTTTAAAAACAACCCCGAGCAAACCTCTGACATCATCCAAAACCTCCCTTCTGATTGGACTGTCCACATATATCAGGATCTTCATGCATCGGCGTGTGTTGGTATGAATGTATGTATGTGTGTGTGTATGTGTGCCTCATGCCTAATTAGCAGAAGTGTGGACGTCAATGCAGGGGTGAAAGGTCACTCTGGGTGCTCCTAACTATACTCAGGCCATGCACTACAGGAGGAGGAGTCTGGGTGGCCATCCCAACCAGGGGGTCAGAGGTGAGGTGTCAGAGGGGAAGTGATGAAGACATGAAGGGGTGCGGTGTAGAGAGAGGGCGAGAGGGAGGGACTGATCCTTAATGTGGGGGGCTTCATTGTGGACAAGGAAGAGGAAGAGGGTGTGGGGACAGATAATTATTTTGATACATAGATTGCCCTCTTGGAAACATTAGCAGGCTAGTATTGTGTATATATGGTACGTTTATATATGAATACTCTAATATTTCATCAGCCTCCCCCTGCCCTCACCACTCCCTCCCTCATAACAGACCATAAAGATGTCCTCAGTGGAGCAGGTTGCAGAAATCAAACACTTAGATGGGTGACGTGGAGGGCTCAGTTAGTTTTGTTGTTGTTGTCATCTGTTTTAAACCCTGCCATGTCATCATTCTTACAGCTGGCACCCAGGTGCACCCCTGATTGGAGCGATGTGGGGGGGGTCAGAGAGGCAGGGTTCAGGAGTTGGAGTTGGAGGCAGAGGCTGAGGCGGTAGTGGTGCTGGGGACGCGATCTGTGTTGTTACCATCTTGAAAGGAGGACAGGAGAGTAGGGAGAGGAAAATTATTCAGTAATTTACACAATGAGTAAACAGGTGTTTTTAATAAGACATTTTCCCGGGAGAGAGAGACAGAGAGAGAAAAGAGAGAGAGAACATAGACAGAGAGTTGGAGAGGGATGGAGAGGTGTGGGTCAACCTGTGGTAACGGTGGCGTTGGCATTGGTTGGGGTAGAGGTGGCGACCTGAGAGCGGGCATGGGCGGGGATTAGGATGTTGGCCAGCGAGGGATTACTGGACAGCTCTGTGAGAGAGACACGGTACACCAGATTACAGCAGATCACACCCACCACAGATAAACACATCAAAATACACCTCACACATAGGTCATACACACACACACAGATTACAGCAAGTAGCGTTAGTACAGAGACTGACAGAGAGAGACCACATCATTATGCATGTAAGAGAATAAACTCTCCGTACCGCAGATAAAACAGACACATAGAGAGGCAGACAGTGTATTGACAAGGTGCTGTACCCTGGGTGGTGAAGTTGAAGAGAGAGGGTTTTTCTCGCCCGTTGGGCAGCTTGACGTTGGGGTCCCTCAGCTCGTCAAAGAAGGAGTGTGCAGACGCCTCCAGGGGGGTGAGGCGCGAGGTGGGCGTGTACTCCAGCAGCCGAGAGCACAGGGCGATGGCCTCCGGGGGCGTGCGCGGCCGGAACACCTAGCAACCAATCCAACGCAATGACGAGTCATGGAGCCAATCACAAAGACGAGACTGGAATCAGTAAACCAATCAATATCAAACTAGTATCATGAACACAATGATGTATGCAGTCATGATAGCAGGTGTGAGAGGAGGATTTCAGTTTCTGCTTATAGATATGAAATGGGGAGAGAATGTAATTATTATTATTAACTAACAAGGGTCGGCACAAAGGTGAGGGTGATATACGTAGAAAAATACACAACCGTTCAAAAGTTTGGGGTCACTTAGAAATGTCCTTGTTTTTTAAAGAACACTTACAAAAAAGGTCCATTAAAATAAGATCAAATTGATCAGAAATACAGTGTAGACATTGTTAATGTTGTAAAAGACTATTGTAGCTGGAAACGGCTGATTTTCTATGGAATATCTACATTGTCGTACAAAGGCCCATTAACAGCAACCATCACTCCTGTGTTCCACGTTGTGTTAGCTAATCCGAGTTTGAAAATAAAGGACAGCCACACACTCTGAGAGCTCAGATGCAAAAATGTAATGTCCAACGTTTCGACTGGCAAGCTGTCTTCATCAGGGTATAATCACAGAACACTGCGGGATGACTCACACACACACACACACACACACACACACACACACACACACACACACACACACACACACACACACACACACACACACACACACACACACACACACACGTGTCTGTAATCATGGCTAAGTGTGGCCTAATATCATTGGTTAATTCTCAAATATTAAAATGGCATACACAAAACAAATGGATAGCATACGATCATAGATTCAATTTAGGCTACATAAGCCTACAAACAATTACAATGGCAAAGTCACAATCACAAGATTAAAGATCCAGGCAGCCTCTCGTTTTAACAATAAATTGTTGAGGTCACCCCCTCTCCTAGGGAGGGTGACATGTTCAATGCCAATATAACGCAGAGACAAAATCGAGTGGTTTGCTTCCAAAAAGTGGGCCGCAACTGGGTAAGTCGAGATTTTGCACCAAATGGTGCTACAATGCTCTGAGATACGTACTTTTAATTCACGCTTTGTTTTACCCACATAATTTTTTTACCACAAGGACAAGTTATAAGATAAATAACTGCCTTAGTGGAGCATGTAATAACACCTTTGATTGGGATCTGTTTGCCTGTTTTGGGGGTATTTGAAGGATCTACAAAGCGCAAATTAAAATTACATATCTCAGAGCATCGTAGCACCTTTATTTTCAAGTTTTCCACTCCGCTAGCCAGCACCTTAAAAGGCGAATTGATCATTAGAAAACCCTTTTGCAATTATGTTAGGGCAGCTGAAAACTGTGTATTGATTAAAGAAGCCATAAAACTGGCCTTCTTTAGACTAGTTGAGTATCTGGAGCATCAGCATTTGTGGGTTCGATTACAGGCTCAAAATGGCCAGAAACAAAGACCTTTCTTCTGAAACTCATCAGTCTATTCTTGTTCTGAGAAAGGAAGGCTATTCCATGCGAGAAATTGTCAATAAACTGAAGATGTGTACTACTCCCTTCCCAGAACAGCGCAAACTGGCTCTAACCAGAATAGAAAGAGGAGCGGGAGGCCCCGGTGCACAACTGAGCAAGAGGACAAGTACATTTGTGTCTAGTTTGATAAACAGACACCTCACAAGTCCTCAACTGCCAGCTTCATTAAATAGTACCCGCAAAACACCAGTCTTAACATCAACAGTGAAGAGGCGACTCTAGGATGCTGGCCTTCTAGGCAGAGTTCCTCTGTCCAGTGTCTGTGTTCTTTTGCCCATCTTAATCTTTTCTTTTTATTGGCCAGTCTGAGATATAGCTTTTTTTTTGCAACTCTGCCTAGAAGGCCAGCATCACGGAGTCGCCTCTTCACTGTTGACGTAGAGACTGGTGTTTTGTGGGTACTATTTAATGAAGCTGACAACTACTATTTTTCTTTCAAAAACAAAGACATTTCTAAGTGACTCCAAATTTGAACGGTAGTGTATATTAGAAACTTTGTGCATCTGTTAAAACCACGAAGAGGGCTCATTGTCCATAGATTGTCCAAGTGTAAAGAGCGCAGCCCTGCAGGAGCAGGGTAAGAGACTCTAGACCAGTAATGGGCACCTCCAGTCCTCGGGGCTGGAGTGGTGTCACATTTCCCCATCCCCAGCCAACACAGCTGATTGAACTATTTGCATTTTAAACTGAAGATCAGGATTAGTTGATTATTGGGAGTCAGGTGTGTTAGCTGGGGCTTGGACAAAAGTATAACAATAATCAGAACCCAAGGACTGGAGTTGTCCATCCCTGGTCTAGACAGGCAGCACAGAGACTGGGTGGCTAGGGGATGCAGTACTAGAGAACAAGCACAAGGTGGAGTCTAGGGAGACGCCACGAGGACCTGCTCTACTACACTGCTCATTTGCTAAGGGGGTTATGCAATGCTGAACAAGTGGGCAGGGCTGGGTCCCAACTGAGACTTGGGCCCTGTTCATATACTGTGACAATGTCCTCTTTGCTAACTCCCTTTCTTGAGGTTATCACCAACCTGCCTTCGTCATGTGCCCTTGCAGATTAGAAAGAATCTGATGGTTGTAAGCAATATGGTAGCCTACCAGTAAGCTAGTGGGACTAGACGCAACTGTTATCATATAGCTTACACCTTTCCAATCCTTACAGATCTAGGTGGGGCACATCATGATCTAGGTGGGGCCCATCGTGTCTAGGTGAAGGGTTGATTTAGGATATTAGGGGATACAGATATATGGGATGGCAGAGATGAATGCCTGGCAGGCTGGTGAGGTGAGCACAGAGCGATGATGCTAGGGGAGGGGGTGGATTGTAGAGTAGTAAAAGAGTTCCTGTACCTGTTGACTCACCTTAGTCCATGGGTGTGCCTTAATCTGGGGGAACTTGAACTCAGTGTAGTTGGGGTTCATCTCTCGGATCTGCTCCCGTGTAGGGGTCCCCAGAACCTACAGCACAGAGACAGGATAAGTGAAGAGCGGGGGAGGGAGAGACGGAGAGAGAGGGGGAAGAGAATATGACAAAATTGGTTGACAGACATCCTAACTGACAGGCTGGTATCAGTACCTTGATGATCTCCACCAGCTGATCAACTCCACTGTCGCCAGGGAAGATTGGTTGCCCTAGCAACAGCTCTGCTAGCACACATCCAGCTGACCACACATCTGTGGAGGGGGCGGAGCATAAACAGGAAGATGTCGTGATTAGCATACCTGCTCTAGAGGTGTAGTTTGACATTAAACAGGGTTAGCATTTAGCCTATATATGCCAGGGTGTATATGAATTTCAATGGGGTTTAGCTGTAAGTGGTTAGCTGTTAGCTCACCTATGCTGGAGGTGTAGTCGGTGGCACCAAAGATAAGCTCGGGGGCTCTGTAGTAGCGAGAGCAGATATAGGACACGTTGGGCTCTCCACGTACCAGCTGCTTAGCACTGGAGTCACAACATCACCACAACACACTGTCAGTCACATACACTCCTCATCAATCATCATCATAGTCATCAATATCATAGTCATCTTCATTATCATTAACATCATCATCATCCTCATCCTCATCCTAGCCAATCAAAGCTAATGAGAACTGCATATTCTTTCACATTGTTCAAGCTGACCTGCCGAAGTCACAGAGTTTGAGCACGGCAGTCTCGGGGTCCAGCAGCAAGTTCTGGGGCTTGATGTCCCGATGGCAGATCCCAAATGAGTGGATGTAGGCCAGACTCCTGAACAACTGGTACATATATAACTACAACACACACACACATTAGAAATGGAAAGCAGAGGATACACACGATGGCAACATAGTGTGCACACACACAGGCACTCACACCTTGACATAGACTATGGGCAGAGTCTGTTTGGCTCGGCTGTAGTGTCTGGCAACTCTGTAGACCGTCTCAGGAACATAGTCCAGAACCAGGTTTAGATACACCTCATCCTTCTGTTACACACACACAGAGAGAGAGAGAGAGAGAGAGAGAGAGAGAGAGAGAGAGAGAGAGAGAGAATGCAACACACACAGACAATGTAACTATTGTTTGACGATCAGTGACACTTCACTCTGGCATGCCCATGTCCATCTCATAGAATGTCTGCCATTTCTTTACTCCCTCCATGTCTCTGTCTTGTCTTCTCCCTCTCTCTCTCTCTCTCTCTCTCTAAAGCATTGGTTGCTGTGGTGACAGCGAGGAAACAGCCTGTTTGTGTGATGATGTCACACTGTGTCTGTACTGTGCTCCATTGTGTAGTGTTTCCCCCGAGGGCAGGAAAAGCATGCCTGCGTCACCACCCTCCTGACGTGACGCACCGCCGCAGACAGTGATGTAATTTCCTGCCAAGGGCACCATGGGGCTGGGCGGAGACAGGAAGTGCTCGTCTGGGCCTCAGTGAGCCCTAAAAGATGTAATTTGTCCCAGTAATGCACCCCACCCCTATACCAAGCCTACCACTCTATTCCTCTTCCTTTTACAATGATCTGATTGGTGGTGGTCGATGGTCTGCCGTGACGTCACATGCCATCCGTTCTTCATCTTTGAGCTCAAACTTTACCCATAATGCCTCTGGAGATGCCCAAAGAAGGTTGGAGTGAAACGGCAGGTCTATGAGTGTACCTTTTAACCAAACTCAACCTTTGCTTTCTACCCCCTCTGTTCCATCTGCTAACAGAGCCAGTCAGCAAACTAACCCGAGCAGACAGAGTGTAGTGTGAGAAGCTAGCTGGCTGTTCAGGTGAGCTAGTGTTATCATGGAGTCTGAACAGACTGGCAGTCTGAAACAGTTCTGTCCACTAGAATAGACCTGTCTGGATCCTTTTCTCTTTCTCACGCTTAGTCTATAGACACACACACACACACACACACACACACACACACACACACACACACACACACACACACACAAAAGAAATGTCATCCAGCCTGGTTTATACAGGTTAAAGGTGATGGTTCACACCTCTTCCACATACTTTATTGATAACAGTTGGATTTACAGAGAGAGAGAGACTCCGGGGTCCTCCTGCTGTTAGTGTAGCACCCAGCAGGCTATAATTGACTCACTTCCTGCCTCACTACAAAGGCACTTCCTCTCAATAACACAGCTAAACCTTGCACCTTTACCAGCTAATACAGAGACTTACTTAACTCACTTAATCCTCGTGGTTCCTGGAGGAACTTAGGGCCTGTACTAAAGTTTTCCAACATTGGCGGTAATGCATATTATAAGTATTGTAATGAACACCAGGGCAGGGAAGCAAACCCGGGTCACTGCCGTGAAAGGCAAACACACTACGCATCGCGCCAATAGGGTTAAACCCTACGGGCTAGGGGGCAGTGTTCGGAAGTACGGAGAGTCTGACGTGCCCAAAGTAAACTGGCTGTTACTCAGGCCCAGAAGTAGTATTGGATAGAAAACACTCAGATTTTTTCTAAAACTGTTAAAATATTGTCTGTGAGTATAACAGAACTGATATGGCAGGCGAAAACCTGAGGAAAATCCATGAGTTTTTTTGATGTCACAGATTTTCCATTGACTTGCTATTGTCTTTAGAGGGAATAATCTCCCAGATTGCAGATCCTATGGCTTCCACTAGATGTCAACAGTCTTTAGACATGGTTTCAGGCTTGTTTTTTGAAAAAAATTAACAAGAAATAGAGGTTCTTACAAGTGGCTGTTGAAGTGGACTACTGTTTTGCGCAGACTATTCTCCGTCTGAAATATTATCGTTTATTTAGATATTTGACAAACTGAGGGTTAATTAAAAACATTGTTTGACTTGTTTGGACGAACTTTACCGGTAAATTTGGGGATTTCTTTGTCTGCATGTTGAACGACTGGATTACAGAACTCAATGGCGCCAACTAAACAGACTTTTTGGGATATAAAGGACTTTATCAAACAAAATGACCATTTGTTGTGTTCCTGGGACCCTTGTGATTGCAAACAGAGGAATATCTTCAAAGGTAAGTGATTTATTTTATCCCTATATTTGATTTTGTAAAGCTTGTGCTGGTTTGAATAATATTTTGTTGTGGGGCGCTGTCCTCAGATAATCGAATGTTCTGCTTTCGCTGTAAAGCCTATTGTAAATCCGACAATGCGGTTCATTTACCAAGATTCTAAGCTTTTGAATGGTGTACAACACTTGTATTTTAATGAATGTTTAATATTACTATTTTTGTAATTTGAATTTGGCGCTCTGCATTTCACCGGATGTTGCTAGCGGTCCACCTAGCCCAAACAGGTTAGCCCACTTGGTGGGAATTGTAACGTGGCTCATATAGCGAGGATTGCTACAGTATTCAAGTTTCCAATCCTGCATGTGAGTGAGAGAAAGGAGAGAGAAAGAGAGTGAGAGTTAGAGAGAAAGTGAGAGAGAGAACTAGCACTCATTTCAGAATGCTTTTATTCACACTAGAACGCACATCTGAACACTGGGTACATAATCATCTAGAAAGACTAGAGCACTGTTAAAATGCATACGCCTGGCATACTGTCAAAGACATGTAAAGATTGGCACTGCCAGCCAGCTGCAGACTGGTAAACGTCTGCACAATCTCTCCTCTCCCATTCTCTGTACCTGGGCACTGATCACACACACACACACCTCTCAGTCCTGCCAACTGTACACAAGACACGGCTTAGCCAAACCTAGAGGCATGCCGTGAACTCAGTGCCACTGTGTGCTAAAGCTCTAAAACTCGCACTGTGTTTGACGTGTGTTGTGTAAGTGGGTAAAGAGTGAACCGGAACAGTGTTTAATCAGTCCAGACTCCAGACCTTACATTACTCCACATAACCCTAACTCTATTGCTACTGCTAACTCTATTGCTACTGCTAACTCTATTGCTAACACTATTGCTACTGCTAACCCTATTGCTACTGCTAACACTATTGCTACTGCGAACACTATTGCTACTGCTAACACTATTGCTACAACTACCACTACTACTAATACTACTGCAAACAGCTAACACTACTGCTACTACAAACACTATTACTACAGCTAGTGCTACGCGCCTGGTTACAGCCATCACTGCTGTTAAAAGCTAACACTACTGTTAACAGCTAACATACAGTGGGGCAAAAAAGTATTTAGTCAGCCACCAATTGTGCATGTTCTCTCACTTAAAAAGATGAGAGAGGCCTGTAATTTTCATCATAGGTACACTTCAACTATGACAGACAAAATGAGGAAAATCCAGAAAATGACATTGTAGGATTTTTTATGAATTTATTAGCAAATTATGGTGGAAAATAAGTATTTGGTCACATACAAACAAGCAAGATTTCTGGCTCTCACAGACCTGTAACTTCTTCTTTAAGAGGCTCCTCTGTCCTCCACTCGTTACCTGTATTAATGGCACCTGTTTGAACTTGTTATCAGTATAAAAGACACCTGTCCACAACCTCAAACAGTCACACTCCAAACTCCACTATGGCCAAGACCAAAGAGCTGTCAAAGGACACCAGAAACAAAATTGTAGACCTGCACCAGGTTGGGAAGACTGAATCTGCAATAGGTAAGCAGCTTGGTTTGAGGAAATCAACTGTGGGAGCAATTATTAGGAAATGGAAGACATACAAGACCACTGATAATCTTCCTCGATCTGGGGCTCCACGCAAGATCTCACCCCGTGGGGTCAAAATGATCACAAGAACGGTGAGCAAAAATCCCAGGACCACACGGGGGGACCTAGTGAATGACCTGCAGAGAGCTGGGACCAAAGTAACAAAGCCTACCATCAGTAACACACTACGCCGCCAGGGACTCAAATCCTGCAGTGCCAGACGTGTCCCCTGCTTAAGCCAGTACATGTTCAGGCCCGTCTGAAGTTTGCTAGAGAGCATTTGGATGATCCAGATGAGGATTGGGAGAATGTCATATGGTCAGATGAAACCAAAATAGAACTTTTTGGTAAAAACTCAACTCGTCGTGTTTGGAGGACAAAGAATGCTGAGTTGCATCCAAAGAACACCATACCTACTGTGAAGCATGGGGGTGGAAACATCATGCTTTGGGGCTGTTTTTCTGCAAAGGGACCAGGACGACTGATCCGTGTAAAGGAAAGAATGAATGGGGCCATGTATCGTGAGATTTTGAGTGAAAACCTCCTTCCATCAGCAAGGGCATTGAAGATGAAACGTGGCTGGGTCTTTCAGCATGACAATGATCCCAAACACACCACCCGGCAACGAAGGAGTGGCTTCAGAAGAAGCATTTCAAGGTCCTGGAGTGGCCTAGCCAGTCTCCAGATCTCAACCCCATAGAAAATCTTTGGAGGGAGTTGAAAGTCCGTGTTGCCCAGCGACAGCCCCAAAACATCACTGCTCTAGAGGAGATCTGCATGGAGGAATGGGCCAAAATACCAGCAACAGTGTGTGAAAACCTTGTGAAGACTTACAGAAAACGTTTGACCTCTGTCATTGCCAACAAAGGGTATATAACAAAGTATTCAGATAAAATTTTGTTATTGACCAAATACTTATTTTCCACCATAATTTGCAAATAAATAAATTAAAAATCCTACAATGTGATTTTCTGGATTTCTTTTTCTCATTTTGTCTGTCATAGTTGAAGTGTACCTATGATGAAAATTACAGGCCTCTCTCATCTTTTTAAGTTGGAGAACTTGCACAATTGGTGGCTGACTAAATACTTTTTTGCCCCACTGTAGCTCCTAGGCTGCTAAAAGCTAACAACTGTTAACAGCTAACACAGAAACTAGGCTGCTAAAAGCTAACAACTGTTAACAGCTAAAACAGAAACTAGGCTGCTAAAAGCTAACAACTGTTAACAGCTAACACAGCTACTACTAACAGCTAACACAACTGTTAGTCTGCTACTACTGGCACTACACTCTACACTAGACGAGTCATCTGACCAGGACCCATCTTCAGACCTGACTGGTATCATTAATACACTCTCTCTTGCTCTCGGTCTGTCTTTTTCCCTCCTACGTGTCAGCAGAGCTATAATCCCCATACCAATCACACTATGCCAGCTATCCACAATTAGAACAGAGAGAGTGAAAGGGGTAGGAGGAAAAGATGTCAGAGAGGAGAGAAAGGGGAGAAGAGTGAGGCTCACGAGAGGACCTCTTGCACGTGATGGTTCTTAAAATTAGCAAGTGGCCTTTGGTCAGGCAACCCCTTTACTCAGTGCCCTCTGCCCCAGCCTCTCTCCCTCACCCTCACCCATGGGCATCCCAAACCAAGTCCAGACTAGGTTTCCTGAGTGGGAGGATCCATTACTGCAGTGTCATGGACCTGGCGTTGTGCATGCGGCATACATGCACTCCGACATATTGGGTCTATATTTGTCAGTGCTCCTCCTGCCAGCATGTGAATGACAGATTCTACGAACTGAACCATTCATGTGTTATGAATATTCAGAATACCCAGAGAGGGAACAGGACAGACAGACAGCAATATGGCAAGACAGACGGCGATACAGACAGACAGACAGACGGACAGAGAGACAGACATACAAGACAGACATACAGACAGAGAGAGAGACAGACAACGATATGGAAAGACAGACATACAGTGCCTTCGGAAAGTATTCAGACCCCTTGACTTTTTCCACATTTTGTTACGTTCCAGCCTTATTCTAAAATTGATTAAATAAAGAAAATCCTCAGCAATCTACACAAAATACCCCATAATGACGAAGTGAAAGCAGGTTTTAGGAAATTTTTGCAAATGTGTACAGAATAAAAAACTGAAATGCCTTACTTACATAAGTATTCAGACTATTTGCTATGAGACTCGAAATTGAGCTCAGGTGCATCCTGTTTCCATTGATCATTCTTGAGATGTTTGTACAACTTGATTGGAGTCCACCTGTGGTAAATTCAATTGATTGGACATGATTTGGAAAGGCACACACCTGTCTATATAAGGTCCCACAGTTGACAGTGAAGGTCAGAGCATAAACCAAGCCATGAGGTCGAAGAAATTGTCCGTAGAGCTCTGAGACGGGATTGTGTCGAGGCACAGATCTGGGGATGGGTACCAAACCGTTTCTGCAGCATTGAAGTTCCCCAAGAACACAGTGGCCTCCATAATTCTTAAATGGAATAAGTTTAGAACCACCAAGACTCTTCCTAGAGCTGACCACCTGGCCAAACTGAGCAATTGGGGGAGAAGGGCCTTGGTCAGGGAGGTGACAAAGAACCCAGTGGTCACTCTTACAGAGCTCTAGAGTTCTTCTGTGGAGATGGGAGAACCTTCCAGAAGGACAACCATCTCTGCAGCATTCCACCAATCAAGCCTTTATGGTAGAGTGGCCAGACAGAAGCCACTCCTCAGTAAAAGGCAAATGACAGTCCGCTTGGAGTTTGTCAAAAGGCTCCTAAAGACTCTCTGACCATGAGAAACAAGATTCTCTGCTGATGAAACCAAGATTGAACTCTTTGGTCTGAATGCCAACGTCGCGTCTAGAGGAAACCTGGCAACATCCCTACGGTGAAGCATGGTGGTGGCATGTTTTTCAGTGGCAGGGACTGGGGATGTTTTTCAGTGGCAGGGACTGGGAGACTAGTCAGGATCGAGGCAAAGATGAACGGAGCAAAGGTTCACCTTTCAAAAGGACAACGACCATAAGCACGCAGCCAAGACAACGCAGGAGTGGCTTCGGGACAATTCTCTGAATGTCCTTGAGTGGCCCAGCCAGAGCCTGGATTTCTACCCGATCTAACATCTCTAAAGATACCTGAAAATAGCTGTGCAGCAACGCTCCCCATCCAACCTGACAGAGCTTGAGAGGATCTGCAGAGAAGAATGGGAGATTCTCCCCAAATAAATGTGTGCCAAGCTTGTAGCGTCATACCAAAGAAGACTCAAGGCTGTAATCGCTGCCAAAGGTGCTTCAACAAAGTACAGAGTAAAGGGTCTGAATACTTATGTAAATTGATATTTCAGTTGTTTATTTTTTTAAATAAATTAGCTAAAATGTCTAAAAACCTGTTTTTGCTTTGTCATTATGGGTTATTGTGTGTAGATTGATGAGGGGGAAAAAACGATTTAATACATTTTAGAATAAGGCTTTAACTTGGGGCGGCAGGTAGCCTAGTGGTTAGAGCGTTGGACTAGTAACGGAAAGGTTGCAAGATCGAATCCCCGAGCTGACAAGGTAAGAATCTGTCGTTCTGCCCCTGAACAAGGCAGAAAACCCACTGTTCCTAGGCTGTCATTGAAAATAAGAATTGGTTCTTAACTGACTTGCCTAGTTAAATAAAGGTAAAAAAAATATATATATAACAAAATGTGGGAAAATTCAAAGGGTTTGAATACTTCCGAAGGCACTGTACCAGACAGATGGACGGACGGACATAGGCAAACGGACCTTGTCTCCGCTGGAGTAGAAGAAGTAGCGCAGCCGTACAATGTTGCAGTGGTCCAGTTTCCTCATGATCTGCAGCTCGCGGTTCTGACAGGGAGAGAGACAGACAGACATCAGTCAATACTACTTACTGTTACAACAGGATACAGCATGAGAGAACTACAAGACAAAGGTGGGTCAACAGCAAACAGCAGAGAGAGAGAGAACCAGGTTAGATACAGGTCAACTACAGACAGACACAGCACAGATTTTACTCATATCAAGAATGATACGTAACGTAAGATAATTATTTGCCCTCAGTCTGGAGAACTCTAAGTCCACAGAAGACTCCAGCCAAACAGACCAAGAGGAAGAGTAGCCACCCACAGAGGAAGAGTAGCCACACACAGAGGAACAGTAGCCACTCAGAGGAAGAGTAGCCACCCACAGAGGAAGAGTAGCCACACACGGAGGAACAGTAGCCACTCAGAAGATGAATAGTAGACACCCACAGAGGAAGAGTAGTGGCAGAGTAAGAGTAGCCACCCACAGAGCAGGAAAAGTAGCCGCCCACAGAGGAAGAAGAGTGCCCACCCACAAAGGAAGAGTAGCCACCCACAGAGGAAGAGTAACCACCACAGAGGAAGAGTAGCCACCCACAAAGGAAAAGTAGCCACCCACAAAGGAAAAGTAGCTACCCACAGAGGAAGAGTAGCCACCCACAGAGGAAGAGTAGCCACCCACAGCGGTAGAGTAGCCACCCACAGCGGTAGAGTAGCCACCCACAGAGGACAAGTAGCCACCCACAGAGGAAGCGTAGCCACCACAGAGGAAGAGTAGCCACCCACAGATGATGAGCAGTCATCCACAGAGAAAGAGTAGCCATAGGCAAGATATCTACTCATGTTTTAACAATGGAGGACAGAATCTCCCCTCGTTCTTATGGAAACCAACTGTTTCATGCATTATGTACTCATCACAATGTCTCTCCACTGAAAAGACAGGAGCTTACTGTATGCACTAAGCGATTCTGTGCAGAGAATCTCCCCAGCATGTGCCTGTGTTATCTGTATATTTTAAAAGGCTGCAGCATATGAGTGAAGCAATCACATTTATAGCTGTGTGTGTGTGTGTGTGTGTGTGTGTGTGTGTGTGTGTGTGTGTGTGTGTAAGAGAGAGAGATAGTGTGTGTATGTTTACTTACCTTACTTCAGGGGGCAGGAATTACATAGTGTTACATAAACCTTTAAAAACGATATTATACTGTCTTAGCCAGCTCTCTCTCTTCCTCCTTCTCTTTCTCACGCATTCTTTTAAGAAGAGTGGTTGTGTAAGGGTTAAACTAGAACATGGAGCGCTCTGTAGCAATTACAACATATGCATCACAACCATAAAACGGTTTAAAAATGGTTAGAAAACAGAGTGTAAGAGCAGCTCCTTGGATGGAGAGTAGTGTGAGAGACAGAGGATACAGAGGGAGTCCAGACCAGACAGAGAGCCCTCTGGGATATGGAGTTTATAATATCCTGAAGGCCAACCAATATTTTAGACATGAGTCCAGCCTAGTCATTGAATCTCCACGGAAACACACTTCCATCTCACCCTCCCAGCTCTGATCCACACTGGAATGCAGAGAGAGCTTGAGAGAGGGAGAGACAGAGAAGGAGATGGATAGGGAGAGAGAAGGAGAAGGAGAGGGAGAAAGCGGGAAAGCCAGGACTGTTGAAAATAGAACTCCAGGAATGTTTCTAGGATACACAGCCGTTTCAGAGTGACTGGGAGTGGAAGTTGGGAATGACTTGAATATTACCCTGTCACTAAGGACGAACAGGACCGCTGAGCTGTCAGTACACTGACAGAGACAAACCATCTTATACTCTTACAAACAACCAAAATGAATATATTACTGTATGCATGGACACAAATGAGCAACGTGACATCACCATCCTCCTATGTGGTTTCCTGTGTCTCAAAGACAGACCGGCATGCATTGTAGTAAGACAACGCCCTCTTTCCCACCGCCAGGGAGAGAAGAGGACGATAGTGCCATATGGAGCAGAGCAGAGCAGCAGACGGCACTGCAGTCATTACTGCTGACCTGTCATATACTGCAGAGAGAGAGAGAGAGAGAGAGAGAGAGAGAGAGAGAGAGAGAGAGAGAGAGAGAGAGAGAGAGAGAGAGAGAGAGAGAGAGAGAGAGAGAGAGAGAGAGAATAAACCACAAAAAAACAACACTAGACACTATGGAACACAAAGCTTTTAATATCTCATCCTAGAATATACAAGGTCTGAGGTCATCTGCCTTTGGCCTAAAGAGCAGGAACCCAGACTTCAAAGAAATTGGAAATACAGACATTGTCATCCTACAAGAAATATGGTATAACGGAGACAGACCCACTGTTTTCCCTCTAGGTTACAGAGAGCTGGTAGTCCCATCTACCAAACTACCAGGTGTGAAACAGGGAAGATACTCAGAGACACTTTGGTTTTGGCAATGTAAACATGTTTCCCATGCCACGAAAGCCCTTAAATAGAAATAATTGAAAGACTGGTAAACCACAGTGACATCATGACACAATCACCATGGAAGGTGTCATACAGACAGTGCCCCAATCAGGATGGTGGAGCAGAGCACACTACACACCAGTCAAGAACAAATGGATGGAAAAGAGCAGACGCTCCGAGCTATCAGACCAAGAAAAAGCTACAG
Source organism: Brachymystax lenok tsinlingensis (assembly GCA_030435695.1). NCBI lineage: Eukaryota > Metazoa > Chordata > Actinopteri > Salmoniformes > Salmonidae > Brachymystax > Brachymystax lenok. The sequence continues at coordinate 16,219,824 of CM059781.1, forward strand.
TGCACAGGGCTTTAAAGTGCGACAAATTTGGCCTATGGGACGAAATATTTTGCTGTGTGACCTTGAGTTTAACGACTGAGATCCTTTTAAGATGTAAATTCAGACAGCCACGCTTTCGTCACCCTCATTTTGACGCTAGTAAGCAGGCTAGGTAGTGCTAGGTATCAACAACCAATCCAGTAGGGGCTGTAAACTATAGTGAACTTCGATTGGTCAATAGCAATGCGATGTCATGGAGTACACAACAAAAGTTTATATTTTCTCAACTTTGGTCCCGCACTGTTCACGCTCCCTCACCCACGCTCACGTTGCCCAACGGTCCACCCACCCACTTCGCTTCCTTCATTGAAATTGAATGGGCTTCTGCTCTTTCATCGACCCCAACGTGCTATATGGAGATCGTGTGGATTTGGGAGCACCGTGAGACAAAACTCATTCAAGGGTTTTTCTTAATTTTTTCTATTTTCTACATTGTAGTGAAGTGAAGTCATCAAAACTATGAAATAACACATATGGAATCATGTAGTAATCAAAAAGGTGTTAAATAAATCTAAATAAATTTTAGATTCTTGAAAAGTAGCCACCCTTTGCTTGATGACAGCTTTGCACACTACTCTGTGTCTCACAAAGACACGGTGGTTGGAACTAAAAATCTCAAATTTGGACTACCTCATGAAGCTGGTTGAGAGAATGCCAAGAGCGTGCAACGCTTTCATCTAGGCAAAGGGTGGCTACTTTGAAGAATCTCAAATATAAAATATATTTTGATTTGTTTAACACTTTTTTTGTTGCTAAATGATTCCATGTGTTATTTCATAGTTTCCGATGTCTTCACTATTATTCTACAATGTAGAAAATAGGAACAAATTAAGAAAAACCATGGATTTTTTTATTTAACTAGGCAAGTCAGTTAAGAACAAATTCCTACAACGGCCAAACCCTAACACGGGTGTGATACAGCCTGGAATCAAGCCAGGGTCTGTAGTGACGCCTCTAGCACTGAGATGCAGTGCTTTAGACCGCTGCACCACTCGGGAATGAGTAGGTCTGTCCAAACTTTTGACTGGTACTGTATATACAGTGGCAAGAAAAAGTATGTGAACGCTTTGGAATTACCTGGATTTCTGCATAAATTGGTAATAAAATTTTCTGATCTTCATCTAAGTCACAACAATAGACAAACATAGGGTGCTTAAACTAATAACACACAAATTATTGTATTTTTCTTGTCTATACTGAATACATAATTTAAACATTCACAGTGTTGGTTGGAAAAAGTATGCGAACCCCTAGGCTAATGTCTTCTCCAAAAGCTAATTGGAGTCAGGAGTTAGCTAAGCTGGAGTCCAATCAATGAGATGAGATATGTTGGTTAGAGCTGCCTTGCCCTATAAAAAACATGCACAAAGTGTTTGTTTGCTCTTCACAAGAAGCATTGCCTGATGTGAACCATGCCTCGAACAAAAGAGATCTCAGAAGACCTAAGATTAAGAATTGTTGACTTGCATAAAGCTGGAAAGGGTTACAAAAGTATCTCTAAAAGCCTTGATGTTCATCAGTCCACGGTAAGACAAATTGTCTATAAATGGAGAAAGTCCAGCACTGTTGCTACTCTCGCTAGGAGTGGCCATCCTGTAAAGATGACTGCAAGAGCACAGCGCAGAATGCTCAATGAGGTTAAGAAGAATACTAGAATGTCAGCTAAAGACTTACAGAAATCTCTGGGACATGCTAACATCTCTGTTGACGAGTCTACGATACGTTGAACACTAAACAAGAATGGTGTTCATGGGAGGGCACCACGGAAGAGGCCACTGCTGTCCAAAAAAAAAACATTGCTGCACATCTGAAGTTTGCAAAAGTTCACCTGGATGTTCCACAGTGCTACTGGAAAAATATTCTGTGGCCAGATTAAACTAAAGTTGAGTTGTTTGGAAGGAACACACAACACTATGTGGAGAAAAAAAGGCACAGCACACCAACATCATAAACCTCATCCCAACTATAAAGTATGGTGGAGGGAGCATCATGGTTTGGGGCTGCTTTGCTTCCTCAGGGCCTGGACAGCTTGCTATCATCGACGGTAAAATGAATTCCCAAGTTTATCAAGACATTTTGCAGGAGAATGTAAGGCTATCTGTCCGCCAATTGAAGCTCAACAGAAGTTGAGTGATGCAACAGGACAACGACCAAAACACAGAAGTAAATCAACAACAGAATGGCTTCAACAGAAGAAAATACGCCTTCTGGAGTGGCCCAGTCAGAGTCCTGACGTCAACCCGATTGAGACGCTGTGGTATGACCTCAAAAGAGCAGTTCACACCAGACATCCCAAGAATATTGCTGAACTAAAACAGTTTTGTAAAGAGGAATGGTCCAAAATTATTCCTGACCGTTGTGCAGGTCTGATCCGCAACTACAGAAAACATTTGGTTGAGGTTATTGCTGCCAACGGTTCACATACTTTTTCCACCCTGCACTGTGAATGTTTACATGGTGTGTTCAACAAAGACATGAAAACGTAAAATTGTTTGTGTGTTATTAATTTAAGCAGACTGTGTTTGTCTGTTGTGACCTAGACAAAGATCAGATCAAATTTGATGACCAATTTATGCAGAAATCCAGGTACTTCCAAAGGGTTCACATACTTTTTCTTGCCACTGTATATATATTTATTTTTATTATAATTATTAGGCTTTGATGTGCCGATGTTTCCCAAGCACAGATTCATTAGCGTCGTGCTTGCACCATTAATACATAGAAAACTGCTTGTTTCTAACCCAAACAGTTCAAAAGATCAGGCCTGGTTGCATAAAACTTCTTAAGTGTTTCCCTTAATGATTTACCTTAAGGAACAATTTCCTCTTACCTAAGGGAATTGTTTAAGGGTGCTGCATAGAGCCCCTCAAACGTTTCCTTAGGCAAGGGAATACTTAAGGGGTTTTACGGTAGTTTGAAGGCATGTATGGCAGAAAGAGTCTCTGGTTACCATGGAGATGACCTGATTCACTGATTGAACTTCTCAAAGATTTCACATTTATTTTGTGAGATCGCAAAATAGAATTTCTTCATTCGAGACAGGAGAAACAAATTGATTCAGAAGTTTATTTTAGTTACTTTTTTACATTTATAAACCATGTCATAGGCCATTCACGGGCCACATTTGTTTTACACTTTGTTCAGTCATATTTGTTACCTCATTAGCTAGCTAGCTAACAACCTGGTGACTTTACCAGTATATCCAAACATGTGGGGGTACAGAAAGAAAGGAAATGGGATAGCTTCTTTAGGAGATCACTGGTCATAGCAATGAATGAATGACATATCTTGATATCTCAAGTTTGTGATGTCCTCATCACAAACTTGCTCTTAAAGAGACGAGTACAATTTTCAATGCATCTCAATAGGAAAATTGTGCTTTTCCACAAAGTAAAAACCTAATATTCCACAAATCTTTTTAATTTCAATGACAGGTATTTGTATCAACATTTTAGTTTTTATAATAAACTAATTAATTTACATTGTTACATATTAGTTTCTAGGGCACAACATGTGCTTCAGAAGTAGCTAGAATTCATATAGGCTATATCAAATTTTCTGGTGTTCCTAAATGTTATGTTGTGCTCCTAACCTTTTAAAGCTGGGAGCACCAGTGCTACCAATATATTTCTAAATTTATGGCTCTGACTATGCATAGTACAAGCACATGCACACACACGCTATACTTACACACTATGGGTATAACACTGTAATTCTTCCACTGGGCTGAAATATGATCCCTCAAAGAAGTCCAGAGGGACATATCCCAAGATACACTGGGAGAAGCCTGAGCCCACCCAGCGCCTGACACTAGAACACACACACAGTTACTTTAGCCAACTGCATTATGGTACAGAGCCTGCTCGTGTGTGTGTGTGTGTGTGTGTGCGCGCGACTGGTCACAAAGCTCCCGGCTTATGGCTCACTCCTTGTGTGAGGCACACTGCAGAAAGAGAGGAAAACAGAAAGAAACAGAGGAGGAGACAAAGATGTTGGTGTGTGTGTGAACTGTTCGCATGTGTTTGTGTGTGTGCAGCAGTCATGTGAGGAGACTTAGCGCTCAACGCTCATTGAGTTCATTCTTCATAACAGTCCACACATAGGGAGTGAGGGAGAGAGAGAAAAGAAAAAGAGGGGGGTTGGCTGCTATAAAGGGAAAACAGATCACCCAAACCTCTACGTCTGACTAAGGCTGATTTTATACAGGCTGGCAAATTCTGAAAAAGATCTAATGTGATTGGTCAAAAGACCAATTAGTGGAAAAAGATCAGAATTGGGCTGCCTGTCTAAACGCAGCCTAAGAACCCATCTGCAAGTAACTGGTTTGAAAATGATTAAACGGACAGAAGGCAGTGTGTACAGTGGGGGAAAAAAGTATTTAGTCAGCCACCAATTGTGCAAGTTCTCTCACTTAAAAAGATGAGAGAGGCCTGTAATTTTCATCATAGGTACACTTCAACTATGACAGACAAAAGGAGGGAAAAAAATCCAGAAAATCACATTGTAGGATTTTTAATTTATTTGCAAATTATGGTGGAAAATAAGTATTTGGTCAATAACAAAAGTTTATCTCAATACTTTGTTATATACCCTTTGTTGGCAATAGAGGTCAAACGTTTTCTGTAAGTCTTCACAAGGTTTTCACACACTGTTGCTGGTATTTTGGCCCATTCCTCCATGCAGATCTCCTCTAGAGCAGTGATGTTAGGCAACACGGACTTTCAAAGATTTTCTATGGGGTTGAGATCTGGAGACTGGCTAGGCCACTCCAGGACCTTGAAATGCTTCTTACGAAGCCACTCCTTCGTTGCCCGGGCGGTGTGTTTGGGATCATTGTCATGCTGAAAGACCCAGCCACGTTTCATCTTCAATGCCCTTGCTGATGGAAGGAGGTTTTTACTCAAAATCTCACGATACATGGCCCCATTCATTCTTTCCTTTACACGGATCAGTCGTCCTGGTCCCTTTGCAGAAAAACAGCCCCAAAGCATGATGTTTCCACCCCCATGCTTCACAGTAGGTATGGTGTTCTTTGGATGCAACTCAGCATTCTTTGTCCTCCAAACACGACGAGTTGAGTTTTTACCAAAAAGTTCTATTTTGGTTTCATCTGACAATCCTCATCTGGATCATCCAAATGCTCTCTAGCAAACTTTAGACGGGCCTGAACATGTACTGGCTTAAGCAGGGGGACACGTCTGGCACTGCAGGATTTGAGTCCCTGGCGGCGTAGTGTGTTACTGATGGTAGGCTTTGTTACTTTGGTCCCAGCTCTCTGCAGGTCATTCACTAGGTCCCCCCGTGTGGTTCTGGGATTTTTGCTCACCGTTCTTGTGATCATTTTGACCCCACGGGGTGAGATCTTGCGTGGAGACCCAGATCGAGGAAGATTATCAGTGGTCTTGTATGTCTTCCATTTCCTAATAATTGCTCCCACAGTTGATTTCTTCAAACCAAGCTGCTTACCTATTGCAGATTCAGTCTTCCCAACCTGGTGCAGGTCTACAATTTTGTTTCTGGTGTCCTTTGACAGCTCTTTGGTCTTGGCCATAGTGGAGTTTGGAGTGTGACTGTTTGAGGTTGTGGACAGGTGTCTTTATACTGATAACAAGTTCAAACAGGTGCCATTAATACAGGTAATGAGTGGAGGACAGAGGAGCCTCTTAAAGAAGAAGTTACAGGTCTGTGAGAGCCAGAAATCTTGCTTGTTTGTATGTGACCAAATACTTATTTTCCACCATAATTTGCAAATAAATTCATAAAAAATCCTACAATGTGATTTTCTGGATTTTTTTTCTTCATTTTGTCTGTCATAGTTGAAGTGTACCTATGATGAAAATTACAGGCCTCTCTCATCTTTTTAAGTGAGAGAACTTGCACAATTGGTGGCTGACTAAATACTTTTTTTCCCCACTGTATTTACTGATGGTGTTGAATCCAGTTTTCTGGACATAACAAAGGGTGTCCCATAAGGATCGATTCTTGGTCCGGTTCTTTTTACTATTTACATTAAGAATATTGGTTTATCTTTAAAAATATATATATTTCACCTGTATGCAGATGACACTGTTGTGTATGCTATTGCCTTGCAGAACTGAAATTGGTACTTAATGCAGGTAAAATGAAGTATATGTTAATTTTCCAAATCAGGTAAGAATTGATCTGATAATTTATGCATGGGTACTATATTTTTTTAACCTTTATTTTAGGCAAGTCAGTTAAGAACAAATTCTTATTTTCAATGACAGCCTAGGAACAGTTAACTGCCTGTTCAGGGGCAGAATGACAGATTTGTACCTTGTCAGCTCAGGGATTTGAACTTCCAACCTCTACCCTGCCGCCCCATTGGATGGTGGCCTCATTGATCGTGCTCCTGCTTATAGGCATCTGGATTGATGACAGGCTTTCCTTCAAAAATCATTTTGATGAATTAGTTAAGAACTTAAAAGGTAGACTCAGCAATGACGTAGATGCAGAAAATAAACAGCGTGGTAGGTCAATTTCTACAACAACCTAAGAGTGTTGAAACTTCCCTGGCTACCTCACTGTGAGCAGTGTGAAGCAAACCGGTGCACATTCTGTGTTTGACAGTGTGAGAGCGAAGTCTTGCATCTCGCCCATCTCAATATCTACGGTGCCGCTTGTGGCAACGACATTTAGCAGAGTCTAACTTTAAGAATTAAAATGGGCTTATTTCATAGGACTGGTCATGCCTTTTGATAAATAGCAGAAAACAAATAATTCAGTCAACATTCCGGTCTTAGATTATGGGGATATTATCTATATCATTTGTCAAACTCATTCCACTGAGGACCGAGTGTCTGACGATTTTCGCTCCGCCCTTGTACTTGATTGATGAATTAAGGTCACTAAATAGTAAGGGACTCCCTTCACCTGGTTGTCTAGGTCTTAATTGAAAGGAAAACACAAAAACCTAAAAGCCACTAGGCACTCCATGGAGTGAACTTGACAACCCTGATCTATTTGAAACCAGCTACCACTGTATAGAAGCCACTGGACACTGTTTTTCATAGTGCATTACGCTTTATTTACGGGCGACAGTTTCAGCACACATCACTGCACTCTGTATCAGAAAGTAGTCAAACCAAATGCTTTAGTACATCTGCTGCTCCAAAGCTAATAATTAGGATGATACAGTTGAAGTCGGAAGTTTACATACACCTTAGCCAAATAGATTTAAACTCAGTTTTTCACAATTCCTGACATTTAATCAGAGTAAGAATTCCCTGTTTTAGGTCAGTTAGGATCACCACTTTATTTTTAGAATGTGAAATGTCAGAATAATTGTAGAGAGAATGATTTATTTCAGCTTTAATTTCTTTCATCACATTCCCAGTGGGTCAGAAGTTTACATACACTCAATTAGTATTTTGCAGTATTGCCTTTGAATTGCTTAACTTGGGTCAAACGTTTCAGGTAGCCTTCCACAAGCTTCTCACAATAAGTTGGGTGAATTTTGGCCCATTCCTCCTGACGGAGCTGGTGTAACTGAGTCAGGTTTGTAGGCCTCCTTGCTCGCACACGCTTTTTAGTTCTGCCCACACATTTTCTATAAGATTGAGGTCAGGGCTTTGTGATGGCCACTCCAATACCTTGACTTTGTTGTCCTTAAGCCATTTTGCCACAACTTTGGAAGTAGTCAAAGTCACCATTATTAGTCAGTTGTACAACCGAATGCCTTCAACCGAAATGTGTCTTCCGCATTTAACCCAACCCCTCTGAATCAGAGAGGTGCGGGGGGCTGCCTTAATCGACATCCACGTCTTCAGCGCCCGGGGAACAGTGGGTTAACTGCCTTGTTCAGGGGCAGAACAACAGATTTTTTCCTTGTCAGCTCGGGGATTCAAACTTGCAACCCTCCGGTTACAAGTCCAACACTCTAACCACTAGGCTACCTGCCGCTTGAGGTCATTGTCCATTTGGAAGACTCATTTGCGACCAAGCTTTAACTTTCTGACTGATGTCTTGAGATGTTGCTTCAATATATCCACATAAGTGACTCCTGCAGCAAAGCACCCCCACAACATGATTCTGCCACCCCTGTGCTTCACGGTTGGGATGGTGTTCTTCGGCTTGCAAGCCTCCCCATTTTCCCTCCAAACATAACAATGGTCATTATGGCCAAACAGTTCTATTTTTGTTTCATCAGACCAGATGTCCTAACCGACTTGACAAAACTATAGTTTGTTAACAAGAAATTTGTGGAGTGGTTGAAAAACAAGTTTAAATACTCCAACCTCAGTGTATGTAAACTTCAGACTTCAACTGTAAGTCCAAGACTTCTGAGGGAAAAGCTAGTGACCTAACAAAGACAATGACTTTAATGAGACTCCAAGCTAGTAACTAACGCTCATGTAAACAGCTTTGAGTAGAGTCTCTCTCTGTCTTTGTGTGTGTTTGTCCTCAAGCTAGCAGCAGGACACTGGCCACCATTCCAACGGTGACATCAGCAACAGGCCTGGCTGTAAACTCAACAGAGTTCGGACATATTCCCTCCTCTAAAAGAGACAACAGGAACACAACAGTCAATCCTATTCACAGCCCCACATTGAGATAGTGATGGTATCGTGAGGCCTAGGAGAAATTGTGTTAACATGGCGACAACCTGGACCATGACACACGCACACAAAACACAATGCTACATTGCACATCCATCTGTGCATTCACTGCTACAACTGAGCAGATGTAGGAGTTTGTTTCTGGAGTAGTGGCCCTAGACTAGAGAGTGGCAGGGAACTGAGGGTCACCTGTATAGTGTGTTTGTCTCTCTCTGTGTTCTACTAACAGAGTGTGGAGCCTGTAATCCATTCACAAAAGACCAGAGAACAGTAGTGTGAATGGATGGACTTGTCCTTTATAGTAGAACCCACTCTGAATGAAAGTCATTATAGTAGAACCCACTCTGAATGAAAGTCATCCGTTACAAAGAAAGGATGGAAGAAAAAGACTTCAACTGAAAGATGAATGAAGGATGTGTGTCTGCAAGCACCCTGCAGTCTCTCTCACCTTAAACCTCTTGTCCTGCAGAACCTTCTTGATGGCCAGCAGCTCTCCAGAGTCACACAGCTTGGCCTGGTAGACCACTCCGAAGGAGCCGTTCCCAATCACCTTGGTGTCTGTATAGCTGACCTCTTGGGGCCTGTCGGGCCCTTGGCCTGGGGTGGCCACCACCGTTGTCACCTTACTGCCATCCTTGTCCCCTGCAGGAGGTACAGAGAGAGGATGAGGGTAGAAAAGGGGTGAGATAGTCTTCAGTGACCTTAAGTCACTGGGGCGGCAGGTCGCCTAGTGGTTAGAGCGTTGGACTAGTAAGAAAGGTTGCTGGATGGAATCCCTGAGCTGACAGGGTAAAAATCTGTCGTTCTGCCCCTGAACAAGGCAGTTAACCCACTGTTCCTAGGCCGTCATTGAAAATAAGAATTTGTTCTTAACTGACTTGCCTAGTTAAATAAAAGGTAAAGAAACGCAATCATACACATTATAACAGTCATGCTTTACTAAACATTAATGGGACTGGGTTTGAATATCAGCCAGTGACTTGCAATGGTTCATATTTTTAAACACACATATGATTGTAGTACAGTCAAGACCCATAACGCTGCAGTATGAGCAAGGCACGTAACCCTAATTGCTCATGTAAATTGCTCTGGATAAGAGCGTCTGCTAAATTACTAAAATGTTAAATGTAAATCTGAGAGCCAGGCCAACCCAGACAAAATATAATTTTCACATACAAGCTCTCTTCTTCTCCTCCTCTAACTTTATCCCTCTCCTCTAGTTCCTTCCTCTACAGTAAATTGCACGGCATGCCTTTCCCTTAGGATTCATGAAAAGCTTTCTCCTGTTTAAGTGGGTTTAAACTGAAGTGCACTGGAGAGTGAGTGTGTGTGTGTTGTTGAAACCTCTGTGTCAGGGTTAAAGTCTCTGTTAACTTCTTGTTAAAGGACAACCAGAACTGCCTAGCGTACCGTGTGTGTCGCGCCGTGGTGCATGCCGTAACCATACCACAACTATGAATCCCCAGGCCAAGGCCCCACCCGTTACCACCCCTACCTCAACCCCAAAACTGCACAGCACCCACCCCAACCACCAACTGCAAATCTAGCTATAAATGAAATCTGTTCATATTATAATCATCTATGAATGTCAAAGCCAAGGTAAAATCATGGACAGCTCTGGCGGCCATATTTCCTGCCTCTCACTCACACTTGACATCTATACACACTGGATCTCCCTCCCACTCAAATCTAGAAACTCACTGACTCTCCCTAGCCAGGTAAAATACTAAACCTCTGTCTAAAGTTCTCACAGACAGGCAAGTCACATTTACATTATCCATCCCTTACAGAAGACCCAGGGAAAGTAGATTAAACATTAGCTAAAATAAAATAACATAAATATCTTCAATATGTTAATGCTGCTGAGTCAATACTAACCTGACCCAGTCTAGTCTCTATGGCCACGATGCAGAGGAGACAGTAAACTAGGTCTAAAACCTTGACATCGACTGAGCACCAAGAGACAAGACATATTAGTACTGAACACCTACTTACAGCTTCTGAACCTGTCGAAATGAGACAGTGGATAAATGCTGTACCAGAAAAGAAGAACATTCGTTTGGTTGATGGTGTGTGTGTGTCAAAGGAAAGGTTAAAGAGCAGTAATTATTCCAGCAGCCCTGCAGTGATGCAGTCTTTAACCCCAGTCACAGACAACAATCACACACTCAGCAATTAGGCCTGCTCTGGATCTGACTGGGCCACCTGCAGAGACACACACTGCATCTCTTCCTGACTGGGAGTGCAGGAAAGGAAGTGGGGTTCTGTGACACAAAAATGACCAAAATAGACTTTCACAAACAAGAAACAGAGAAAAGAAAGAAATGAGAGGGAGAGCGAGGACGAGAGAGAGATTTGTCATCCTACAAGAAACATGATATGGAGGAGACAGACCCACTGGTTGCCCTCTAGGCTACAGAGAGCTGGTAGTCCCATCCACAGACCTACCAGGTGTGAAACATGGAAGGGACTCAGGGGGTATGCTAATTTGGTATGCAGCAGACCTAACTCAATCTATTAAATTAATCAAAGCAGGAACGTTTTACATTTGGCTAGAAATTCGAAAGGAAATGCTCTGTCGCACACTGGGTATGTACATTGTCAATGGTAGGGAACTCCTATGGTCGAGGGAACTCTTATGGTCGGTACACCTATAGCTCATCTCTTGGCAGTAGTACTGTAGACTACTTCATCACTGACCTCTCTCAGAGCGTTCAGTCAGCCCACTGATACCCCTATCAGATCACAGCAAAATCACAGTCTACTAGAACAGAGCAATAGTCAAACATGAGTCATCAAAGCCAAAGGAACTGAATAATATTAAGAAATGCTATAGATGGAAAGAAAGTAGTGTGGAAATCTACCAAAAACAATTAAGCAACAACAAATTCAATCCCTTTTAGACAACTTCCTGGACAAAACATTTCACTGTAATAGTGAAGGTGTAAACTTGGCAGTAGAAAAACTAAACAGTTTATTTGACCTCTCAGCTTACCCATCAAATACCCAAATTTCAAGCAGAAAACCTATGAAAATTAACAACAATGACAAATGGTTTGATGAAGAATGCAAAAACCTAAGAAAGAAATTGAGAAACCTATCCAACCAAAACATAGAGAGACAGAAAACCTGAGCCTTCACTATGGTGAATCACTAAAACAATACAGAAATACACTACAGAAAAAGAAGGAACAGCAAATCAGAAATCAGCTCAATGTAATTGAAGAATCCATAGATTCAAACCACTTCTGGGAAAATTGAAACACACTAAACAAAAAACAACATGAAGAGCTATCTATCCAAAACGAAGGTGTATGGATAAACCACTTCTCCAATCTTTTTGGCCCTATAACAAAGAACAAACAGCAAAAACATATACATAATCAAATACAAATCTTAGAATCAACTATTAAAGACTATAAGAACCGACTGGATTCTCCAATTACAGTTGAAGTCGGAAGTTTGCATACACTTAGGTTGGAGTCATTAAAAATCGTTTTTCAACCACTCCAAAAATCTCGTTAACAACTATAGTTTTGGCAAGTCGGTTAGGCCATCTACTTTGTGCATGACACAAGTAATTTTTCCAACAATTGTTTACAGATTATTTCACTGTATCACAATTCCATTGGGTCAGAAGTTTACATACACTAAGTTGACTGTGCCTTTAAACAGCTTCCAGAAAATTGTCATGGCTTTAGAAGCTTCTGATAGGCTGATTGACATCATTTGAGTCAATTGGAGGTGTACCTGTGGATGTATTTCAAGGCCTACCCTCAAACTCAGTGCCTCTTTGCTTGACATCATGGGAAAATCCAAAGAAATCATCCAAGACCTCAGAAAATAATTGAGGAATTTCCAAATGCCGTTCATCTGTACAAACAATAGTACGCAAGTATAAACACCATGGGACCACGCAGCTGTCAAACCGCTCAGGAAGGAGACGCGTTCTGTCTCCTAGAGATGAACGTAGTTTGGTGCGAAAAGTGCAAATCAAACCCAGAACAACAGCAAAGGACCTTGTGAAGATGCTGGAGGAAACAGGTACAAAAGTATCTGTACTCACAGTAGAATGAGTCCTATATCGACATAACCTGAAAGTCCGCTCAGCAAGGAAGAAGCCACTGCTCAAAACCGCCATAAAAAAAGCCAGACTACGGTTTGCAACTGCACATGGGGACAAAGATCATATTTTTTGGAGAAATGTCCTCTGGTCTGATGAAACAAAAATAAGAACCGTTTGGCCATAATGACCATCATTATGTTTGGAGGTAAATGGAGGCTTGCAAGTCGAAATACACCATCCCAACTGTGAAGCACAGGGGTGGCAGCATTATGTTGTGGGGGTACTTTGCTGCAGGAGGGACTAGCGCACTTCACAAAATAGATGGCATCATGAGGTAGGAAAATGATGTGGATATATTGAAGCAACATCTCAAGACATCAGTCAGGAAGTTAAAGCTTGGTCGCAAATGAGTCTTCCAAATGGACAATGACCACAAGCATACTTCTAAAGTTGTGGCAAAATGGCTTAAGGACAACAAAGTCAAGGTATTGGAGTGGCCATCACAAAGCCCTGACCTCAATCCCATAGAAAATGTGTGGGCAGAACTGAAAAAGCGTGTGCGAGCAAGGAGGCCTACAAACCTGACTCAGTTACACCAGTGGGATTGAGGTGGGAAGCTTGTGGAAGGCTACCCGGAATGTTTGACCCAAGTTAAACACTTTAAAGGCAATGCTACCAAATACTAATTGAGTGTATGTAAACTTCTGACCCACTGGGAATGTGACGAAAAGAAAAAAAGCTGAAATAAATTATTCTCTCTACTACTATTCTGACATTTCACATTACTAAAATAAAGTGGTGATCCTAACTGACCTAAAACAAGGAATTTTTACTCAGATTAAAATGTCAGGAATTGTGAAAAACTGAGTTTAAATGTATTTGGTTAAGGTGTATGTAAACTTCCAACTGTACATACATACCACACAGACACACACTCAACTATACAATCTTCATACACTGTTTAGTGTCCATTTCAGTACGCGTAGGTCCAGTCAGTGAAAGGGACAATTGCATTGTGAAAGAGTATCTCAGATTCATTACCACAACTCTCTTTCTGTAGCCCACACACAGAGACTTACAGAAATGCAGAAGGTGATAGGCCTAATGGTACTGTATGTAAAGCAAGGCTGGGGTTGAAGTATGTCAACATCTGAACTCTGAGGAGCAGGTGTGTAAATGTCTGATGCATGTGTATGTGCAGGGATGCAACTTTCATGGGGACTGGGAGGGGGACATGCCCCCCCCACCACCACATTATGAAATAGCATTTTTGTCCCCCCCAGTTTTATCATTGGAATGTGATACAAAACAAGGCAACGGTGTGCTTCAGGACCATGCAGACGCAGCCGAGCGGTTGGTTATGCTGTTTGGAGTGTTTATCCGGCTGGATAAAAAAAATATATATATACAAAATTAAAATGTATGTTCACCCCTACTTCTAAAACCAAAGTTGCACCCCTGTCTATGTGTAATAGGAAAAGACTAAATACAATTACAGGCTATTTATATACTATAGGCTGAAACATCAGAGGCATAGGCTTTATTATATTATTTTCACAACAGTTTTCACCATTAAAGTTGTCAGGAGTATATATCCTAGCCAGTGCAGTGAAGCACGTGCCCAAGCCACAACCTGGCACACCCACCCAACGGTGCAAACGTATCTCAAAGTCTGTTCAATAACGTTTTGGGAAAACGTGTCATTCAGTACAAACCGTTCCGCAATGTAGCAAACGTTCATGCGAACTGAACGCACTCCAAATTCCACGACAACTCAGTTTACACAAACGAGAAACCCGCCCCTTTACTCTGAAAGATAAAATCCCCATCGCCTCGCCACCACGCCCCCCAGTCAAATTCTGCAAGGGCGCGCCTTCTTACTGACAGTTGTGTAATAAACCGATCCTGTCACTTGCTGCATCTGGCTGGTAAGAAATGAATACTATCTGAGAAAACTGCTAGCAAAGCAAGCAAAATGACATGTAAATAAGTAATATACACAAAAGATCCCCATGTAATAATAATATAACAGTGTATGCCTAGTCATGACCCTAAACCAGGCCCTCCATTCGACTATAGATCAGTAATCGGTTGAAATACATGTTGTGATCTAATGGAATGGACACCTAGGAGAATCTGTAAATGATACGGAAAATCATATCGTGCCACTCGCCACGATGCTGGTTTGGGTGGCTGCCAGCCCTGCCCCTCTCTCCCCCGGCGCGGCCTCTACCTCTGTCCGCTGACCAGCCTAGAGTCGGACGTCACAGAGGTCCTTCCCGCAGAAACCAGAGTGACACTACGCCTGAGAATCTCAGCCAGTGACACAGAATGACAAGCCTGCCCGTGCTATCAGACCTGGCGTCGAGTCAACGTGCTTAACAAGGACAAAACTAGTACAAATTGTTTCATTCGCAAGGCAGGCAATTGAGGCAACTTAGTTTGATTATTAAACAAATGGTAGACTTACTGCTGACTTTCATAGAGCCAAAAGCCGAGGGCTGCGGCACTGGTTTGCAGCTCTCTGCGAAGGAGGTGGTTCTGGGCCGCCCCGACATGATCCAATCCTCGAATCAAATACTGTAGGCTACGTGACTAACTTTGGTTGCTTTGTAGATTACTTTCTAAACCTTTGCATTCAAATAATGACAATTCCTTAATCTGAATGTTAGATTATTTACAATATGATTGTTTTTATCAACTCCTTTCCACGAGCCTTCACAATCGTTATTTTGACCTATCAATCTACCCTTTCTCGTCCCCCAATAGTCGTAGAAAGCATCCTTTCTTCCTTTGGTTCCTCGTTTTCCTTCAGTTGATAATAGGCATTGGAGACGCGTCTTCGACTAAAATAGTAATGAATATGGCCCTGTGGCCCCCAAATGAACCCACTGTTGGTTTTATTTCCCTAATTTGGTCACAGTTGAGCACAATTACACAAGTGAAACAATCAGATAATGCGGTAATGGGGAATGGTTGCTGTTTATTCCTATAGATCCAGGACCATGCAGATCTTCTTCATATTCCGATGGAGACTCAACGATCCGTCCGCCATGCCGGCTCCCTCGCTCTTCTACCTCTCGGACGATTCAAACGGAAAAATCTGCCAGTTGTCCAATTTTTTTTTTACATGGACGATTTCCACGGGCCTGCAAACTCGTCCCGACTCCACACACGGCGACGTCCAAATCCGGTTCTTCCAGTAGGCTATCAGGTCTTGTGCACTTCGTTCCTCTGGAAAGGACAGTTCCAGTCAGAGCCGACGATTCTGGTATTATTTTTTATTCCTTTCCCATCGGTTTCGGGCTCGCTGTTTTATTCACTACGAACCTTTGTAACGCTATTTGCGTAAATGGTGAGGCTTGGTTCCATGGGCAGATGCGCGTGGAGACGGGGATACGCCAATAAACCACTATAGGGAATCGGAGAAAAGTGCACGCGTAATGGTATCTGGGGGGTAGCAAATTCAGCCAATCCGAAGCGTATCCCTTGGCGATGGGCCGAGAGCCCCGTACTGTAGACCAATAAGGACGTTGTTCTTGTAGAACACATGGCATAGTTTGCTTGACACCGCCCCTGGTGTTCGGAGGCTCGTGTCCGTGCGTTATTGCTACTGGGGCAAGCAATGGGGGGGTAGTCAGAGCGATTGATAGCAGTCTCAGCCAATCCAACTGAGAGAAAGGGTACTTGCACCAATGGCTGAAAAGCTGCAACCTGTAATCAACCCAATAGCATTAGGCGCGCAATTAATGCCACTTTTTACGGGCGACCCGTGACAGTCAAATGAACAGAATCAATGGGCTTGTTTGAGTGGTAAGGCTGAAGCAACCGACTGCAGACGAAAGTCGAGGAGTGAAGTTGGGGAAGGTGCATCTGGGACAGCCGAAAGTCGGACGCTTGTGTTTTTGTCCAACAGCAAGGCTCAGTGCATCATGGCAGTTTTGCCATTTTTGTATTTTTTATTCTTTGTAATGTCGAAATGAACATGTCTCCAACCCCTTTATCACACGCTCTCAAATTGTAGCCTAAATATTACTGAACAAAAATATAAACGCAACATGCAACAATTTCTAAGATTTTACTGAGTTACCGTTCATATAAGGAATCAGTCAGTTGAAATAAATTAGTGGGGGGGGCATAGGCCCAGCCAATCGGAATAAATTTAGCCCACAAATGGGCTTTAATACAGGCTACTAATACAGAATATTTATTTAAATGAACTGATTTCCTTATATGAACTGTAACTCAGTAATATCGTTGAAATTGTTGCATGTGTGTTTATATTTTTGTTCAGTATATATACACACTGAGTGTACAAAACATTTGGAACACCTGCTCTTTCCATGACATAGACTGACCAAGTGAATCCAGGCGAAAGCTATGATCCCTTATTGATGTCACTTGTTAAATCCACTTAAATCAGTGTAGATGAAGGGGAGGAGACAGGTTAAAGTAGGATTTTTAAGCCTTGAGACAATTGAGACATGGTTTGTGTATGTGTGCCAGATGCACCATTTTGTGTCAAGAACTGCAACACTGTTGGGCTTTTCACACTCAACAGTTTTTTGCGTGTGTGTCAAGAATGGTACACTACCCAAAGGACATCCAGCCAACTTTACACAACTGTGGGAAGCATTGGAGTCAACATGGGCCAGCATCCCCGTGGAACGCTTTCAAAACCTTGTAGAGTCCGTGCCCTGACAAATTGAGGCTGTTCATGTTGTTTTTATTGCTCTGAATTTGTTAGAGTAACCACAAATTTTGGTCATTTATGTGGTATTAAATAAATATTCTGTTAATATCTTCTATCATGTAGATTACATAGAATTGCATGAAATGTGTTTATAAACAGCACATGTTAGGCCTCCCGTGTTGCGCAGCAGTCTAAGACACTGCATCGCAGTGCTTTAGGTATCACTACAGACCCGGGCACAATTTGGCCGGCTGGGATTTCCTTGTCCCATCGCACTCTAGCGACTCCTTGTGGCAGGCTGGGCGCCTACAAGCTGACTTTGGTCACCAACTGGGCTGTGTTTCCTAAAACACATTGGTGCGGCTGGCTTCCCGGGTTGAGCGAGCAGTGTGTCAAGAAGCAGTGTGGTTTGGCATGGTCGTGTTTCGTGGGACGCATGGCTCTTGATCTTCCCCTTTCCTGAGCCCATAGGGGAGATGTGGCGATGGGACAAGACTGTAACTACCAATTGGATATCACAATTCTTTTTTTTTAAAGGCAAATTCCCTTCAAAAAATGTTTCCCCATGTGTAGAAATCCTGAAAACACCTCTGCTCAACTGTATGCCAATATGCAAATTTAATTATGGATGCAGTGGCCCTGACCTCCAGGGGGGCCCCCATTGCTTTTGTTTGCCACTCTCACTCAGATATCATATTAACATGGTATACAGTGGCGGTCGGCATCGTTTAAAATGAGGGAGGACAATGTATTTATTTATTGGCATGGCTTTACTTCTATTACAGCATATTGGATGACTGTCATTCATATTCTATTAATCCGGCTCAATGTTACATTGATAGGCTTAGGCTACTTACTACATGATACTCACATTTTCCTTATACCCATCATGAATGAAAGTTTACAAAGAAGGTGCACAGGTCGAGATATATTTTTGTAATCAAGGTGACAGACATTGACACATTCAATACCGCCTTGCACCATTCCTTCTCACATCTACGCACTCTCCTTCACCTCACCTTTTCCTTTCGCTTGTGGACTTTAGTGCACAACACATCAGCTGTCTGCGACCAGGAGAAAAAACCTTTCCAAGCCAAACCTTCATATCATAACCGCTAACCGCTACACACAGCCTACATTGTTGTTACCATATTAGCTAACGTCAAGTCAACAAAATAGCTACTAGAACTAACATGTTAGTAAGCCCATTACAATCATACAGTGTACAGTTAGCAAGAAGTTTAGCAGTTACACCGGCGGGCCTGGGTGCCAATAAGTTAATAAAACCAAAAGCTTACCTTGACTTGGAAGAGTTCCAGTGTTGGATAGCCAAAGCCAGCTAGGTAAAATATCATCCCGCTCTGTTTGAGATGGGTGTTTGAGTAGGCTAAACTAGCTAGGTGCATTTGCTAGCTAAGTAAGTGAAAGGGAAAGTGAAAAAATATGAAATAATAGCTAGTTCTCTCTCTCTTGCTTCTCCTTCATTTTTGAATAAATTAATTTGTTAAAAGATATTCAACTATTGTCTGTCTCTCTCTTTGAGTCAACTACTCACCACATTTTATGCACTGCAGTGCTAGCTAGCTGTAGCGTATGCCTTCATTACTAGGTTCATTATCTGATTCCTTTGATTGGGTGGACAACATGTTCATGCTGCAAATGCTCTGATAGGTTGGAGGACGTCCTCCAGAAGATGTCATAATTACTGTGTAAGTCTATGGAAGCAGGTGAGAACCATGAGCCTCAAAGGTTTTGTATTGAAGTCAATGTCCGCTTCACGTTCTCAGGAAACCATGCAGTATTTTGTTTTTTTATGTATTACTTCTATCCGACATACTCATATCAAATGTATACACTGTACTCTAAACCATCTACTGTATCTTGCCTATGCCGTTCAGCCATCGACCCAAATCTCTAGCCACTTTAATAATTATAACTGTATGAAATAATGTATCACTAGCCACTTTAAACAATGCCATTTATATAATGTTTACATATCCTACATTACTCATCTCATATATATATATCTATGTGTATATACTGTACTCCATACCATCTACTGCATCTTGCCTATGCCGGTCAGCCATCGCTCATCCATATATTTATATGTACATACTCGTATTCATTCCTTTACTCTTGTGTGTATAAGGTAGTTGTTGTGAATTTGTTAGATAACTTGTTAGATACTACTGCATGGTCGGAACTAGAAGCACAAGCATTTCGCTACACTCGCATTAACATCTGCTAACCATGTGTATGTGACAAATAAAATTTGATTTGATTTGTACCCAGAGGAGGATGGAAACTTGCTGTCCTCTGGCTACTCCATGGTGCTACCCTACAGAGCGCTGTTGAGGCTACTGTAGACCTTCATTGCAAAACAGTGTGTTTCAATCAATTATTTGGTGAGGTGGATAAATTTAGTATAGTTTTATCAAAAAATTATAACCTTTTGAGGAGGCAAAATGTGTAGAATTGCATGACATTTGTTTTAACATTGCTAAATGTTCTCTCTGCCCCATGGCAAAATGTGTAGAATTGCAGGAAAGGCTGTGGTTGGAGGGTAGGCCTAATGATCATTGCCTATTCTTATGTCACTACAATGACATTACATTTGTAGGCCTACAGTATGAGAAGCCACAACCTCACACACACACACCCAAGTCATTATGCTTATGCTCATTACTAAGGCTGCAGAGCCCAGTTCACAGTGATTGGTCGGTACACTATTATAGGCCTACACAATAGATCCAAATGCTCTCCAAAGCTTCTGTTTGAAGCCACATCATGCTTATTGTGTTCAATCAGTCTGAATGCATTGGTATTAACATTCCATTTCCTACACAGATTTGGAAGGGTAAATTGAGGACAGAAGTTGTGTTTTTATGATGATGGTAGAAGCTGGGTAAAATGGGTAATTTCACCCATTATTGATTGGGGAGGATGCAGACACTGACACTTTCACTGCCAAAATGGCAGCCTGGCAGAAGGATGAGTAAAGATTCCAGAATGTAGTGTGTGTGTGTGTGTGTGTGTGTGTGTGTGTGTGTGTGTGTGTGTGTGTGTGTGTGTGTGCATACAAAACAATATTAACACATTCGTGCCAGGTGAATAAACACAGTGTGATTCATACTGTATATGTGGGGAAATCTGCAAAAGACTGACACCCCTATCACACACAATGTGCATTAACGATCCTGAAAATAAAACCATCTTAAAGAATAGAAAGGAGTCATCCTTGATGGTTGCAGTCTAAGAAGTTAATGGGACTTTTATGCTGTTTATTTGTACTCTTTTAGGTATTTTATGTTGATCTGAGGATGCCGTATCAAAGTGGTCTTTCAGTGGTGATGACGGATGCAGGATAAAAAGGAGTTGCTGTTTTCTCTTTAAGCACTTAACACTTCCCACGGTACACACACACGCACACACACACACACACAGAGATCAGTGTATTCTTAGCAAGAAAAACTGTGGGTTGAAAGAGCCTTGAGGAGAGAAAGGAGGAGATATGAGTGGATACGAGAGAAAGAGAACGTACCGTTATGACTATAACTACCGTTCCATGAAGGAGGGAAACGAGGCGCAACATACTATGGGGAGTCGCACCCTCATGACTTTGGTTGAAGGATCTACTATCAAGCCTGTCAAGGCCAATAAAATCCATGCCTCGCTGAAAGCCCTGCATTCCACAGGGAATAAGCGTGAGGCTCGGATTCATTACTTCAATGAAGTACTGCTCTTCACCAAGCCCAGGAATGGGTGGTGCAGGGCCAAACAGGTGTTGTACCTTGTTTCCTCCCTTCAGGGAACAGCGGTTATAGTCATAACGTGGGCTGAATACTCACTCCAAGTATCACAACACAAAAGAGAGGTTGAACAGGCTAGTAATAGGGTTTGCTACAATTTCTGCAAATAATTATAGAAAGAAAGGCTCCAGATTGTCTAGCCCAGCTGATTTGTAGGGGTCCAGATTTTGCAGCTCTTTCAGAACATCAGCTAACTGGATTTGGGAGAAGGAGAAATGGGGGAGGCTTGGGCGAGGTGCTGTGGGGGGTGCAGGGCTGTTGACCGTGGTAGGGGTAGCCAGGTGGAAAGCATGGCCAGCTGTAGAAAAATGCTTTTTGAAATTCTCAATTATAGTGGATTTATCTGTAGTGACAGAGTTTCCTATCCTCAGTGCAGTGGGCAGCTGGGAGGAGGTGTTCTTATTCTCCATGGACTTTACAGTGTCCCAGAACTTTTTTGAGTTTGTGTGACAGGAAGCAAATTTCTGCTTGAAAAAGCTAGCCTTGGCTTTCCTGACTGCCTGTGTATATTGGTTCCTAACTTCCCCGAAAAGTTGCATATCACGGGGGCTGTTCGATGCTAATGCAGAACGCCACAGGATGTTTTTGTGCTGGTCAAGGGCTGTCAGGTCTGGAGAGAACCAAGGGCTATATCTGTTCCTGGTTCAACATTTCTTGAATGGGGCATGCTTATTTAAGATGGTGAGGAAGGCACTTTTAAAGATTAACCAGGCATCCTCTACTGACGGGATGAGGTCAATATCCTTCCAGGATACCCGGGCCAGGTTGATTAGAAAGGCCTGCTTGCTGAAGTGTTTTAGGGAGCGTTTGACAGTGATGAGGGGAGGTCGTTTGACCGCAGACCCATTACGGATGCAGGCAATGAGGCAGTGATCGCTGAGATCTTGGTTGAAAACAGCAGAGGTGTATTTGGAGGGCAGTTAGTTAAGATGATATCTATGAGGGTGCCCGTGTTTACTGCTTTGGGGTTGTACCTGGTAGGTTCGTCGTTGATCATTTGTATGAGGTTGAGGGCATCAAGCTTAGATTGTAGGATGGTCGGGGTGTTAACCATGTCCCAGTTTAGGTCACCTAGCAGCAGGAGCTCTGAAGATATATGGGGGGCAATCAGTTCACATATGGTGTCCAGAGCACAGCTGGGGGCAGAGGGTGGTCTATAGCAAGCGACAATGGTGAGAGACTTGTTTCTTGTTTTCTTTCTTTTTTAAAAGTAGAAGTTCAAATTGTTTGGGTACAGACCTGGATAGTAAGACAGAACTCTGCAGGCTATCTCTGCAGTAGATTGCATAAATATCTACATCGGCCCTGCTGAAAAAAACACTGAGAGAGAGTGTCCCACCTGGATAAAATAATCTCTCCCCATCTGTTGATGCATGCCACCACTGACATATTGTTGTTTCTGTCCAGCACAAGCCGGCCCAACAAAAACAGGGAAAAGCGCCTGGGTGCCAGATACTTCGGCTAATTGACATGCACTGCACTCCACTGTCCATACCTCCCGAATCAAGTTGCCTTCATACAGCGCACCCCACCCTCAGAGGGATACGTCTGTCGTGATCACCTTGCGGGACACAACTCAGAAGAAAAGCGTGATACAGGAGTCTAGTTCGAGACCCATCAACAGAATGCGCTGAGATGGAGTCAGTCAGCTCATTTTCTGGTTTCTTATGAAGCCTAGAGACTGAATACGGTACAGTATCATGGATATGTGTAACAGTGCTTGCCCCCTCGACTTCGTTGCACGTATGTCTAGAATGGGGCGCAAAGTCCCGTCCCTTTTTGTAACCAGGAATACCGGCTGCACCAGCAGTCCCAGACCTTTGACATTGGAACCACTCGAATTGCCTGCTTCTGGAGACAGGAGAATATTTCCTCCTTCAAAATGGGCACTGATGCCTCGGGAACAGTCGAAGTGCAGACGCTGCAGAAGCATGGGGAATGCACAACAAATTGTAGCCTGTATCGAGGCGTCACAGCGAGGCTTCCGTGAAGTGCCATCTGAAAGCCACCTTTTGGACTGGGAGAGATTGGTTCTTCTTCCATTTCCAACACTCTTGACAATCTGTGTCTGAAAAGGAACACTTTTCATTGAACTCTAATGTGGGAGACAACACTTTTAACACCCGTGAATACTGTGGAACTCAGTTGAAAAAACTGTGTTTATGTGCCAAGATTGCCTAAAGCTCAGCCCACTCTGGGTACATGGGCTCTGGTGATCAGTGATGTACCCCAATTGGCCTTGCCACTTGGGGGTACAGTTGTCACAACTACACTCAGTTCAGGCGGTAAGATGAGTTCCGGTAACTGGCTGGCACCCATTAAAAATAAAAACTTTATCATGGAGGATACCCTACCGACCAGTCATAAGTACTGGTGACAAAGTGCCTTGAAACATAGCTGGGAATGGGACAGCTATGAAAAACAGACTGCTCATTTTGGTGCTCACATGAACCACAGAGACTGCTTGTGGGATAATAGTGGTCGTGTCCAACCCTGCCCGTTTCCTCGACTCCGTTATCAACAACTAATCGCCCATGAAGCATATAACCTGTATCACTAGAAACCTCATAGGGACTAGTGAGATACAGGCAGGAATCAGCAATGAATGGCAGTAATAAGACATATTCGGGGGAGGGGTGCCCTTTTGTGGACAGTGACCCAACTTGTCACCCTCACCCTGTGGAACGAGGGGTAGCAGAGGGGGCAGGATTAAACATGGATAAGCTTACAATATACGTTGTACTTCCGTGAGACTTTATAGCCTGCAGGGGGCTCTGGCAATGGCTGACGTAGTACCCCGTTTGCCAAACATGGGGGCACTGTTGTAACAGTAATGTTTTTGCGGAGGGGCGCACTGGTCACTCAGGCCCGTGGCAAGTCCTCTTGCTCTGGGGGGCTCCTTCTTCATTGGAGGTGCACGCAAAACCTGTTTCCCCTCCTTCCAAATCCAGGAAATGAAAATACGAATGGGGTTGCCATAACACAGAGGGAAAGCTAGTAAGTTTCACTCGCCGGAAGTTAATCATGCTAGTCAACGTTAGCCAGGAAGCTTTTTTAGCATAAGCCAGGCTAGCTATCCTCTTTGACCGCAGCACAGTCCATTTAGAATAACCAAGCGACTTAACACGACATATACTAAACAAGAGAGCTACCCCAGCAACTCTACAGTGGGGAGGCAGGAATAGCTAGCAATAGCTAGCTCGCTTCACTATGCAGCGCTCGTTTAGCTAGTCCGGTCTTGAAAATACACGTAGGACTGGATCACCAAAGTGGGACCGGACCCTTTATCAACAAGTCTGGGAAGAGAGGCAAGCAGTGCTTGACTGAGGCAGACACATGCAGCAGGGGGTACCTGGCTGCCCTCTCTCTTCGAGTTTTCTCCCATAACAGGTGACAGGAGCCAGGTTGGGCGCAGGCAGCCACCGCATACCCCACGCCCAGACTGACAAGATATTTGACCACCCAATCTACCTCTGCTTCCTGCACCCCGGTCTCAGTACGTGGTTTGTGAGTAGAAAACTTATGATAACAAGTACAACCTTCAGCACACAACGTCCAAGGCATAAGCACGCTCTACCACTATGGGGCAGTTTAGTTTGCGTCTTGTTTTCCAATAGTTTGTTTTCGTAATGTGAATCATTCCTGTTCACACCGAGGTAAAGACCGGAATAATTGAAGGAATGAATCCGAAGCTCACGCTTATCACCTATGGAAAGGGGGGCTTCCAGCGAAGCACAGATTTCATTGGCCTTGTCAGGCATGATTGTAGATCCTTCAACCGAAGTTTCTTGTGTGACTCCCCATAGTATTTTGTACCGAAGTTGACTGACTGAAAGGGAAGTGCTTCTCAATGTCTTGCTCTTCTTTTGTCTATCTCAGTTTGGTGCTATGAGGGAATTATGCAACATTAAGTATGTTATTAATGTATTCTTAATGGTCTAATTAACTAGTTCAGTTACAATTAATCCAATAGGGAATAGTTTTATGGCATCATGTTCAGCGTTTAGTATTAAACTTTGAGTTTAGAGAGTTTATCAAAGTCTATAAGGTACAGCACACACAGTAGCAGATCAGCTTTAAATACTGTGCAGTTTCTGTATCATTAACACCAGCAAAATAACCCATTTACATAAACTCATTCATTCTGAACATGAATAAAGTTGCATCCTCTTATGAGAAGCATTGGCAGTCGGTTGTGGTAGAGAGAAGCAATCTACAGGCAGACTGGGTGAAGGGGACAGGCCAATAGGTTACATAGATAATCAATCAGCTCACAGAGAATTACAATTGATTGTTATTGGAGGCAGAGCTTCCAATTAAAATGCAATACATACAGAACATTGTGCACTTGCAAGCACACAAACAGTCAAATCAATAACAATACCAACATATAGTACTTCATTGAGGGATTTTGATGTTTGAAAAGGTAAACAAAAGTGTAAAAGTCATTACAACTCAGTCAAAATGGTTACAATGGGCCCACATATTATTTACCATATGTATTGACAGGAGGCTGCTGAGGGGAGAACGGCTCATAATAATGCCTGGAATGGAGTTAATGGAATGCTATAAAACACATGGAAACAATGTGTTTCATGTGTTCGATACCAATCCATTAATTCTGTTCCAGCCATTACTATGGTCCTCTCCTCCCCTATTAATGTGACACAGGCCACCTGTGGTATGTACACTGAGCTCCAAAAGTATTGGGACTATGACCATTTTTGTTGTTGTTTTGGCTCTGTACTCCAGCACTTTGGATTTGAAATTATACAAAGAGGGTATTTTCATCCATATTGGGTTAACCGTTGAGAAATTACAGCACTTTTTGTACATAGTCCCCCCCATTTTAGGGGACCAAAAGATTTGGGACAAATTCACTTATGTGTATTAAAGTAATCAAAAGTTTATTGTTTGGTCCCACATTCCTAGCACGCAATGATTACATCAAGGTTGGTGGATGCATTTGCTGTTTAATTTGGTTGTGTTTCAGATGATTTTGTTCTCAATATAAATAAATGGTAAATAATATATTGTGTCATTTTGGAGTCACTTTTATTGTAAATAAGAATAGAATATGTTTCTAAAAACTTCTACATTAATGTGGATGCTACTATGAATACAGACAGTCCTGAATGTATCGTGAATAATGATGAATCAGAACATTACATTAATATCATACCCCACAAACATTTTTAACCTCCCCTGTTATTGCAATGGTGAGAGGTTAGCATGTCTTGGGGGAATGATATAAAAGGCTAACCTCCCCTGTCATTGTAATGGTGAGAGGTTAGCATGTCTTGGGGGAATTATATAAAATGCTAACCTCCCCTGTCATTGTAATGGTGAGAGGTTAGCATGTCTTGGGGGAATGATATAAAATGCTAACCTCCCCTGTCATTGTAATGGTGAGAGGTTAGCATGTCCTGGGGGAATTATATAAAATGCTAACCTCCCCTGTCATTGTAATGGTGAGATGTTAGCATGTCTTGGGGGAATGATATAAAATGCTAACCTCCCCTGTCATTGTAATGGTGAGAGGTTAGCATGTCTTGGGGGAATAATATAAAATGCTAACCTCCTCTGTCATTGTAATGGTGAGAGGTTAGCATGTCTTGGGGAAATGATATTTGTGTGTCAGTAACTTTCTCACTCATCATTAATCATGATTCATTCAGGATTATCCACAATCATGATAGCATCGACGTTAATGTAGAAGTGTTTAGAAGCATTCTATTCTTATTTACAAGTGACTCCAAAATGACACAATACATTATTTACCATTAATTTCTATTGGGCACAAAATAATCTGAAACACAAGCAAAACAAACAGCAACAGTTTGTAGTCACAAGCTTGTTGTAATCATTGGACTACATTAATACAGTGGGGCAAAAAAGTATTTAGTCAGCCACCAATTGTGCAAGTTCTCTCACTTAAAAAGATGAGAGAGGCCTGTAATTTTCATCATAGGTACACTTCAACTATGACAGACAAAATGAGAAAAGAAATTCCCAAAAATCACATTGTAGGATTTTTTTATGAATTTATTTGCAAATTATGGTGGAAAATAAGTATTTGGTCACATACAAACAAGCAAGATTTCTGGCTCTCACAGACCTGTAACTTCTTCTTTAAGAGGCTCCTCTGTCCTCCACTCGTTACCTGTATTAACGGCACCTGTTTGAACTTGTTATCAGTATAAAAGACACCTGTCCACAACCTCAAACAGTCACACTCCAAACTCCACTATGGCCAAGACCAAAGAGCTGTCAAAGGACACCAGAAACAAAATTGTAGACCTGCACCAGGTTGGGAAGACTGAATCTGCAATAGGTAAGCAGCTTGGTTTGAAGAAATCAACTGTGGGAGCAATTATTAGGAAATGGAAGACATACAAGACCACTGATAATCTTCCTCGATCTGGGGCTCCATGCAAGATCTCACCCCGTGGGGTCAAAATGATCACAAGAACGGTGAGCAAAAATCCCAGAACCACACGGGGGGACCTAGTGAATGACCTGCAGAGAGCTGGGACCAAAGTAACAAAGCCTACCATCAGTAACACACCACGCCACCAGGGACTCAAATCCTGCAGTGCCAGACGTGTCCCCCTGCTTAAGCCAGTACATGTTCAGGCCCGTCTGAAGTTTGCTAGAGAGCATTTGGATGATCCAGATGAGGATTGGGAGAATGTCATATGGTCAGATGAAACCAAAATAGAACGTTTTGGTAAAAACTCAACTCGTCGTGTTTGGAGGACAAAGAATGCTGAGTTGCATCCAAAGAACACCATACCTACTGTGAAGCATGGGGGTGGAAACATCATGCTTTGGGGCTGTTTTTCTGCAAAGGGACCAGGACGACTGATCCGTGTAAAGGAAAGAATGAATGGGGCCATGTATCGTGAGATTTTGAGTGAAAACCTCCTTCCATCAGCAAGGGCATTGAAGATGAAACGTGGCTGGGTCTTTCAGCATGACAATGATCCCAAACACACCGCCCGGGCAATCTAAGGAGTGGCCGTAAGAAGCATTTCAAGGTCCTGGAGTGGCCTAGCCAGTCTCCAGATCTCAACCCCATAGAAAATCTTTGGAGGGAGTTGAAAGTCAGTGTTGCCCAGCGACAGCCCCAAAACATCACTGCTCTAGAGGAGATCTGCATGGAGGAATGGGCCAAAATACCAGCAACAGTGTGTGAAAACCTTGTGAAGACTTACAGAAAACGTTTGACCTCTATTGCCAACAAAGGGTATATAACAAAGTATTGAGATAAACTTTTGTTATTGACCAAATGCTTATTTTCCACCATAATTTGCAAATAAATAAATTAAAAATCCTACAATGTGATTTTCTGGATTTCTTTTTCTCATTTTGTCTGTCATAGTTGAAGTGTACCTATGATGAAAATTACAGGCCTCTCTCATCTTTTTAAGTTGGAGAACTTGCACAATTGGTGGCTGACTAAATACTTTTTTGGCCCACTGTACATACAGTACCAGTCATAAGTTTGGACACACCTACTCATTCAAAGGTATTTCTTTATTTTTACAATTTTCTACATTGTAGAATAATAGCGAATACATCTTAACTATGACATAACACATATAGAATCATGTAGTAACCCAAAAGAGTGTTCAACAAATCAAAATATATTTTATATTTGAGGTTCTTCAAAGTAGCCACCCTTTGCCTTGATGACAGCTTTGCAAACTCTTGGCATTCTCTCAAACAGCTTCACATGGAATGTCTCTATACTTTTGGTCCCCTAAAATATGGGGACTATGTACAAAAAGTGCTGTAATTTCTAAACGGTTTACTCGATATGGATGAAAATACCCTGAAATTAAAGCTGACATTCTGCACTTTAACATCATAGTCATTATATAATTTCAAATTAAAAGTGCTGGAGTACAGAGCCAAAATAACAAAAAATGTGTCTCTGTCCCAATACATTTGGAGTTCACTGTATGTGGTAACAGATAAATAAAATCAAGTCCTTTTTTGTAACATGTAACTATCTATATGATCTACTGTAAATACTGTATCATATTTAGCTACAAATATACATTTTCTATAACATGACCTTGAGACATTGGCAGTTAGAGCAATAAATTAAAG
Source organism: Brachymystax lenok tsinlingensis (assembly GCA_030435695.1). Taxonomy (NCBI): domain Eukaryota; kingdom Metazoa; phylum Chordata; class Actinopteri; order Salmoniformes; family Salmonidae; genus Brachymystax; species Brachymystax lenok. The sequence goes on from CM059781.1 coordinate 16,249,128, forward strand.
ACAAAGTCAATCAATTAAAAGCAGATCCCAGACATCATACAGCAAACTCAACCCATTGAACAACACACCCCAAATTGGTCCCATTTCTAAAACACTTGCAACCAATGAAAGAGTTTCTAAGGTGATTGTTGTGAGGTAATGTGTTGCAAGGATACTCCATGTAGATAAGGATGAACATTACCATGAATCTAAAGTCAGATGTTTTGCCTTCTAAATAGCCATGTTGGATGGGTAGGTCTACAAGGCAAGCATTTACATCAGTTCACGCTCAATTTACTACTTCTCAATAGCGTTACAACAGTGTGTAAACTCAATTGTTCTGCCGTGAACTGGCCATTGAAAGTAAATTACAACACAATTTGACTTGAATGATTCTTCTGCGGCACCCATTCAAACGAGGCTCCAGACAGGCTCATACGAAGGTGGGATTAAGGTCTTCCTTGAAGTTGACCACAGGGTGTGTGGAGCGGCAGAGGCTGGCGAAGCCGCCGTACTCACTGTCCGAGGAGTATGAGGAGGAGCTGTCGCTGGAGGGGTAGGAGCCGTGTGGCAGGCAGGCATCGCAGTAGGGTCGGTGGTAGTAGCAGTAGTCAGCCGAGCTGCTGGAGTCTGAGTCCCAGTAACCATATGAGTCCCTGCCACGGTCTCGGTCTAGCCCTCCCTCACCGCCCCCCTCCCTGTTTGAAGGGCCTGGGTGGGTGTGTCCTGAGAAGGGGGTGATGGAGCATTTTCGAGGAGGTGGTAGCCGGTGCTCCCACCTCGAGCCACGCCTCCCACACCTATTTGTTACTCTATGCCCTACCTCTTCCCATTCCTCTGAATCACTGTCTTCATGGCGGAGGGGACTGGTCTCTGTGCCGACAGGCTTAAGCTGGGGTTGTGTTTTTGAGGGGTGCTTATCTAGTTGTAAGGATCCAGCATCCCTCCTTCCCCAGCGAGGAGGCTCTGACCCTGGGTAGTAACAGGGCGGAGGCCCCCCTCTGGGTTGATGGAATGGAGGTCTGCGTTTCCTCATCATGTAGGGGGAGATACTGGGGTAGCGTAAGAGGAGAGGGGGATGATGGGTGCGAGGGGTACAGAGGGAGAGAGGAGAGCGGGCCGAGGGGTCGGTCGAGGAGGGCAAAGTGGGTCTCCTGATCTCCCTGCTGTGATTGGGCGAGCGGGGGGCCGTTTCCATGACAGGGACCACACTCAGTTCCTGGAGGATCTCCTGCAGATGCTCACTGCTTACAAACCCTGCTGGCCTGACGCTTGTCGGCAACACGGCATGGCCATGGCAACCCGAGGGTTCCGACTTTCCCACCGGAAAGAGACGGGATAAGGTAGTGACATAGTTTGACTGACAGGAGGGTGTGGTTTGATTCCCTGCCCTCTTCCCTAGTGTCCTGACTCCTGTCCTGGAGAAGACAGAGGGCTTAGGGGAGACTGGGAGGTCAGACCTCACCCCTCCACACTGCTGCTGGGAACCAGTCCCCTCAATCTTACACCACCCTGTCTCAGTCTCCATCCCTGCACCCTGGATGTCTTGACCAAATTCTACACTCCGCTGTTTAACACTCACACCATCCTCTGGGGGAGGAGAGAGGACAGGTGGAGGAGGAGTAGAGAGAGGAGCAGAGGGAGAATCAGAAGGAGGTGTATAGATAGCAGAAGTAGTGGGAGGAGCAGACAGAGGAGGTGGAGAAAAGGGAGGAGAAGAGAGGGGAGGTTCTGCTATGTCCCTCTGTGGCAAGGGAGTTGGAAGGCAGTCGGACTGCACAACTATAGTCTGGGTGGATGAGGAGTGGAGGTTGGTGGTGGAAGAGTCAATTTCCTGGTCCTCGTGGGGGTGGCTACTGGACATGAGTCGCAGTAGCTTGTCTTTGGCGTTGTTCACCTGCTCCTGCAGACTGTCAATCACAGCATTCTTCTGCAAAATGACAACAACAAGCTTTGAAATCCCCTTCATTACAAAAAATATTAACAACAACAATCTGGGACCTAAAGAGTGGGGTTGAAAGGGGGGTATTCACTACCTTCTATAACCATTAGAAGACCAGTGAGTGTTAAAATACTACATCGCCTACACACTGACTACCTCATTGAGGAGCCTCTTCATGGAGTTGTTCTCTCCCAGGAGATAGTAGATCTCATCCTGGCTGTAGACAGACTGGACACTCTTACTGGGGCTGCTGAAGTACTTCGCCATTTGACTAGGGTTGTTGTGCTCCTCCTCAAACCGACGCCACTGGGTCAACTGGTAAGAGGGGAGAAAGAGGGAGGGGAGAAAGGAAGAAGGGGGGGCCAAGGGAGAGAAAGAGGGGGATTATGATGGATATGCGGATAACTGTGTGTGCCACACCCTTGGAATCTCCAGGTGTGTGTTGCTCATTGTTAAAGTACTTCCTTCCTTTCCGTCCAGGATGCATTCCTGTATCATTGCATCAGCTGACCACCAGCTACTTATGGGGAGTCATTAACGTGTTGGGGCAGGCTGCAGTGTGTTGACTCATGGAGAGCATATGTGTGTTTGTATGAGTCACACTCCAGTGTTAACAAACACACACACACACACACACACACACACACACACACACACACACACACACGAGTGACACATACACACTATGGCGAGGTATGGGAAACACTCACGTAGCCACTCAAATTGGGCCTTGGGGTTTCTGTCTGTGATGTGTAGGTGAATGTCGATCTCGTCATACTCGTATTCGTTTTTAATCACACTTGATACTCGTAATTGGATTTACTCGTGATCGGAAAACCCGGAAGTGCACTTCAAATGCAGCCAGGTTACCCATGATACAAGTCAGTATTCAATGTCCATCCATGTTTGAGGACACTGAGAGATTAAGTGGAAGCTGGCCACTAGGGGGCAACAGTGAGCGCTGTTACCTTCAAATAAGCTTCAGTTTCAGGGTGTTGTGGATGGGGATGGGTGTAAGCATCTGCTTCTGATTCCAAAGGTTGCAAGTTTGAATCCAGCGATAGAAAGTCGTTTTTTTATTTTAAGACTATCCAAAACCTTAATGCCTAAACTTAACCCTAACCTTAAACATTTGGAGTTAATGCCTGAACTTAACCTTGAAAATTTCAAAATGTGACGTTTGAGAAACATGGATGAATGTCTAATTCTGAAGTGAGACTGAGAGCTAGTTGTTTAAATACCAGTAAAGCCTATACCTCAAGTGCACATTGCTGTGCTATCACTCAGAGTGCATCTCAGAGAGCATTGTTATGTTCCTTCACTCATTCACACACATTTTTATACGACCCCGACAGATGAAAATGCACATGATTTTCTTACTTAGTCCTATTCAATTATCAACAAAATAGGCAAAAAAACATGCCTAATGTATGGCTGGCTACTACTGCCTGCATTTACTCCAGACACAGATTTAGATGAAGGTAGGCTAAATTCACTTGCCCCATGTACTGTTTAACTTTACAGAGGAGAAAATCTTATCCCCTGACACTTATGCCACAACATTTGTACAATCTATATTTGTCATTTTATTTTCTAATGATCTGTCGCTCTGTAAACATGTCTGGTCGAGTATAAATAATAATAGCAAGAAAGTATGGGCTTGTTATACGGCTTGTTCTAATTCAATCACTGTAGCAGGCTCAACCGGTACTTTACAGACAGAAAAACTAGACAATAGTTGTTTACAGCACACAGCACTTCACACTATTTGAGTGAAAGAGAAATGCGTGCTGGCAGTTGAAAATTACTTTTTCCGATCACGGATAATTAGATATTCGGAATATTCTCCATATCCGTTACAATACTTGTTTTGTCAGAGTACTATACCCCTAGTGATGTGCGCTAACTGTCTCTCTCACCTGAGGTACAAACAGCATACAGTTGGTGGCGAGGGTACAGATGAAGATGGCTCCAGCCACCATACTATAGACCACGTTGGGCCAGGCCTGCAGGAATCGCGACACCGGGACCGCCACCGCCGTGGACAGGGTGACCAGGCTGACCGCGGTCATGATGGTGGGGGACTGGTTGACCGGAGGGAGGCTGACGTTGCTGGTGAGACCAGCCAGATAGGTCCCATACAGGAGCAGGCTACCCTGGAGAGACCGCAACACAACCACACCATGACAAACCAACATAAACTCATGGGAAACAGCTACTATTTGCTCTCCTATGTTTATCTGAGTATTTCTCCCAGTTGTATGCTTTACCTTCATCACAGCGAGGAGGATATGCCACAGGTCTGAGTAGAGAGAGGAACAGGAGTCCAGCTGAGACAGAGAGTAGGACACGTCCCCCTCCACCACCTTGACCACAGCCCCAATAGACCGTGCACATTTGACCGGGTCGATTAGACTCCAGGCGGTGAGAACCAGCAGGTCCACCAGAATCAACAGAGATACCAAGCCCATCAACTGGATGTCTCTGATGATCTGAAACACAGAGTTCAGTAATACACTGTGCAACACATACACTCTATGACACACAGATCCTTTATTACAAGCCTTTACCCCCCCTCCCCCTCTAAACACACACACACACACACAAAGGAGGAGTGACATGAGATACAACACAACAACACACACTTCGACCAGAGAGACAGAGTGAGAGGAGCAGCCTGCTTACCACTCTCTTGTCAGGAACACGTTGGGTGAATACTCTGTAGAGCCGCCATGTTTTCCCCAGGATGGGCACAAATACCAGAGTGCTGCCAATACACAACGTCCAGATCCTGGCCTAAGATACAACACAGTAACACCCCATAATATCACACAATATGGCATCATCAGAACATGTCTGTGTGTGCATGTGTATGTCTGAGAGTGTGTTGTTTTGAGAGTGGAGAGGAGCGGAGGGGAGGAGTGTAGCAGGGCAGTGAGTGTGTCTTACCTGGAGTATTGCTCTTGCTCCTCCCCCTTGTAGGTGGATGCGTTCCTCAAAAGCAAATAGGAAGCCACTGCTGTAGGTGAGGATACTTCCACACAGAGTCAGCACATTAAGGTTAGGACTGGACATCTTCACTATCCTGAGACAGAGAGAGAGAGAGAAACACACACACACATCAGCAAAATAAAGGTAAAACTGTTCAAGCCTGTGTATCGATTTGAGCAAGTGCATATGCTTTTAAATGTGTGTTTGTGTGTGTGTGCATGTACCTGTTGTTCTTGAAGCGCAGGGTGAAGAGCAGGAAGCAGAAAGCCAGCAAGATGCCACAGGAGAGCATGGTCCAGACAACTGCACAGAGCACTGGGGAGAGAGACCGCCTCTGCAGCTCCACTCCCATCTACAGTAGATATCAATCACATTTCAATTAGGAGTTCTTCACAAATAAGAAACATGAGTAATTACCAAAACTTTTGGTATGTGTGTGTTTGTTTTTAATGTGTTAAAAGTATATGTGTTTTGGCGGCTATCATTTGCTTTCTGGAATGATTGGAGTATGCCCAAAACCTTCAACCTGTACAGTTGTGGCCAAAAGTTTTGAGAATGACACAAATATTAATTTCCACAAAGTTTGCTGCTTCAGTGTCTTTTGATATTTTTGTCAGATGTTACTATGGAATACTGAAGTATAATTACAAGAATTGCATAAGTGTCAAATGCTTTTATTGACAATTACATGAAGTTGATGCAAAGAGTCAATATTTGCAGTGTTGACCCTTCTTTTTCAAGACCTCTGCAATCCGCCCTGGCATGCTGTCAATTAACTTCTGGGCCACATCCTGACTGATGGCAGCCCATTCTTGCATAATCAATGCTTGGTGTTTGTCAGAATTTTTGGGTTTTTGTTTGTCCACCCGCCTCTTGAGGATTGACCTCAATGGGATTAAGGTCTGGGGAGGTTCCTGGCCATGGACCCAAAATATTGATGATTTGTTCCCCGAGCCACTTAGTTATCACTTTTGCCTTATGGCAAGGTGCTCCATCATGCTGGAAAGGGCATTGTTCCTGGATGGTTGGGAGAAGTTGCTCTCGAAGGATGTGTTGGTACCATTCTTTATTCATGGCTGTGTTCTTAGGCAAAATTGTGAGTGAGCCCACTCCCTTGGCTGAGAAGCAACCCCACACATGAATGTTCTCAGGATGCTTTACTGTTGGCATGACACAGGACTGATGGTAGCGCTCACCTTGTCTTCTCCGGACAAGCTTTTTTCCGGATGCCCCAAACAATCGGAAAGGGGATTCATCAGAGAAAATGACTTTACCCCAGTGCTCAGCAGTCCAATCCCTGTGCCTTTTGCAGAATATTAGTCCGTCCCTGATGTTTTTCCTGGCTTCTTGCTGCCCTTCTTGACACCAGGCCATCCTCCAAAAGTCTTTACCTCACTGTGCATGCAGATGCACTCACACCTGCCTGCTGCCATTCCTGAGCAAGCTCTTTACTGGTGGTGCCCCGATCCCGCAGCTGAATCAACTTTAGAAGACGGTCCTGGCACTTGCTGGACTTTCTTGGGCGCCCTGAAGCCTTCTTCACAACAATTTAACCGTTCTCCTTGAAGTTCTTGATGATCCGATAAATGGTTGATTTAGGTGCAATCTTACTGGCAGCAATATCCTTGCCTGTGAAGCCCTTTTTGTGCAAAGCAATGATGCCGGCAAGTGTTTCCTTGCAGGTAACCATGTTTGACAGAGGAAGAACAATGATTCCAAGCACCACCCTTCTTTTGAAGCTTCCAGTCTGTTATTCGAACTCAATCAGCATGACAGAGAGATCCCCAGCCTTGTCCTCGTCAACACTCACACCTGTGTTAACGAGAGAATCCCTGACATGATGTCAGCTGGTCCTTTTGTGGCAGGGCTGAAATGAGGTGGAAATGGTTTTGGGGGATTTAGTTCATTTGCATGGCAAAGAGGGACATTGCAATTAATTGCAATTCATCTGATCACTCTTCATGACATTCTGGAGTATATGCAAAATGCCATCCTACAAACTGAAGCAGCAGACTGTGAAAATTGTGTGTCATTCTCAAAACTTTTGGCCACAACTTTATAGTGTTTATTTTGATCACCTAAAACATTTATTGCATAGAACTTTGCAAGCCTAATGCACTTTCAATATATATTTATTAAATAAACTACACAATACATAATATTGCGCAAATATATCATACTGCAAAAGCTTCTATAACAAATAAAACTGACACAACACTCAGGCCTTTTCTCATTTGGACAAAAGTCCATCCTCCACCCTCCCTCCTCTCTCCTCCGTGACCTGGAAACCGATAAGTGGTTGGCAAGATTGGGTAGGTTACTTTCTAACTGTAGTCCGTTACAGTTACCTGTCCAAAATTGTAATCAGTAATATAACCTTTGGATTACCCGAACTCAGTAACGTAATCTGATTACATTTTGTTACTTTTAGATTACTTTCCCCTTAAGAGGCATTAGAAGACAAAAATGTATGTTACCAATTGAACAACATCTATTGCAGGATAAATCAATGTTAAAGTTTACACAGCTGGCCATATATGGATGCTAAATTTTACTCTATGGGTTGGTTATGTAGGCTTCGTCTAACCCATCGCTTTTTACTACATATAATACTACGATTAAATGTTATCTTTACATTAATAAATATAATTTATAAGTCCACAATTATATGTAGCAACTACAGATTGCCCCTTTAAGTCTATCAAAAGTGTGTGTTTGAGCATGTGTCCATTAGGCCTATAGATGTATCAGCATGAATTAGATTGAGCAATAAAAGCCCCAGTTGTATTCCATAGGCTTGGATCCGCACTATGCAGCTGTTGCAAGAGCACATTTTTCACCGTCTGTCCACTGGTTTCAAAAACAATGATTGATAGGCAGCTTAAAATTCTTGAATTCAACCATTAATGCTAAATGAGAGAGCAGCAGTGTGATTCACATCAATGCGCTATGTAGATTTAACTGATATCCATATCGCTGTTGACTTCCCCTCTGCTGTCATCCTTACCTCCAAGCGTTGGTTAATCTTTGGATGCCGACAGCAGTCGCACCACTGGAAGAGATAGCTTGGACTGTGGCCTACAAAAGCCTACTCCTGCACTTTTCCTGCGATCCATCAAACACATTTGGTGTGTCATCATATTGGTCTCTGACTTGTCATCAGACTCGCTCAGGTTGAACGAACTTAAACTTGTGCCTTTTTCAATTATGATTTGAATGTCATTGAGAAAACAGAGAAGTGTCATATTTTTTGGCATCCTCGAAGTAATCTTCTAGTTTATCAAAAGTATCTGTAATCTCATTGCGATATTTTTGCTGGTAACATAACGGATTACCGTTTTTTTGTAATCCCTTACATGTAACGGATTACATGTGATCTGTTACTCCCCAACCCTGTCAATTCATTAGTAGGCAAATTAAAGACTGTCTTCTCCTCCTTGATTGGCTCCTTTTTGTGAGGAAGTGTATGCTACCGGAGCCATTTGCGGAAGAGTTTTGAAATCTGCCACTCCCCCTTTGAACCAGCTATTGTTTCCTTGAAGGAGAACAGCATGCAAACATTTAAAAATGATATGGTACTTATCCTTTTATCTATAAAATGTCTTGCATAACCAGCTACATTTGTTTTTATCACTTAATGCATTTCTTTTGGGATTCCACCCTGTAAACATAATTTGCCTGATGACGGGTGATTTCATGCAAGTGCATTTTTGTCCACTTTCCCTCTCCACGCCGCCTCTTCTTCATTACCTTTGACCTTTTTCAAAAAGAGACAGAGGAGAGAGGACAGAGGAGAGAGGACAGAGGATGCAGGAGTTGAGCAAATGCAAATGAGAAAAGGTCTCAGTGTCCTCTTCTAAGTAGAGGTGGAAGTTTAAGGTGAGGATATGAGGTCACTGACGGGAGAGATCACCAATGGCGCTGACCCCACCGTTATTCTTTCAGGGGTTGAAGTATGGACAGAGTCTCTCTGCGAAGATGTAACTGTGAATGAGTAGATATGAGACCTGGACTCTACATCATGGCCCCCTTCTCGACCAGTGGCAAGGGGACAGGTGGGTCTGCAGAGCCCGGTACTCAGTCTTGTTCCTCAGGCCTACTGTCCAGTAACCACGCTCAGGGTTTAGGCTATTCCCTGTTGACAGACTCTCTCCCCACTCCTATGTCCCACTCGGTCTTCCCCTTCACCTGCACCTTGTAGTAGAACCTCCCTCTCAGGGTTGTCAGGGAGGTTCAGGCTGTGTTGCCGTGGGCCACTTGTTTACCGTTGTCAGAGAGGATGAGTTTGGGGGAGCTGTATCAGGGTCAAGGGTCACATCCACAGCACAAAGCTTAATTCTTGTAAGTTCTGTGTCACACAATCTTTTCACTTCATTCTTCAGTGACTTATCAAACTGGGACTTAGCTCTACTCACAGCTCTCCTTACTGTTCTTATGTACACACCACTTTGACCACTGATCTCAGACCAGTTCTTGGTGAGACGAGGGGTGCACATGGATGGGAAGCTATGGATGAGGTGAAGGTGGTCCTCAGTGTGTGAAAGCTGCTCCAGCTCATTGTCTCTCCTTCAGCCCGCCTCTCTGATGCTTTCTGCTCATCCCCAATCACCTCAATGAGCTCATCCTGGCTTCTCTGAATGGAGAGCACCAGAGCAGTAAAGACCTCCAAGCTCTCCCTAATATCTCTCTCTACATTTATTCTGCCTGACTGTACTGTGTCTTTGATGTCCTTCACTTTCTGCAGTCAACCTTGAGTCATCTGCTGCATGACATCTTCCATGTTCGATAGATGAAGCCTCCTTTTTTTCTCCAATGGGACAATGTTGTGTTTCTTGTATCTTTTCTCAGTGCATACCTGACACATGTGCGTCTGGTTATTTCTACAGAACAGCTCAAGAAGCGTCTGGTGCCTCTTACACACTCTGTCCTCCATGTTCATCACAGGCTTGATCAGGTTGTGTTTCTTGAAGGTGGTCAGTACATGGTGAGGCTCCAAGTGAATCTCACAGTAAGAGGCCCGACACTCCAGGCAGGACTTCAATGCCTTGCCTTTCCTTTCTTCCCAGTGCAGATGTCACAGGGTACTTTCCACATTGGGCAGCTTGGGGTTGGGCTTGGTCCAGCGGTTCGTCCTGGGTAAAAAGTTGCAGTCGCACTCGTTTCAACTGACCTCCTGAACTGATTGGCCATCTCAGATATGAAAGTATTGACTTTGAGATCAGGTCTTCTACTGAATTTCTGCTTACACATGGGACACTGACACGGGCTGGTGGTATGCCAGTACCCATGTATGCAGTCCTTGTTGTGTCCACATGGGGTTGGGCTGGTGAACACGTATAGACAGATGGGGCACAGGAACTGTTCCTGAGACAGCAGGCTGCTGGTGGAATCCATGTCTGGGTCTGGGAAGAGATCCAACAAAAAACCACATGGGACTTTATGAAATCTCTTGGCTCTTGACACCAGAATTTTTTAACTGTAATTTCTTCTCTAGTGTTTGGTTGTAGACAACCACACTACGCAGTTATGCCAAACTAGATTTCGCAATAGATGTAAACAGTAGTACTAACGTATCATTATGGTTTTATATTTTATTCAGAAATATGGTGTTTAGGAACAAATGTTTAATAAGACATAAAAACAAGAAAGGGCACTGTGAGGACGTTCCCACTTGTTCAATCTGTCAATCAGCATAACACAGTGAAGTGTAATGTAACACAAAAACTCAATTGAACTGTATTTATCCCCTTCACAATATTTATAACTGGGCTGTGACAGGTGTTGAAACTTGAATAAACAACTAAGGCCCTGTGTTCTGAGCAATCAAGTGACATAGCAAGATTTTATCCTGCATTTAAAAGCGTTATCCATAAATGACAATTAATACAAATATTTAGGCAATTCAGAGGAAACACCGTCCAGCTGGCGACAAGAGTCAGCTTGCATGTGCCCGCCCCGCCACAAGGAGTCGCTAGAGCATGATGGGACAAGGAAATTTGTGGCATATTAAGAAGCTAATTAAACAGTATACTCATTACACAGGTGCACCTTGTGCTGGGGACAATAAAAGGCCACTCTAAAATGTGCAGTTTTGTCACACAACACAATGCCACAGATGTCTCAAGTTTTGAGGGAGCGTGCAATTGGAATGCTAAATGCAGGAATGTCCAACAGAGCTGTTGCCAGAGAATTGAATGTTCATTTCTCTATCATAAGCTTCCTCCAACGTTGTTTTAAAGGATTTGGCAGCACATACAACCGGGGTTGGATGGATACATGTTGGCTGGATGAGGTTGGGGAAATAGGATGAGATGAGAGGTTGTGGGTGTCAAATAATGAATTGGGAATATTAATTCATTTGAATTTAAATATTATACTTGTAACCCCTCAACAACAACAAAATCTATACCTCTCTAGTGATTGAATATAAATCAACGTTTGAAAAGTCCTGTTCAGTAGAATGTCAATGACACATGAGTGAAATCTCAATCAGATTGTCTCACAGGAGAGATTATCAATGGTGCTGACATTTTATCAATGCCACAAAACCCAAGGTTGAAGTCTGGGTAAAGTTTGTCAGTGAAGGTACAACCAGTAAACAAGTAGATACGAGACCTGGTATGAGCATCGTACAAGGAGACCTCACCCTCTTCATAGTCCACATAGACCCCTATCGTCTGGGGCTTCTTGCTCAGGGAGAGGTGGGTAGGGTTTGTGGTGCAGGTCTGGTAGACGTTCCCTTTCCCCAGCTGGACAGTCCAGAGTCCATTATCAGGCTTTGCTGCAATAACCTTTCTGTTGATGGACACTCTGGCCACTCCTACACTCCAGAGAGTATTTCCCTTCACCTGCACCTCGTAGTAGAATCTCCCCGAGGAGAAGCCCTCCTTTCCCAGGACGCTGGAAATGTAGAAAAACCTTTCTGGGTTGCCAGGGAGGTTTGTCTTTTACCAGCATGTCTTGCTTGTTTCGCATCTTCAGAGAGGAGAAGATTTTGCTGGGCAGTATCAAGGTCCAGTGTTACATCTACTGACCAATGCTGTATCATCTTCAGCTCAGCTTCACATAACCTCTTCACTTCCTTGTTCAGTGTCTCTTCAAACTGATGGCCAGCTCTCCTCGCAGCCTTCCTCACCGTCCCGATATACTCAACACTCAATCCTGATCTCCGACCAGTCCTTGGTGGGTAGAGTGTTGCACAGGGATGGGAAGCTCTGGAAGAGGTGAAAGTAGTCCCTGGTGTGTGAGAGATGCTCTAGCTTAGAGCGTCTCTGCTTAAGCTCAGTGATTTCCGTCTCCAGATCTTTAATGAGCCCTTCAGCCTGCCTCTCCGCTGCTTTCTGCTTCTCCTCAATAAGCTCAGCCTGGCTACTCTCAATAGAGCGCATTCATTCTGTAAAGACCTGCAAGCTTTCCTTTATCTCTTTCTCTGCATTTTTTTGTTGGACTGTGCCGTTCCTTTAATCTCCTTAACTTTCTGCAGTCGACCCTGAATCATTTGCTTCACTTCAACGTCCATCTTTTCCAGCTGAGCTTTCATGTCCCTGCTTTCGTCCACTAGAGAGACGATGTTGTGGGCATTGTGGTCAGTCTCTGTGCAGAACTGACACACATATGTCTGATCAGTCTTACAAAACTGCTCCAGAGGTCTATCATGCCTCTTACACAATCGTTCTTCAAGATTGCCCACAGGGTTGATCAGCTTGTGTTTCTTTAAAGCTGGGACATTCTTATGAGTCTCCAGGTGAGTCTCACAGTATGAAGCCTGACAATTTAGACAAGACTTCATGGCCTTGACCTTCCCTCCAATGCAGAAGTCGCAGTTCACTTCTCCAGCTCCAGGTTTGGCTGCCGCTTGCTCCAAGTGGTTGGTGTCATTCCCTTGACCTGAAGCCCAGAAGCGATCAACCAGTTCAGAAATGAAAGTATTGACCTTTAGCTCAGGTCTTTTGGGGAATATGTGCTTACACAGTGGACACTGGCACATGGCATTGCTTCTCCAGTATTCGTTGATACAAGCCATGCAGAAGTTGTGATCGCATGGGGTTGTGACTGGGTTCTTGAAAACATCCAGACAGACAGAGCAATGGAACTGATCTTCAGAGAGTACAGTGCTAAATGACGCCATGCCTGCGAACAAACAGAAAGTGAAATCAACTTTCCTGAATGAGTCAGCAATCTGTGTTATTTTGGCATTTATAAAATAGGTACACTTACTGTATGTATTTCCTTCTCACTTATTTTATTTATTAAATAAACAATAAAGCAGGCATTTTAAATACAGAGCAAACAAGAGAAGCTATGATACATAAGAAAATTAGAAGATTTGTTCTCTCTCTTCCCACTGGGCACACACTGGTTAGGTTGAACCAACGTGGAAGAGACGTCAGTGCCCAGTGGGTTCTTACCTGAGACGATGGGTGTTGTTGACTGATCTTTTTTTCTCTTGAATCCTGAGTACTCCAAGTGCAGGAGACTTAGTGCAAGTGCTCAAAGAAATGTATAAGGAGAAAGTGTGTTCAGGTCCTCAACATTCAGCTCTGCTGTTTAGTTTCATTTCAGCACCAGGCTCCTCCTGACACCACATTGAAATACATTGAGCTTCCTTCCATCTCTTAAAGGAGCAGATAACTTTTTATATGGGTGAAATCTCTACATACTTTTCTCACTGTTGTAATACAATTATAACATAATAATATCACATCATATGTTATTAGTTTAGATCATTAAATTGAAAAGAGATCATTCAGAAGGGTGTAACACCAACCTTAAACCTGACCCTCCCACTGGGCACGGATGTCAAATCAACATCTATTCCACATTGGCACAACGTCATTTTATTGAAACAACGTGGAAACAGCGTTGATTCAACCACTTTGTGCCCAGTGGCCTGACACTTTGGGCAATGGGCATAGATGTCAATACAAAAGCAAGTGTTTGTGTGTGTGCATGTGTTTACCGTGCTGAGAGTACATAGTCTCTGCAGAATCTCCAGGCCCTTCTGTGTATTGACTCCAGGGTGGATGAGGCAGAGTCTGGAGTCACAGTAAGAGCTGCAGTTCCGCTCTGATTCCATGGCTGGACCAAGTCTGTCAGCCCTCACACACACATCCTAAGGAACAACACATAGCTGTCAATAACTGTTTCAACACACTACAATACTACATACAGACACTTACACAAACTGAGAGGAGAGATACAAAAATATATTTAATACCATTCTTAACACATAAACCCGTATTCTCTCTTCAGTCTCCCACCAGGGTAGAAATATTGAGTTTCACAATACCCAAGTCTCCTACTACTATTTATTTTATTTTGTTTATTTATATTTTTAATCCCAGCCCCCGTCCTTGCAGAAGGCCTTTTGCCTTTTGGTAGGCCGTCATTGTAAATAAGAATTTGTCTTAACTGACTTGCCTAGTTAAATTAAAGGTTAAATAAATACATACATAAATTCACACTACTCAATGCTCACCACAGGGTGGAGCTATTACAAAAGGTCCCCATCCCATCTAAGAGGACAGGAATGGTTTTAGCAGCGGCCAGTCACACTGCTCATGGGAAGTGTATTGTAGTCTTAAGGGGAAACACACTGACAGTGAACTTTGAAACATTAGATTCATATAGGAGTGCGCGGTAGGTAGGCAGATAGGAGTGTGTGGAAGGTAGCCGAGCGGTTAAGAGCATTGGGTCAGTATCTGAAATGTTGCTGTTTGAATCCCTTAGCCGACTAGATGAAAAATCTGTCTGTGACCCTTGAGCAAGGCACTTGACCCTAATTGCTCGCTCTGGATAAGAGCGTCTGCTAAATTACTCAAATGTAAATGTTAAATTAATGTGACAGTAAACATTACACAGCTTTGTGAATAAAGGTAGGTTGGACACAGAAAATTACCACAGAAACGTCAAGAAAGCTACTGGGAAAGGCAATGCTTAGAAGGCCACAGCGAGGTCTGACCAAACCCAACTAAGAGCACAGGATCTGGCCAATTGGAGAAGAAGATTGCATGCTTCTGCTTGTCCTCAGTCTCCACAAAACAACACAGAGCTGAACAACATAATATATGACCACACTTCAGAGAGAAGAATTTAGATGTATGTGAGAGTGTATTTATTGTGCACTAGTTTCACTGTAATATCATAATGTTCTACGTAACTTGCCCGGACACCACAGGTGTTATTGAGCTTGACAGGTAACTTACAATGCAAGACAGTAGTTCTGCATATAAGTGAGTGGTCTGGTCCCTGACAAATAAACAACAAACACATCCATAAACCAGAACATGCAGCAGCTAGAAGAACCATAGGATTATCTTAGGCGTTTTTATGAGGTTACACCTGGGTTGCACTGACATGTCGCTGAAATAATTATGTACAATCGAACATGACATCATACAATGTTTCGATCTGTCTACTACAGTACCCCTTTAACAACCACACTGACTCATGGGCTACATGTCGTTTGTGTACATATCTGTATGTCTATAGTTGTGTGTATTTTTCCATATATGTGTGTGTGTGTGTGTGTGTGTGTGTGTGTGTGTGTATCTGTCTGTACCTGGGTCTAGATGAATGTGTTTGTGTGTCCTAATTGACAATTGTGTGTGTGTACTTTATGTGTCATGGTCTGTGGGCTGACTAAGACAGGGCTGTGACTGTCTCTCGGTATCGATAGAGTCGCAGGCTGATGACAAGGTAGGCTATTCTCACTATACTGTGTGACTTACATTGTTTTACTCACAGGTCTAGTGCAGTCAAAAAAATAGATTTTCCTGTGTTTTATATACACTCAGTGGCCAGTTTACTAGGTACACCCATCTAGTACCGGGTCAGATTCCCTTGTAGACTTGAAGGGATGCACCTGGTCAGCAACAATGTTTAGAGATGCTGTGGCGTTCAAACGTTGCTCAATTGGTATCAAGGGACCTAACGTGCAACAGGAAAACATTCCCCACAACATTACACCACCGCCACCAGCCTGTACCGTTGACACCAGGCAGGATGGGACCATTGACTCATGCTGCTTATTCCAAATCCTGACTGCTATCAGCATGACGCAACAGGAAACGTGATTTGTTGGACCAGGCAATGTTTTTCCACTCCTCAATTGTCCAGTGTTGGTGATCGCGTGCCCACTGGAGCCGCTTCTTCTTGTTTTTAGCTGATAGGAGTGGAACCCGGTGTGGTCGTCTGCTGCAATAGCCCATTTGTGACAAGGACTGACGAATTGTGCATTCCGAGATGCCTTTCTGCACACCACTGTTGTACTGCATCGTTATATGCCTGTTTGTGGCCGCCTGTTAGCTTGCACGATTCTTGCCATTCTCCTTCGACCTCTCTCATCAACGAGTTGTTTTCACCCGCAGGACTGCCGCTGACTGGATGTTTTTTTGTTTGTGGCAACAATTTTGGTAAATCCTAGAGACTGTTGTGCGTGGCACCGACAATTATACCAAGCTCAAAGCTGCGTAGGTCACTCGTTTTGCCTATTCTAATGTTCAATTGAAGAGTAACAATGCCTCAACGCCTGTCTGCTGCATTATACAGCAAGTTGTAAGGATCGACGCTGGAGACAAGAAGCAAGTACAGGGAGTGACCATTTACTGGGAAAACTGACATCAAACCAAAAAAGAATAGCATCTGGACAGGGGGAATATAACGACAATACGACAATAATGCTGACACAGGGAACCAACTGAGGAACAGACAGATATAGAAAGGCAATCAACAAAGTAATGGAGTCCCGGTGAGTCCAATATTGCGCAGTTGGGCGTAATGATGGTGACAGGTGCGCGTAATGAAGGGCAGCCTGGCACCCTCGAGCGCCAGAGAGGGGGAGGGGAGCGGGAGCAGGCGTGACAGTACCACACCCACTAGGGGCGCCACCTGGCATACCACCTGGGCAAGCCTGACGGTCCGGCCGAGGCATGGGCTCTGGACAAGCTGGCTGAGGCATAGAAGCATGACGAACCGGCAAAGACGTGGGAGCCTGGCTAGCCAGCTGAGGCATGGGAGCCTGACGATCCGGCTGAGGCGTGAACCTGATGATCCCGCTAAGGTGTGGGATCCTGATGAACCGGCTGAGGCGTGGGAGCATGATGGGCCGGCTGAAGCATGATGTGGGGTGGGCGTCTTCCGAGGCAAGAGGACCTCTCGAGCCAGCTAAGGTGTGGAAGCCCGACGAGTTAGCTGAGGCACCCCCGGTTCCATCAGCGACGGAACCCGGACCCGACGTCACCAACCAAAACCAAAAACTCCCTGATGCTTTCTTTAGTGGTGTCAGCATTCTGTAAGGATCGACGCTGGAGATGAGAAGCAAGTACAGGGAGTGACCTTTTACTGGGAAAACGGACATCAAACCAAAACAAGAACAGCGTCTGGACAGGGGGAACATAACGACAATACGTCAATAATGCTGACACAGGGAACCAACTGAAGAATAGACAGATATAGAAGGGCAATCAACAAAGTAATGGAGTCCAGGTGAGTCCAATATTGCGCAGCTGCGCGTAATGATGGTGACAGGTGTGCGTAATGAAAGGCTGTCAGGCGCCCTCAAGCACCAGAGAGGGGGAGCGGGAGCAGTTGTGACACCAAGCCACGGCCACGTGACTCACTGTCTCTAGGAGCGAACCATTTTCGTGAACGGGATGGTGAAACTAATAAACTGGCCACTGAGTGTATATTTCCACATTAGAGGTTGGAATAATACTGTGATATTGTGAAAATAATGATAATGTCCTTTAAGTTTAAAACTGTTTGAAAAGACACATGAAATTTCTGCCTGTCTAGATGGGATGGAGTTTTTGGCGGTAAATTTAGTAGCCCTTTGCTCTCGTAACACAGTGGCTGTACAGTAACATTCTATACATGACGTCAGACCTCAGGCTCTGCGCTTCATAGCTATATGGGTTTTGGCTGACAGCCGTTCTGAACTTGAGCATTGCGCGACAAGAAGTTGTCCCCATCACTCCTGCTAATTGGGCAACTTTTACTAAATGTTTGTTGTCTGAGTGAGGGAAATGCTGTACATTATGAGCACTCTATGTATTTTGAAAGATAAGACGTTGAGGATTATAACAAATACTGTTTTGATCTCATACAAGCTAAACACCTGAGAGTCCAAATGTGCACTTCAGATTTCCTTATCATACGCCCACCGCATGTGGCAGGGGCTACAGTCCATTACGAATTACAAAGGAAAACCCAGACGTGGTCTGCCCAACAATGTCTCTCTACCAGATGAAACTCAATGCATTTTATGCAGGCTTCGACAATAACATCGTGCCGGCTGTGAGGGCCGCCACTGACCCATTGGACTGGTGTGCTTAGTTCCCTCCTGTACTCCCTGTTCCCCTACGACTGCATGGCCCCTCACGACTACAACACCATCATCAAGTTCTCTGACGACACGACAGTGGTAAGCCTGAACACAGGCGACTATGAGACAGGGAGGAGGTCAGTGGCCTGGCAGTGTGATGCCGGAACAACAACAACGTTTCCTGGTCCACACACATCAACAGTCATGAAGAAGGTGCAACAGCGCCTCTTCCCCATCAGGAGGTTGAGAAGATTTGACAAGGGCCCTGAAATTCTCCAAAAGTTCTACAGCTTTACCATTGAGAGCATCTTGACTGGCTGCATCACTGCTTGGTATGGCAATAGCACCACCCTCTATCGCATGACGCTACAGAGGGGGGTGCGGACAGCCCAGTATATCAGGCGGTGTGAAAGGAAGGCCCGGAAAAATAGTTAAAGACTCCAGCCACCCAAGCCATAGACTGTTCTCTCTCCTTCCGCACAGAAAGCGGTACCGGTGCATCAAGTCTGACACCAACAGGCTCATGAACATCATCGATCACCAAGCCATAAGACTACTAAATAGATAACAAAATGTCTACACAGACTGAGTTGAACCTAGTAATACATTTTTGCACTGTCTCTATGCACACTCAGATGGCTGTACACACTCAAGCACACTGACACTCACTCCATCATTTCCTCACACACATAATATACACATACATTTATACTGACTCTAAACACACGCACACCCACTCACATACAATCATTATATACGATGCTGCTACTATGTTAATCATATATCCTGATGCCTAGTCCCCTTACCCCTATACATATCTACCTCTTTCACTCCAGTATCCCTGCACATTGTAAATATGGTACTGAAACTGACTGACCCTGTATATAGTATGCTTACTTACTTTCTCAAATTCTTCTTATTTTTATTTATTGTGTTTTTGTTCTACCTTGTTATTTTTAGTATTACATTGATTACTACATTGTTGGGTTTTGAGCTTGCAACAAAGATATTTCACTGTACTTGTGCATGTGACATAAAATTTTTTTAAACTAGGCCGCTTACTCAAACCCTTGTTATTTTTTTGTCTTATGTTGCACCTATCCCACATTCTCCAGGAATATTCTTATCACGTTACTGAATGATCCAGACTATTTTCAGATTGCGTTATCAACAAATGTGGCAAAAAGTACAGTAAATGTAAAATGGACATAAAATCAACTGTGTAACGTTTGGATTCAGTCTTGTGTCAGGTGAACTGTTGTGTGCTCACCTTCAGTTTAAAAAAAAATAATCGCATAATCTCCAAACTGTTCCCTTTAATTGCTTCCATTGTTATGCATACTGTATATTTCCCAGATTTCTTCTGTAAGAAACATTTCAATGTATCCCTATCCATATAGGCCAATTCCCATGAGTATAGGGGTTACAAGACCAATACGAAAGAGAGTTCCAAACCTCTCTGCCAATAACAGCTAGTTTTCAGTTCTCCCTACTCAGACCACTCCCAGACAGTACTACCAAAATTCTTGAATGAGAAATTACTCTTTGCTAAGAAGCTATTTTAATTTATTTTGGGCCATTTTAATTGTAAACAATCACAATAAGGTACATAATTGTTACTCAGAACTGATTTGATATTGAGATTTTTAAAAAGTGGCTGCATTGGATCTTTAATCAGAGGTCTATGGCCAGGATTGTTTTTTAATTTCAGTGGGTAAATAAGTTAGACTAAAACAAGGATCATCAGAATGTACATGCTTCCTCTCTGGCCAACAACCCTCAACAACTACCAGTTAAATTACACAAGTTACTATAATGCCACTAAAGCCTGTAAGCATACAAACAACCATGCCTTATATCAGACAGCATATGGTATAAGTCGTAATTAGGCCGATTAAGATGACATGAGTTGTAGTTGTCTTGTCCAATGAACAATGACTTCTTCCGTTTCTTTTCTGGGGGTCTGGGAAATGCCTGTAGTTTCCTTCCTCGTATCCTTTCATAATTTTCCCAGTTTAGATCACAGCTTTAGGCTTTCCTGCAGACACAACTGGGCCAAATAGGCTTTTCCACCGTTTTTTCAAAATCCTCTCCATCAGTTTCAACCACGTAGAAAAGTGTGCCACCTTGACGAGGTCAACAAAGGTCCTTTAACACCTAACACGGAGTTCAGAGTGAGCAAGCACATGAAACCCGATTCCAGCCCCGCCTGCAAGGTGACGGACATGTTTTGACAGTACACTGCATAATGGTTATAAGGTGTGTCTCTGTCTGCATTTGTCCTGGCCTCGGGCGGAGAAGATAACTTTACTGTAAGAGCTTATAGTTAGCCTCGTGACAACTTTCACTAGTCACCTCACTCGGCTACATCCATTATGTTCACCTGAGAGACGATGTGCTATCATAATCGGTCAGAGATCAATGGCCAGTAGGACTGTCAGTGATAGGTGGCTATGTTTCTACAATTGTCTACCTTTTCAATACACAAATTATGTTTCATCCATTTATTGTCCCTGTCAGTTTGCCTGGCCCAATCCCCTCTCTCCATTTAAGATTAGACGGGTGGCGCGGGAGCAATGGGTGAACTGCATGTGGTTAGCACGGCTGGACAAAGCGCGGCCAGTGATCTGCAGGGGCAATATTGAAACATTCCACCTCACACTGTAATCCATTTAGCAATTTATTATAAAGATGAAGTGTAAGAATGCAGTTATTGGCATTGCTTGCCCTTGCTTAAAGCCAACGGGGAGAAAACCTAAACAAAAATCAAATCTATACGTTTTCTTCTTTCCCTCTTCGAAAAACACATTTTGACAATAAAATCATCCTACTTTGGTTTAGCACCTTCTCTACATGATGTGGGCTTAGATCATAGCTGGTGCAGAGTTAGTCTAGCTTGAGATATTGAAAGTGTTACATTCATCCCCGGCCTCCCATACCCATAAACATTAAATAAATGACAGAATGTGTTTTACTTTAAACAGCATGAAAATAAGCATGTTTTCAAACAGACTGCTTTGTCTTACAATCCTCTGATAAAGAATATATATCAGAAAATAAAATGAGTGAAAAATATTTAAAAAACAAAAAACAATTAAAGGTTCATTGAATAAATAAATCACTGACAGTGTCACCAGCAAAGCACCCCCACACCTCCTCCTCCATGCTTCACGGTGGGAACCACACATTTGGAAATCATCCGTTCACCTACTCTGCGTTTCACAAAGACAAGGGGGTGTGAACCAAAAATCTCAAATTTGGACTCAACAGACCAAAATACAGATTTCCACCAGTCTAATGTCCATTGCGCATGTTTCTTGGCCCAAGCAAGTCTCTTCTTCTTATTGGTGTCCTTTAGTAGTGGTTTCTTTGCAGCAATTCAACCATGAAGGTCTCCTCTGAACAGTTGATGTTGAGATGTGTCTGTTACTTGAACTCTGTGAATCATTTATTTGGGTTGCAATTTCTGAGGCTGGTAACTAACTTATCCTCTGCAGAAGATAATTGTATAATTTTTATACTTTTCTTTATTATGAACACAACAAATACAAAAACAGAAATATACAAACAAGAGTACATAAACCTAACAGACAGGGGTATTAAGTTTCATGGTGCGGATTTATTTTTTGTTTTTACATTTACTGATAGAATTGAAATAATCTTAAATAATGTGAAGAGGGGTTTGTTCTCTGCTCACTTCATTTAATGGATAAAGAATCTTCCATGAAAAATAAACAAATTAACAATTAAAGCTAAATCAGAGTCCATATAATTTGGATCAAAATAAAACAGAATATCAGAGTCTCTCAGATTAACACTAATAGTTGTTTCTTTTAAAATGAAATATTTTAACTCACTCAAATCTTCTGACATAACAGTCCCAAAATAAATGGTCAAATGTTTCTGGGTCACAACCACAAAATACACACTTGTTATCAATAGCTATTTTGAATCTGTGTATAATGAAGGTCTTTACAGGGTAGATTCTATGAATGATTTTGTATGATACTTCTTTCACCTTATAGATATACAATATTTGCTAGACAACAATGAGATTTTGTTCCAGTTCACTTGTCCTAGGGCTGTATTCCAGTACATTTAGCAGAGGAACTAGAGGAAATAGTAACATCTTAGAGCGTTGGACTAGTAACCGAAAGGTTGCAAGTTCAAATCCCCGAAAGCTGACAAGGTACAAATCTGTCGTTCTGCCCCTGAACACTGTTCCTAGGCCCTCATTGAAAATAAGAATTTGTTCTTAACTGACTTGCATAGTAAAATAAAAGGTAAAAAAAAAGTAGTTTATAGTTTAAATGTCAATTCCTTCTAGCTGCATTGAGGCTACAAAATCCTCAACAGTTGCACTTGGAGTATTGTTATAGTCTCCTAAAAGAAGAATAGCATCTTTAGGGACAACTTGTTTTTGTATTTATTTCTTAATTATTCCAGATTGTATATCTATGTGGATAACAATTATGTTTGTACATGAGGTTCCAAGTTAGAAGGACTTAGAAGTTTATGAAAGTTAGCATGCTTAATAGGGATTTTACCCACATCAAAGTTGCATTTGAGTAAGAATTCTAGACAACCAAAATGTTGGAATATTCCAAATGCAATCCTTATTTCTTCAATAGTTCTGTATCCATTTGATCATAAAGATTATATTAGAGGTTTTAAATCCAGAGCGTTCAACCCTCACTCACTTTGGGCGCTACATATTACCGCTTTTCTTAAATAATTAAGTTTATTCCTCTATTTGAAGTTAAATAATTTAGTATCACACATTTTAGTTATTGACAGAGGAACATCCAAGGCATGTTAGGTATAAACTAATCTGGACAGACCTTCAGATTTTGACAAAAGTACACGTCCAGATAAAGAAAGATCTCTTAATAACCAGGAGTTAAATCTCTATCCAATTTTCTCTACAATAGGAGTGAAGTGTAAATGGTCCCTTTCTTTCTGATCTTTGCTTACTTTAATACCAAGATATGTGATCACATCTTTTACAGGGGTATTACATACTGAGTTTGTCACATTTCCTAATATTCAGAGATAAACCAGACACATGTGAGAAGGCATTAATACACTCAATAGCTTTCCTGACTTCATTAGGATCTTCCAAAAAAAATGGTGAACATTTGATCTCTTTATCTTGTATCTGAATACCTCTAAAACTATCCTTATTTATATGAAGTGCCATAACTTGTGTGACCAATCAAAAAAAGAAAGGAGAAACTGGGCATCTCTGTTCCGCGTCTAATATCGAATCTCTGTTCCGCGTCTAATATCGAATCTCTGTGAAGTTCCATGGGATAATTTAACAGAGCTGTTACTATTATTGTAAAGTGTCTTAATTACAATTTTAAAATATTGACCAAAACCAAAAACATCTAAGTCTCAAAAAGGAAATAATGTTCAACTGTATCAAAAGCCTTGTAAAAATCTACAAATAAAATAAAAGCTATTTTCCATAATGTGCTCATTGTAGTCTATCAAGTCCAGTCCTAGTCGAATATTATTACATATATGTCTCCCCTTCATAAAACCAGACTGGGTATCATCAATGATTTGGCCAAGACCTTTCTGCAAAGATGGCTGCAAGTAGCTTTCCATCATTGTTCATTAATGTGATTGGTCTCATAGGACCTTTGTTTGGTTTGGGGATTACAGAAATGAGGCCTTGTGTCATAGAAACAGGCTAGACCCCTAAACCAATTGCCTTCTTAAAAACATTAAATATTAATTCAACAATATCCTCCTGAAAAAAATTATAGAATTAAATAATAAGGCCATCATTCCCTGGAGATTTGTTATCTTTTAACTTGCTGATACATTTTTATATTTCATTAATATAAATGAATTAATCACAAGACTTTAGGAAGTCTTCATCTATGAATTGTGCATAGTCTTTGACAAAGTCTAGAAATGCAGATATGTCACTAGTAGGACAGGCATTACTGGAATTTCACAGTATTATTCCAAACGAATAGAGTGGAAATATACATAAAACACAGAAAATCACGTTGACTGCACTGGGTCTTTAATAAAAAAAACGAATAGAGCTTGACAACATGCAGGGTTCAAGTCCTAACTTTCAATCTCAAAAGTCTACCACCAACTCAATGAATGGCATACTTTCCTGCACTGGTTTATCATATAGGTTATCATGAAAATCTCATTTAAAATCACATTCCATTTCAAAAGCTGTGATTCTAACGCACATCTTCAAACGTTATTTGATTAAACAACAGATACATCGGGTCGGTATTTTTGCAATAGCACAATCACAGATTATCAACTAATTTCGTGTTTATGGTCTATGATTCCTCCTCTCGATAATAAAGGATCCATCGTATTAACAGAGAGAAGCGACTAAACAGAAAGATAACGTATGCAGACTAACCTGACGGAATAGCTAACTTCCCGGTAATAATGTCAGTATGGTGCGTAGAGTGTCCCGGCGCCTCGCCGCTGTCCTCTCTCCATCGCTGGCGTCTCACGAAGTAAAACAAACTGTCCCGTGAAGTTTAGCTCCAACTTCACTGCGACCCATAGTGAAACACTCCCAAGAATCCAACCCGAAGACTTCTTTAATAATCCTTTTTATGACAAATGAGAACTCATTCAGAATTGCAACAAGTTTTCATGAGCAGGGAGGGAGTGTGTGTGTGTGTCGCTGTAATTAGTGGGTAGCGCGGAAGCTGTAGCCAACTCGCGGGCACATATTGTTTGCAAACAGAGAACATGGGAGCACAGGGGGTATATGACAATGCAGTTTCACCCACTACACTACCGTTTGTTTCTTTTTGACAGAGTTCCCCAAACGAGAAACCAATTCACGGATATAGAAATTGCCTGTGTCGCCTCCCAATGGGCAACAACTGGTTACATCAGCGTTGTTTCCGCGTCATTTAAACAATAAATATATATCTGATGACATTGAATCAACGTGGAAAACTGATTGGATTTGCAAAAAGTCATCAACGTAATTGTTAATTTAGTCTTTTTTTTCACCTAACTTTTAACCTACCTGTAAATCTAATGACATGGTGACACGTTGAATTCACGTCAGTTGGCATCTCAACCAAATGTAAATTCGAACTAACCGTTGAAGTGAAGTGGCCTATTAACATGGCCTGACAGCCAATAGAAACAACCATGAATAAAATTACTTTTTCTTGTTAAAAACATCAAATTCTGTAAAAGCCATTTAAAACGTGTACAAATTATTTAACAAAGGTAAAACATTTTGAAGACATGAAAAACATGTTAAAAAGTCACTTTGTTAAAAGGCTGTCTTCGGTCCTTTGTACAGGAACGGGGTGAGTCCTTATCAAACTCGCCTCCTCCTGCTCCTCCGAATCAGTTACCGCTCTGTCCGTCGGGGCCCAGAGGAGATCCCCCCTCTAGGCGCATCGCCCTAGGCGCAGGGAGCTCCTGTTTCACATCATTTCTATCAGCATACTTGTATTTTTTATTTAGTGTTTATTTAACTTGGCAAGTCAGTAAAGAACAAATTCTTATTTACAATGACCCCTACCAAAAGGCAAAAAGCCTCCTGCGGGGACGGGGGCCTGGGATTAAAATAAATAAATAAATACAATATAAGTATAGGACAAAACACACATCACAACAAGCGAGACAACACAACACTACATAAAGAGAGACCTAAGACAACATAGCAAGGCAGCAACATATGACAACACAGCATGGTAGAAACACAACATAACAACAACATGGTAGCAACACAATATGGTAGCAGCACAAAACATGGTACAAACATTATTGGGCACAGACAACAGCACAAAATCACAACAGCACAAAAGCACAAAAGCACAAAATCCTATGTCTGACTGGTAAAGAACATCTAGCCGCTCAAGAGCACCCTTACCTGCCGATCTATAAATTACGTCTCCGTAATCTAGCATGGGTAGGATGGTCATCTGAATCAGGGTTAGTTTGGCATCTGGGGCAAAAGAGGAACGATTACGATAGAGGGAATCAAGTCTAGATTTAACTTTAGCCTGCAGCTTTGATATGTGCTGAGAGAAGGACAGTGCACCATCTAGCCATACTCCCAAGTACTTGTATGAGGTGACTACCTCAAGCTCTAAACCCTCAGAGGCAGTAATAACACCTGTGGGAAGAGGGGCATTCTTCTTACCAAACCACGTGACCTTTGTTTTGGAGGTGTTCGGAACAAGGTTAAGGGTAGAGAAAGCTTGTTGGACACTAAGAAAGCTTTGTTGTAGAGCATTTAACACAAAATCCGGGGAGGGGCCAGCTGAGTATAAGACTGTATCATCTGCATTAAAATGGATGAGAAAGCTTCTTACTGCCTGAGCTGTTGTTGATGTTAAATGTGCAACCAGAGGAAAAACAATTCTAGACCACCTTTACTCCACACACAGAGACGCATACAAAGCTCTCCCTCGCCCCCCATTTGGCAAATCTGACCATAATTCTATCCTCCTGATTCCTGCATCCAAGCAAAAATGAAAGCAGGAAGCACCAGTGACTCACTGCCTGGTATTGCAACTGCTCGGCCTCAGACCACAAGGCACTACAGAGGGTAGTGTGTACGGCCCAGTACGCACGGACTCTATACCAGGCGGTGTCAGAGGAAGGCCCTAAAAATTGATCCTATTTTAGGTATTTTCGTAAGGGCTTGTAAGTAAGCATTTCACTGTAAGGTCTACACTTGTTGTATTCTGCGCATGTGACAAATACAATTTTGATTTGATAATATGACATTGGAAATGTGTTTAGTATTTTGGAACTTTTGTGAGTGTAGTGTTTACTGTTCATATTTTATTTTTTGTTTCACTTTTGTCTATTATCTTTTTCACTTGCTTTGGCAATGTAAACATATGTTTCCAAGGCCAATAAAGACCCTTAAATTGAATTGAATTGAGAGACACCATTTAAATGTAAGGTTTATCTTCAACCACATGCAAAGCATCCCACCCAAGTTTACGCTTATCACCCAAAAGTCTCTCTCTCTCCCTCTCTCTCTTTCTCTCTCTCTCTCTGACACACACACACACACACACACACACACACACACACACACACACACACACACACACACACACACACACAATTGCCTTCCTTCCTCCCTCCCTGCAGTGCTAGGTGTGTGGTCATTGTCAGGAGGACTGGAAACATATTGGTAGCCTGGGCAGATCCCCAGCTATCTGAGGGACCATCAGGCCTATTTAAACTGATATGCCCAGTGTGTGTGTGTGTGTGTGTGTGTGTGTGTGTGTGACAGAGAGAGAGGGAGGGAAAGACAGAAAACAGTCAGAGTGATTTTGTGAGATCCCAGCTTTAAGAGGTACCGGTGACATCTGGTCAGATCAGAACATCCTGTGTTCCTGTTATCCTGTGTTCCTGTCATCCTGTGTTGCTCAAATAACACCTCAATTGTGTCTGTCCACTGAAGGTACAGTAGGTGGAGCTGTTCACTGACATCAATGACTCCTTACTGCCGCCCCTGTTTTCAGGGAAATGTCTTTATACTGTACATGCTGACCTGACCATCGGGCATATAACATGGGACTGCTGACGCTAGCAGACCATCTAATAGTGACACCGCCAATAATGGAGGGTCACGTGGTTGCTGGTTACCATGCATTTAACAGACAAGCTATTACTGTTTCAACTCTGCATTACTGTAGTGCATGGCCAAGTTATCCAACAAATTCCTGAGGGTGGATCATTCATCAACTCTGCATTACTGTAATGCATGGCCATGTTATCCAACAAATTCCTGAGGGTGGACCATTCATCAACTGGACACATAATGATGAAATGCAGATGTGCGGTAGGCGAATCCTAACACAAACAGACAAAAACCTCTGAGATCAATGTCTTGACCTCAACGCTCAGATCAACTGTCACAACGTCAGTCCCCCACTGAAGCTCACTAGTGATGAAGTCATCTCTGTTTCAGTCATTGTGTGGAGATCACTATCGGATTCCCCCAAGATCAGGTTGATGGTGTGTTGTTCCATGAAAGCAGGTGGATTGCACCAATACTCGGGTTACCAGGAGTTTAAATATTTTATAGAGAAACAACAGCAGAGCAGTTTGGGACAGCTTGAGTTAAATGAAAACTCCACCTAAAAACTCCACTAAACTACACCAAATGTATGTGGACACCTGCTCGTCGTACATCTCATTCCAAAATCATGGGCATTAGTTTGGAGTTGGTCTACCATTTGCTGCTATAACAGCCTCCACTCTTCTGGGAAGGTTTTCAACTAGATGTTGGAACATAGCTGCACGGCCTTGCTTCCATTCAGCCACAAGAGCATTAGTGAGGTTGGGAACTGATGTTGGGCGATTATGCCTGGCTCGCAGTCGGCGTTCCAATTCACCCCAAAGGTGTTCGATGGGGTTGAGGTCAGGGCTCTGTGCAGGCCAGTCAAGTTCTTCCACAACGATCTCGAAAAACCATTTCTATGTGGACCTCACTTTGTAAACGGGGACATTGTCATGCTGAAACAGTAAAGGGCCTTCCCCAAACTGTTGCCACAAAGTTGGAAGCACAGAGTTATCTAGAATGTGATTGTATGCTGTACTGTTAAGATTTCCCGAGTGGCGCAGTGGTCTAAGGCACTGCATCGCAATGCTAGCTGTGCAACCTGGTTCAAGTCCAGGCTCTGTTGCAGCCAGCTGCAACCGGGAGACCCATGTGGCGGTGCACAATTGGCCCATCGTTGTCCGGGTTAGGGGAAGGTTTGGCCGGCAGGGATGTTCCTGTCCCATTGCACATTAGTGACTCCTGTGGCGGGCCAGGCGCACTGCACACTGATACGGTCACCAGGTGTACAGTGTTTCCTCTGACACATTAGTGTGGCTGGCTTCCGGATTAAGCGGGCATTTTGTCAAGAAGCAGTACACGGGGTGGATTGTCTTTATTGAAGACATCTCTTCAGTAGGTCCTATGATTGAGTGTAGTCTGGCCCAGGAGTGTGAAGGTGAACGGAAAGGCACTGGAGCAGCGAACCACCCTTGCTGTCTTTGCCTGGCCGGTTCCCCTCCACTGGGATTCTCTACCTCTAACCCTATTACAGGGGCTGAGTCACTGGCTTACTGGTGCCGTGGCGGAGATCTTGTGGGCTATACTCGGCCTTGTCTCAGGATGGTAAGTTGGTGGTTGAAGATATCCCTCTAGTGGTGTGGGGGCTGTGCTTCGGCAGAGTGGGTGGGGTTATATCCTGCCTGTTTGGCCCTGTCCGGGGGTATCGTCGGACGGGGCCACAGTGTCTCCCGACCCTTCCTGTCTCAGCCCCCAGTATTTATGCTGCAGTAGTTTATGTGTCAGGGGGCTAGGGTCCGTCTGTTATATCTGGAGTATTTATTCTCTTATCTGGTGTCCTGTGTGAATTTAAGTATGCTCTCTCTAATTTTTTTCTCTCTCTTCTCTCTCTCTCGGAGGACCTGCGCATTAGGACCATTCCTCAAGGCCTACCTGGCCTGATTACTCCTTGATGTCCCGAGTCCACCTGGCCGTGCTGCTTCTCCAGTTTTAACTGTTCTGCCTGTTTTATTAACATTTTAAAATCTTGTCCATGTTCTGTTATAATCTGCACCCGGCACAGCCAGAAGAGGACTGGCCACCCCTCACAGCCTGGTTCCTCTCTAGGTTTCTTCCTAGGTTTTGGCCTTTCTTGGGAGTTTTTCCTAGCCACCGTGCTTTTACACCTGCATTGCTTGCTGTTTGGGGTTTTAGGCTGGGTTTCTGTACAGCACTCTGTGACATCAGCTGATGTAAGAAGGGCTTTATAAATACATTTGATTTGATTTGATGATTGTGTTTCGGAGAACGCGCGTCTCTCGACCTTTGCCTCTCCCGAGTCCACATGGGAGTTGCTGCAATGGAACAGGACTGTAACTACCAATTGGATACCACGAAATTGGGGTAAAAAAATAAAAAATAAAATGTCCCTTCACTGGAGCTAAGAGGCCTAGCCCGAACCATGAAAAACAGCCTCAGACCATTATTCCTCCTCCACCAAACTTTACAGTTGGCACTATGCATTCGGGCAGGTAGCGTTCGAGAATAATGTTATTGGAAAGCAGTGAGAGATTAAACTTGTCGAAAGAGATCATGAGAAGAAAAATACCCTGTGCTTGGTCTGTCTCTGTAACTGTTCTAAAACACAAAAACTTCTCATTACATTGAATGTAAACCAGAACTGAACTACTGTATATGAATGGGCCAAAGACAAAATAAAGTGACGCTAAAGTAACGCTAAATTCTTTGTTTTTGTGATTTGAAATCCTGAGGCCCATTTCCTGCCATAGCATAAACCCTTTCCTGTGCTGCGTTGATTCCAGAGTGCGCCAGGTTTCCGCTGAGTTCCACTCTCTATTCCTAATCCACCGGCTTTGATAGGCGGAAATTGATTGTTCTGGCATCACATACTTCCACCAACCCCCTCTCCACTACAGCCTCGCCCTGACCTTCCCGAAAC
The DNA here is from genome assembly GCA_030435695.1 of Brachymystax lenok tsinlingensis. Taxonomy (NCBI): domain Eukaryota; kingdom Metazoa; phylum Chordata; class Actinopteri; order Salmoniformes; family Salmonidae; genus Brachymystax; species Brachymystax lenok. Next base: position 16,279,849 of record CM059781.1, read on the forward strand.
AGGGATCATGACCATTCCCTGTGGCATGTCCAGATCTGCCTGATGATGTACGCTTCCTGTTCACAACCCAGATCCCAAATCTGGCTCTGGAACACTGAAACCCTTCCATGCTTTGTCAGGTTCCTAGATGACCTGTACTCTGTTGTGTATATTATTCCTTGATGCTGCAACTGAATTGCCTCCACTAAAGGGGCAATTGAGGCCTCCCTCGCTGTGTGCTTCTGGCCACATGAAGGAAGGGGATTGACAGTCACACAGATCCAGCTTCACATTCTGGGAGGGATGTAGTATTTACAGAATGCCCAACGTGACCCATATCAAACAGAGGCGGATGGAGTCAGAGGTGATTGGAGAGAGGTTATAAGAAATTAGAACAGCATGGAGAGGTTTGAGAGGTGCTGGAAAAGACATAAGGAGAGAGAAAAGATGGATTAGGTGTAGACAAGATGTTTGCAGGCAGACGCAACAAGAGAGAAAGGTGGGAGGATAAAGGAGTGCAGACAGAAGTGAGTTACCTAACATGGTTACCTAACAGTGGACAATCACAGCCCTCCCTCCTCGTTCCCCTCGTGCCTCCATCACCACCTCCCTTCCCCCGGAGAACCCAGAGGCGGCAGATTAGCAGTCCCCTGCTAATCCCAGGACAAGGTCCAATTGTCAGGGTCTTGAGTGTGTGGCATTGTGTGTTGAGTGGAGTGGCAATGTGTGTGTTTGTGCGTACGCACAGACATGAAGTTCATCATGTGTGAGGTCAGGAATTTACATCAGTTGAGGCACACGCAGCCAAGTCATAGTGTTGAGGGTGAGCTGATTTGAATGAATGGTGTAGTAAAGGTGATGAGGCTTACAGTATCAAAATCCCCCATGTCAAACCACTCTGTTCTTTAAGCCACAGATCACCTTTACTGTGCATTGTAGACTCTATAGGGCAGAGCAAAAACCCTAATGCCAGACATCTGATGGAATTAGCCTGCATACAGTACATACTATATGCACACACACACACACAATCTGTCTTTACCTTTAGCAGGCAGTTCAGTTGGCCAGAGTATTGGTACTCTGTGGATCTTGGGTCTTTCTCTACCATTCACTGCTGACAGACAAGCAGTCGCAGCTGTGCTGATGGAAGAGATCCAACTCGCCAAATTCCGAGGTCCAAGTTCCAAGCTCTTAGTTATGTTCTGAATTCTGAGTATAAGATTTAGACTTCCCTGTTGAGTATTCAAAATGTCTGAGTTGTGACTTGTGATCTGTGAGTGTACTCTCCTGACCTGTGTTGGCTGGTGACAGAGCGCTCATCTCCTCTCCTTGTTTAATTCACTCAGTTTCATCATGGCCGCATCAGCGCCTCTGTCAGCTGCAATCCGAGACACACACACACACACACACACACACACACACAAAAGCGCGCACACTGACATTGGAAATAGATGTAACAGCTCCACACACACCTGGCTGATGTAACATACAGTAAGTAGGCTGCTCTGAAATACCTGCTGTTGGGAGAAGGAATCATGGTGGTGGATAACAACTCAAATACATATCACACTCCTATCCAGCAGATACTGAAAGCACTCGGAGCACAACCCTTTCTGCATATCAGCTTCTCACAATGAAATGAGTGTCAAAGAGAGAACAAATAAAGGGGTCAGAGTTAAAGCGACCCCGGGCCTGAATGAGGACGGCAGGACAGACAGACTGACAGAACTTTGAGCTCTCTGAACACTTGTGGGCAAACAGACAAAACAAATGAAACATCTGTCTCAAAAAAAAAAAAAACAGCCTGCTCGGGTGAGAGGAAAAACCAAATGAAAGAGGAGAGGCAGAGAGAGAAGCTGAGCGAGGGGCAGAGAGAGAGGGAGGCTGAGAGAGGCAGAGTGTAGGAGAAAAAGATGAAGAGCATAGCAGGGAGAGATGTTTATATCACTAGGTCTTGACAGGGTGACTATATAAATCTGCAAATTGAGACAGGTAGGCAGAATGCGCTCACCCTGGCATCTCTTAGTTCTGGGTTAAAGACGAGGTCCCTCTGCATTCACATTCATACTGTACGCAAATGAACCAGACGAATGGGTCCTGAAAGCAACTCATTCTAACTACAATGGCCCAAAACAAAATGCTTTGTCAAGCTTATGTACAAGTGCACACAGTCTTGCATTCTAGCATAAAAAGTGAGACTATTTGGCATGACCGGCCCACTGATTCTTCTTCCACACAGTTTAGTCTACATGGCAAACAATGACGTCAGAAGCTAAGGAGAAGTCCTTATTGCTTCAGCAGATTGAGGATGTGGACTATAAGCTAACTAGACAGATCAGCTGATGTTGCAAATTATACCTCACCATAGCAGCTGACAATTCAGATATCCCACACATTTTAGATATTCAAATCAAACTTTATTAGGGATATTATATACTGTACAGTCTATATTAAAGGGGAAAAGTGCACATACTTTAGTACAGATCATCGACCTGTATGAGTACTATATTCCGTAAGTCATCTTCAATAAAATAACTGTATTAGCGTGTGAGCCATTGTGTGTCTGACAGTAGAATGTTGGATTTGTATAAAAGCGGTACAGGCTATAACAAAAAAAAAAAAGCTTTTTTCACATTGGTTTAGGATCATGAATATAAAATCACTTTCAGGAAACAAAAGACAAACTCAAAATGGTGAAAAGGGTGCAAAAATGAATGTTTGTTTTGTTGCTGTTCCTTAATTTCACTTCTCCATAGTATTGTAACAATAGACCAGTGTTTTTAGTCTTAACGATGTCTTAAAGGCCAACTACTGTAGAACACTGGACTACCTGTTCACCTTGAACACGTACCTTCTGGGGACATTGATGTGTGTGGGAACATTTACAAAGACACATCTATAACTGTCTATATTTAGAGAAAACCCAGGGCTGGAAATACCAACTTTCATCGAATCTTGTCAGATTAGTTAGGTCTTCTCCTTTCACAGTAAATGTGTGTAGTGTGCCGTGAGGTGTCCATACACACTCTGCCAACATAGATCAACTTCCTGTGTGCGAGAGAAAACAAAGCTTTCACAGAGTACTGGGTCACACACTCTTTTCCGGCACCTGGAAATCTCACATGGTTCATATCCTGATTCTCAGGAAAGACGTGGTGGTGTTCGTAAATCATGAAACCCCTTTTCAATGGCTCACATAGCGAGTTGGCAATAGTTATGTTTTCTACTGCCCTCCTATGCTTATCCAGGAGATTCCTCACAATTTGTCCCCCAATTTTAGATCGCTATAGTGACAGTCAATAGGTTCCGGGGACACACACCCCTAAAGACATCTCTCGTGTATGTTTGTGTCTCTGTGAGTCTAGCGTCTTGCATCACACACGAGAGACCAGAGGGTCAGATTTCATTCCTTTATCATGTTTACGACCAGAGGACTCTCCACTTCCTGCTATCCCAGCAGCACCTTCTGTAGGCGGTCAGCGGGCACACTGATCTCATCCTCCGACTCTGCGTCACTCTGGGGGTTGGAGCTACAGGGTGAGGTGCATTCTGGGGAGCACAGGTAGTGCATGAGGGGCAGCCGGTACTTCCCACAGAAGTCCACAAACTTGATGTGGCGCACGCATGAGTCAAAGTACACACCTGTGGAGAGAGAAAGCAGAAAGACATCGAATAAGCACACTGAAATAAAATAGGACAGACATATATAATACATTATATACAGACAAGCAGACAAAGACAGGTGCAGAAATACAGACACACACAGTCCAATGAGAAGCTAGTGTGTAGTAAACGTACCGGCACACTTAGGATTGGGGCACTTGCTGGCCAGGTCTAGGTAGTGCAGCAGGTGGCAGGGCATGTCGCAGGGCGAGTATGGAACGTTTCGGCTCTTGATGGTACGACCCGCCAACTCCAGCAGCGACGGAGGGTCATAGGTCATTTCCTTGACAAAGCGCACAACCAGGGGGTTGCCGCGGAGACTGAGCTCCTGCAGGTGCACCAGGCTGAGAATCTCCCGGGGCAGGTAGGTCAGCAGGTTGTTATGGAGACTGAGGGAACGCAGGGAGTGGAGCCTGAGGGGAGAGAGATGGCATGGTCATCGTTATAAGCATTACAGACAAAAATCTAGACTTTGTTTAGGTTATGATAGTCCACGATGGATGTGGTTCTGTTATCCAGTTGAGTTGTTGGAGGTATGCTTTGAATATGGTTGGGTTTTGACAGTCTTGTAGCAGAATTATGGTTATATTACAGCGGTGTTGTGGTTACCTGGTGAGCTGTGGCAGTATGCTCTAGATAGGGTTGTAGATGTGTTATATTATGGTTGTGTTTTGGTTACCTGGTGAGCTGCGGTGGTACACCCTGGATGCGGTTGTCACACAGGACCAGGTAGCTGAGGTAGGGCAGGTTGGCCAGCTCAGGAGGAATAGAGGTGATCAGGTTACCACCCAAATACAGCATCTCCAGACTGGCAGAGAGGTTTAAATAGGTTTAGCATCATATCAAGTGACAATTAACATGACAGTAACAAGTACAGCATGAACCCAGATGGTCTTTGGGACATCAAAAACACCATAACATACTGTATACTGGGCAGTTCCAAGTGCATATGTGGCTAGCCATGTATTGACACATCAGTACTACAACTAGGATTCCCACATGTTGACATAGATGCTGTATCTGACAGTGATGTGTTAACAGAGTGAGTGAAAGGCGTCAAAGGGCTCGAGTAGTGGAGCTGCTGAACAAACAGTTTCAAAAAGGGAAGACACTAGAAAGACACACACTATACACATACCACAGAGAAGTGACGGAATTTCTAGCTCAGTCTTTAGCCTGCCTGCGTGTTTACTCTGACTTGCGTAGGGGCCGCCAGAGCTAGAGTCAAAAACATTCTCTCATGGCTAGAGTGAAGTTTAGGTCGAGTGGAATCAAATGTGGTGTAGGCTAAGCAGCAGACAACCATGTGGGGTAGTCCCATACAAACAGACGACTGACTGATGCAGAGAGAAAAATATTAGATAAATGTATTGTCCACAAATCTCAAATGGAAATGTACACATTCGTAAGTGTTCTGCTTTATCACATTCCCTCAGAAAGGAAGAAAGAGTAAAAGGACAGCTGAACACTGGGGAAATGGAGAGAGAGGAACAGAGGGAGCAGCAGGCAAAGAGAAACAGGGAGTGAAAGGGAGATGCAATTGCCCGACACCGAAAGTGAGCCGTCAGCCTGTCTGTGGAACTGATGACACAGCAGCAACTGGGACAGAGGAGGCCATTCTGTGTCCTTGGTGCATAATGGCCTCCTCTGTGCAGTTACCCCACACAGGGGGTTGGGGCCCCTGGAAGTCAAGCCCTGGGGCCCCTGGAGCTCTGTTTCCGGGTAACAATTAAATAACTGATTATTTTCTATTAAAATGATCAGAAAGGGGCCTCCCAAGTGGCGCAGCAGTCTAAGGCATTGCATCCCTAGAGACCTGGGTTTACAGCAGAGACATTCAATCCCCTCCTGGATCAAGATTCCTGATGCCTAAATTGTTATGCGTACCCCTCCAAAAAAATATGAATTATTATTAGTATTTTGTTTTTTTTATAGTGCCCCTTGTTTATAGTGCCCCCATCACACAAACAGCAACTACATCACATCTGCCCAGACCCTCATGCTCACACCACAATCTCCAGCGCACACCTTACTCTCCACCACATGGCCTCAAACTGCACCATTTTGTTTTTCTCCATCGCCCAAGCACTTCCAACATTTAGATAATGAAGCATTTGACCATTCCATTGTGTTAACGGAGGATTGGTTGATTTCCAGTGTTAAAGTAAAAAAAAAAAACTTTCAAGATGATTAACAATAAATATCTTACTGCATCCTCATATGCCATGGCTTGAAATTTGCAGACTAATACTTCTGACAGCTTTCTAACAGCTTTCTAACTTTATAACATTCCCAGAAGGCATGGATTACTGAGTCATTGTAGTTGTACACCTTGTGCTGTGGAATTTGTGAATTTTGTCCATTGTATAATAAATTCTATACATTAGTTTATACTGGAATAAGCGTACATTTTAGTTAATTAATTTTGTTAGTTATGTTCCAACATTCCCTCCATCTTGTGCCAATATCTGTTATTCTTAACTATCAAGGTATGGTTCTTTGCTTTATCCTTTGAAAATACACATAAAAGGATTCTGGGTATGAACACGCTCATCTTCAATATGTACCCATTGTTCCTCTTTAGTGTATTTAACTATATGTCCCAAGTAACAGCCTTGGGTGGTGAGTTGATACAAGTCCAAGTCTGGAAGGTTAAAACAACCCTCAGACTTAGAATAAAAAAAGAACAGTTTTACATCTTCCTATGAGTTTTATTTGCCCATATAAAGTATGTTATGACCGGGCATACTTTAAAAGAATGTCACTAAAAAGCAATGATCAAATCAGTTGATGACAGTCAGCCAATAGGGTCAGGGTTAGTTAACTATTAAAGCCAATCAGGGTCTATTGCAGCTGAAGTCAAAGTACTTACACACTTATCTTTGGTTAGTCTATAAATAGGCTACTGTTTATTACCGCTTGACATGACCCACATCCCAGTTGCACCCACTGATCTGACTTTATGATGCCTTCTCTTTTATAATGTTAATTGGCTATATAGTCAGATCCTAAACTGTGCTCACTGATATTAGAAGAATGTTACCTATGGGGGCAGTTGTAGATGGAAGAACGAATTGATGTTCAGTAGATCACTGTGACCTGTATGGGGGCGGGGCTAGATGGAAGAATGACTTGATGTTCAGTAGGTCACTGTGACCTGTATGGGGCCGGGGATAGATGGAAGAATGAATTGATCTTCAGTAGGTTGCTGTGACCTGTGCTAAGATACCACTGGCAGACTTGCCTCAGGGTAAATACATGACATGAGAGATAGACTATTTACAGATAACATTGTTTTTTACTATCCTGGGAACACACTGTCCTTGCAGTTTATACAAACTTGGCATTTTTTCACATTTTACACCACAAAAGCCTTGAATGTGTGTGTGTGTCATGACATCTCTGCACACGTGTGACTTGACTATGTGGAAGTGAGTGTTTATGTGTAGTTGATGAATAAGAGTTAGTCATCCCAGAGGCTGTTACCGTGTATTCTGCACAATGTGTACCCCACCACATGAACCATATTAATGTCCTCCTCTGAGCAACTTAGGCAGTCAGTCATGCCCCGGCCCTAGCCAGATTAGATTCTGACCCTACGCTTGATAACAGATGCACTGGGGTCGGACAGGCTTCCTGTTTAGATTAAGACACTGCGGAGCTGGTGTGAGATATGGTTCAGAAAACATACCACAATCCAGGGATAAGAAATGTGTTGTATTCCAAGTTCCCATTAGGAGAGAGAAGAATGAATGACTGCTTATAAAAAAAAAAAATTCTCTGTGTAACAGTTGGGACAATGGGACAAAGCGGTCTAACAGTTGGGACAATGCGGTCTAACAGTTGGGACAATTCGGAGTTCAACGCATTTCTCATCCCTGGATTGAGGTATATTTTCCAAGACATCTGGCGCCGCTGTGTCTTAATCTAAACAGGAAGCCTGTACAGTGCAGCTGTAAGCAAGCGTAGGGTCGAAATCTATTCTGGCTAGCCCAGGCCCAGTGTTGGTCAAGGCCTGATTGCATGGTAATTGTGATTAGCTGCAACTTGTGATAGTATACCGTTTTCATTTCCTGAAAAACCTACAGGTTAGGATATAAAGGCTGCGTCAGTGTACTGATACAGTAGCCTACTGAAGGAGTGAGGATGTGTTAAAACCCATTTAACCATAGTCCTAGCAATCAAGGGAGTGCATTGCTTTTGTAAAGGTAAGCATCCATGGAAGTAGGCTACAAGACAGCATAGCACAGCTTGTTCCCACCTCTCTGCCTCCGCATTGATGTAACGACATCAGTTAAGCCTTTACAACAACCCAAACCCCCAGCAGCATTGGCAGTTGAAATGGCCTGTACCCACTGAACTCACTCGTCACCGTGAACCTGATTACACTAGGCCTAAGCTGGTCATTGTGACAGTAACAGGCAGTTGACACTTTTGCTAACTATGTGAAAGGTTGTGATGGAATCACTGTGGAACAATAGTAACTTGTTAGTTACTTCAGCCATAGTCATAAACCCAGCCTATTTAAAAATGTGTTTGAATTTAAACATAACCTTAAACTTAGCCACACTGCTATCTTTGCCTAACCAAACCTTAAATTAAGCAACAAAAAAGCAGCAAAGTTTGGTTTTCCTGAACTTTTATGATAGCACAGTCACAATTGGCTACAGGCCTATCTAGTGGAAACCATTGTGAACTGCAACATTGTAACAAGCTAATGCGACAACGCTGTAGCTAGCTAGTGATGGCCATTTAAAGTTTTCGGTGAGCCGGCTCATTTGGCTCCCAAACGGCTCTTTGTTCAAAATGATTAAATCGACCTGGAACCACGAAACAAATGCAAATCGCCTATGTAAAGCCAAGTAGCATACCATTATGTCAGATCGTGAAATGCGCGTTGAAATACATGTTTAACTGGCCAAACTATTAGATCGCCTGAAAAAGCTGCCCCCAAAAATTCACAGATCTTTTTTTATTAAAAAACATCTGCGTGGACCAGACTTACGCGCTCTCCCCACTATTTATTGTTTCACCCTCTAGATACTTTTTTGTAACTGAAGAAAAACGTTTTGAGCTAAAAACGGAGTATGCAACTCGGGGAGCCAAATGGACAGCTCTTTCACTTATACGATTCGGTCCCTGACGTTCAACAAGAAGATCCGTTCGTTCGCGAACGACCCATCACTTTCTTTAGCAGCTGACGAGGCCGTGCACGTCAAATTATGTAGTCAACATACCTGGTTAAGTTTTCTATTTCTGCAGGAATACTTTGTAGTCTGTTTCCCCCAAGGGAAAGTGATTGTAGCCGCTGCAACTTCAGGAACTGCGCTGGCATCTCCTCAAATCGATTGCCACTTAGATTCAACACCTCCAACGGCAAAGAACCGAACTCCTTAGGCAGCGAGAATTCGTCCAGACGGTTGTTCTTGGATATTAGTGTTCTGAGCTTGGTTAACCGAGTAATGTCTTCACAGATGACAGATAGTCCGTTGTTGCTAATGTCCAGAAACTCGAGGTTGTAGAACATGCAAACTGATCCGGGCAGCGAGGCCAATCGATTGAAGCTTAGACACAACTGCTTGGTGTCCCTCTTTCGCTCCTCGCTGATATTGACCAAGCTCAAACTGTTCAAATTCCTACGAGACAGGTCTAAAACACCCTCACTATGACCGTTTGCGGCTCCTTTATGCAAATCCATTTTGCAGTGTAGGCTACTTTTCAATATTATGAACAACGTGGTGGTTGCAAACTCTATGGGAGACCAATGGCCCCGAGTTGCCGTCTGTTTCAAATCAATATTCCTTGCAGTGGCCGAACGGTGGCGACCCACATTGTCGCTAATAATTTATTCCCAAGCAGTAGGCTGCATCTGACAGAAAATAAATAAACCTGTGTCGGTAAATTACATTTGGAAAATATGATTGTGTAGAGTAGATCACTGTGATTTGTCAGATCCTGGCTGGTACAATTTACAAAGCAACTGTTTAGTGTATATATAGTACATGTTTCGGGGTTGGCCAGTAGTAGCTCCGCCCTAATTTAACCCTTTCATTGGTTTACATCTATTATCTAAATTGGATCCGTCTAGTTATAGAGTAACATCACGACGTTTGTCACGGTTTGCTAGTAAACAGAATAATCGTTGTGCATAAAAGTTGTAATGGGTGCATAACAAAGTAAAACTGGGAGAAAGTTGAAGGTGGTAATTAACTCAATTTGCAGTCTACTCCCTGGTCCCCTTGCCCTTGGATATTATGCAATCATCCAGTAGTATTACATTGTGCAAGAACGCCCACGAGTGTGTAGATTAAAAACAAAAAATACTTGCACAACCTGGTTATAAAAGCAACCTCAATTCACCCATGTCCATCATAAAACACAATGCTGCCTAACACAATACAAAAATACGCACTGTTTGCAATGGTAAGTGACTTAAAAGGTATTCTCAATTTGCAGACACTGTATGGACCAGATGACAGAATGAAAGAATGGCTTGATCTTCAGTAGGTCGCTGTGACCTGTGCTAAGATACCACTGCCAGACTTGTCTCAGGGTTAACACATGACATGAGAAATAAACATACTTTTTCCAGATAATTGTTTTTTTACTATCCTGGGATTAAACTGCCCTTGCACTTGGCATTTGTTCACATATTAAACCACGAGTGGCTTGAATGTTAAGGGACTTAAAAGGTATTCTCAAATTACAGTCACTGTATGGACCAGATGACATTGGAACACTGCCTCTTGGAGCAATATCAATGGAATGTAGACTAGAGTTTCTGTAGAAAACCACAACAGCAACACTTCCCATATAGACTAAGCTCTGATGCATGAAGGTGATTCATTTAAGTGTCTGGATATGAAGGATCACAGACACACAAGCACAGGCACACATTCACACAACACTGACAGAGACCTCACTATACGATATTACCACAATACCGATACGATATGTATTGCGAGTCTCACAATACTTTAGATTCTATATGTATTGCGATTCTATACTGTGATTTTTTTGCAATTCGATTTTCCAAACATATTGCTCACCATCTGACTGCTGCATAGGGACAAGAGAGAGCCACGAGAAAACACGTTTTGATCAGTCATGAAAATAAAAGTGGTGAAATCAAATTGGCTCCTTATTTAAAAAATATGATGGAGAACAAGCTATGAAGGAGACATACTGGAGTTTTTGTGCAGGTACAGCAAACTATCTCAAAAAATAATATTGTGAAATTGTATTGTGAAATTATCAAATTTATATGATACGATATATCACCCAAAATATCCCGATATGTATGTAACATACATTTTCTCCCCTCCATCACTACACACCCACATACACACACACATTTACGAGAGGTTGAGACATTTGTAGTACTGTGTGGGTTTTATTTTATTGACATACATATTCATTATAGACTCTGCATTCCTTTTAGAATATAAACCTAGTTTTACCCAGATATTCAACTTTTACACAAACATTTAATGAGGAATAAACCACAAAAATGAATACCAAAATTCTGCCAAGAAGTCTTGCCTATTCCAATTGTGGTTTAAAGCTTGCAGGACACGAGCACTCTACAGTGTATGTCTGCAGGCCTATGTTTGGGTTTTAAGGCACTGATATAACCAGAAACGATTCTCAAGATAAGTGGGACTTTGACAAATAAAACATAACAAAACAAATATGACACACCACCACACACTTGTAGGCAGTACACACTCTCTCAAAAACACTCCATTACAGACACACATTATTTCATAGAAGCATGCACTCTGAGTTAGAGATGCATCTAAGCTACGTTAGCTGACAGCGAGGCTAATCCTTATGACTGATCTTTGACAAGCACAGGTATAGTGTTGTTGCTGGGTCCAGAGAAATGCTTTGCCTGGAGGGGTTTGTACATCATCGTGCATCAACATCATAGTCATCGCCAGGCTTTGGTTTTAGTTCTCTCCCTGCTGTACTCAGCTCTGTGTTTGGTGCTTGTTGCTCTCATTATACAATCTACGCTTCAATGTTTCTAAAACAAGCACCAGAGTGAGCCGACGGAATACAGCACAGGAGCCATTGCAATCACATATGATCTCCAAATCAAGCAAATTGTACATAGAAGCAAACACATTTGTCAAAAAGCATAGGATTCTAACTAAACGGGACAATCCACTAAGGCCTGAAACTATGCTGCTAGTCATGGAGGGAGAAGTGCATTGGTCAAGTAGTATCAAGTAGTAGTAAGACATCCCCTTCCCTTACAATGGGACACTATCATTGGACACTATCATTGTCTTGCTTAACATTTCTCTAACACATCTAGAAGGACTTTAAAGGTGATTTTATTTCCTTTATGAAGAAAGGTGTCCCAACATCGGCAACCATTTACCGCTTGCTATTTTACAAAAAAAGCCATAACAACAAATACTGTGTTTATAATGTATACATAGAAAAACTATTTAAAAAGTCAGCAGTAAAAATGGCCCCATTCCTAGTGCAGGGGTGCAGTAAAACAATAGAACATGAAGACAGTACTTAACTCAAGAAACTCCCCAAACAATACTCTTGACTGCCCTGCATCTAACACACATAAACAAAAAGCTATAATAATGAACATATGAGTAAATTCAGCAACAGCACAGAGCCTTATCAAGTATGGAAGAAGAGGAGTATTTTTATCTCTCTCTTTCCTTCACGCCCTCCTTCTTTAGGCATCTTAGGCTTCCTTTGTGCTGGCCTTCATCTTCTCCACTGTTTCCTGTTTTTGAAAGACAGAGAGAGAGATAATGAGCAAGAGAGATAGAGGGATAAAGCGGATGTGGGAGGAAAGTGTTAAATATTGTCATGAGAAGAACAATTGTATTCCATGTAGCCATAGTTAGATAGTTACAAGTAAATAGCCACACTCAATAACCAATTTTCCTCTACACAGTGTCGAGGATGACTGTCCCTTAGTTCCACTTGTGTAGGGATCTCTACCGGTTCTTAACTGCAATATTGGCAAACTTTTTTGTATTAACAAATTCAGCCCATAGGACTGTAAGTTGTTGTTGGATGTTGGAAGATATTCTGTTTGAGGACAGAGTACATGAACTCGCTGACTCTGCTATTGTGGAGAGACAGAACTGCTCCCTCGTGAATTTAACTAAAGCAATACACACACCACACACACACACACACACACACACACACACACACACACACACACACACACACACACACACACACACACACACACACACACACACACAAGTCACACGGTCTACACAAGGATAGTCATCAATAAAGCACAACTCGCCCAACTCTTTATAGACAGATTCCAGAGCTACCCCATATGTCTGGGCAGATTGGAGAGCGGCCTGGTCTGTCCCTTGAACTTTGACCCCCCCGCTGCTGACCTGGTGCTTGTTGAGCTCGGCCACACGGAGGCTCCCTTCCACCTCGGTCATCTCCTGCCCTGCCTCCCCAGTCTCCTCAACGACCGCTGTCTTATCTAAGAGATGCAAAGGATGAAAGAATTACAGGATCAATTGGAGAGAGAGAAAGACAGGTTTTGAGTCCTTATCTGTAAGCCCAGTATGTGGTTCAGATGACTTGTAGATGAGCCAGTGTGTCTATATAGGTGTGCCTCTCCTCACCATTGCAGATCATGGCGGTGCAGACCCAGTTGCCACAGGCACACACACAGCGGTTACACTCCACCTGTGTCTCAGCCCCATCCTTATAGGTCTCATCCTCCAGGGCACACTCTGCAGAAGAACGGGGCACATAGAATTTAGTGCCTCGCATACACACCGGATCTAACACTAATGTCTGTTCAAGTGACCAGAAATGATTAAATATCCTCTGTTTTACTTGAATCAGTTTGTTCTAGATGTCTAAATAAAACATTTAGTGCAGTTGAGTAGTGCTGTAGTCCGCAGCAGAAAGAGAGCACTAGAGCGATAGAGAGTGTGTGTACAGTATGTTAAAGCACTCTATTATCTATGACCTTGGCTCTGGTGAGGCCCCAGGGTAGGCTCTGTGTTCCGGACTGGAATGTGTGCTGCTGCCTGCTGCAGCTGTGAGTGAAGTTATAGGTCTCTCTCCCAGAACCGCTCTTCCTATCACACTGAACTTTCCCCTACATCATTAATGCACAACTTCTGATCAACTTAGTACAGTACAAAAGACCAAGAAAAAATACAGTTGTCTGTAAATAAATCACATTGACATGTTTTTGTTGCAGTGAATTTCAAGTATGTTAGGGTGAGTTACAGTGGATTTGCCTATGGTTGTGGTGAATAAATTCGCTATTTTGATTAACATATGTACATCCCATGCACTGTAGAGGTTGAGGTATTTAGTATTTTTTTTATTTTTTCTCAGTAATGAACTGAGAAAAAAAACATGTGTGGTGTCAGCAGTGGTGTGCAGTGTTGTCATCATAGAGTCATTGAGTCAACGGTCATGTGTCTAGGAGCTCACTCTTCTCAGGTGGGTTGAAGCCAGGCTTCAGGCAGTTGAGGAATTCATCGAAGCTCAGCTTCCAGTCAGTGTTCTCATCGGACATCTCGATCAGGGCATCCACACACAGGCTCCTGGGAAGAGCAGAGAGAAACACACACACAGGATCACATTCACTGCCTGTACTCATAGCTTAGTACAGTGCATTTGGAAAGTATTCAGACCCCTTGACTTTTTCCACATTTTGTTACGTTACAGCCATATTCTAAAATTGATTAAATACATTTTTTCCCTCATCAATCTACACACAATACCCCATAATATCAAAGCAAAAACAGTTTAGATTTTTTTGCAAATAAATAAATTGAAATACCTTATTTACATAAGTATTCAGACCCTTTGCTGTGAGACTCAAAATTGAGCTCAGGTGCATCCTGTTTCTATTGATCATGAGATCTTTCTACAACTTGATTGGAGTTCACCTGTGGTAAATTCAATTGATTGGACATGATTTGGAAAGGCACACACCTGTCTATATAAGGTCCCACAGTTTACAGTGCACGTCAGAGCAAAAACCAAGCCATCGGGTCATAGGAATTGTCCATAGAGCTCCGAGACAGGATCGTGTCGAGGCACAGATCTGGGGAAGGGTATTAAAAAAATTCTGCAGCATTGAAGATCCAAGAACACAGTGGCCTCCATCATTCTTAAATGGAAGAAGTTTAGAACTACCGAGACTCTTCATAGAGCTGGCCGCTGGGCCAAACTGAGAAGTCGGGGGAGAAAGGCCTTGGTCAGGGAGGTGACCAAGAACCCGATGGTCACTCTGACAGAGATCCAGAGTTCCTCTGTGGAGATGAGAGAATCTTCCAGAAGGACAACAATCTCTGCATTACTCCGCCAATCAGGCCTTTATGGTAGAGTTGCCAGACGGAAGCCACTCCTCAGTAAAAGGCACATGACAGCCCGCTTGGAGTTTGCCAAAAGGCACATAAAGGACTCTCAGACCATGAGAAACAAGATTTTCTGGTCTGATGAAACTAAGATTGAACTCTTTGGCCTGAATGCCAAGCGTTACATCTGAAGGAAACCTGGCACCATCCCTACGGTGAAGTATGGTGGTGGCAGTATCAAGCTGTGGGGAGGTTTTTCAGCGGCAGGGACTGGGAGACTAGACAGGATCGAGGGAAAGATGAACGGAGCAAAGTGCAGAGATCCTTGATGAAAACCTGCTCCAGAGCGCACATGACCTCAGACTGGGGTAAAGGTTCTGAATATTTATGTTAATGTAATATTTAAGTTTTTTAAATTATATAAATGAGCTAAAAAAATGTAATATATATTTTTTCTTTGTCATTATAGGGCATTGTGTGTAGATTGATGAGGGGGAAAAACTATTTAATACATTTTAGAATAAGGCTTTAACGTGACAAAATGTGGAAAAAGTCAAGGGGTCTGAATATGTTTTCCGAATGCTCTGTATAGCTGTTGAGATGTTGATTATTGGGCATAGTGTCTGACTGTGCTGGGTGTCTGATAAAGTGAAGTTAATGGAATGTTTTGCCCACAGAATATTATTTTCAATGCTTCATTTGTAGGACCTAGAGTTTTTCCTGGTCAAGTCACATGGCCTGTAAAAACTCAGGGCCCTACTCATGTGTGGGCAATAGAAGTGACTGATTACATCAGCTTCTTACATCAGCTTCTTATCTCCAAACCTGCAGAAGCATTGCAACACTTCTCAAGTGAGCAGCACAGTGGAAATCCAGGCTCTGATCATGTACAGAACAGGTGTCTGTGAGGTTAAGATCACCCACAGGAGGCCCCGGTACAGTTTAGACTGGGTCACACAAAGTTCAAGGCGGAGAGAGGGACAGTAGAGCTTAATATAGCACCAGCTCCTCAGAAACCCTCTACTGTACAGCTGAGAATATGATATTAATACTGTATATGATATAGGTACTTTATAGGTATACACATATACATTTATGGTATGTTATGTACATGGCTCAGATTTACACCACACGTAGACAGGCTGCAAACATTATATGATGATCTATGAGAATGTGTGAATTGCCTGTTTTGTAAAGTGTCATATTTTTCTGTCTACTGAGCTAAAAATAAATATATATACAAATAATATATACAGTACCAGTCAAAAGTTTGGACACACCTACTCATTCAAGGTAATTTCTTTATTTTTACTATTTTCATTGTAGAATAACAGTGAAGACATCAAAACTATGAAATAACACATATGGAATTATGTAGTAATCAAAAAAGTGTTAAAAAAATCAAAATATATTTTATATTTGAGATTCTTCAAAGTAGACACCCTTTGCCTTGATGACAGCTTTGCACACTCTTGGCATTCTCTCAACCAGCTTCATGAGGTAGTCAACCTGGAATGCTTTCCCAAGAGTCTTGAAGGAGTTCCCACATATGCTGAGCACTTGTTGGCTACGTTTCCTTCCCTCTGCGGTCCAACTCATCCCAAACCATCTCAATTGGGTTGAGGTTGAGGTTGGGTGATTATGGAGGCCAGGTCATCTGATCTAGCACTCCACCACTCTTCTTCTTGGTCAAATAGCCTTTACACAGCCTGGAGGTGTGTTGGGTCATTGTCCTGTTGAAAAATAAATGATAGTCCCACTAAGCGTAAACCAGATGGGATGGCATATCGCTGCAGAATACTGGTTAAGTGTGCTGGTTAAGTGTGCCTTGAATTCTAAATAAATCACTGACAGTGTCACCAGCAAAGCAACCCCACACCATCACACCTCCTCCTCCATGCTTCACGGTGAGAACCACACATGTGAAGATCATCCGTTCACCTTCATAGTTTTGATGTCTATTATTCTACAACGTGGAAAATAGTAAAAATAAAGAAAAACCCTTGAATGAGTAGGTGTGTCCAAACTTTTGACTGGTAATTTATATATATACAAATAAAGGTGAAATAGCATGCACGCAAGTACACACACACAAGCACACACACACTGACCTGAGCAGCTTGTTGCTCTCCTGGTCTGTGTATGACTGCATGTCCACGTTGGAGTCATTATGTTGGATGAACTTAAGGAGCTCTGAGGAGTCCAGCTGGGAGTCACCATTGTCGTAGTTCTGCACACACACACAGAAACTAGCAGAGTTAGTAGGAGTAGAGAATAGAAGAGTGACATGGGTATCTGTAGGCTAATATAAAATCATAAAAGTGAATAATAACCAGAAAACCTAATAAAATATATTTTAGCCTTAAAGTATAACCCCCCACACACACTCTCACTTTTCTTCTGGTCATATCAGTTCCTCTCTCAATAATTTTCTAAATATCTCCCTCTACCTGATAAAAACTCTTGCTTCCAAGACTGCTAATCCAGAGTGAACTTTGCACTTTGAGACTGTCTGTGGCGGTCATCACCAGTGGTCATCGGTCGCCTGACAACCCTACACTGTAAAGGGGTTGCAGTGAATTTGACAGTAACAGCTATCGATAAGTAAGATACTGTATTTCATAGTGCAGTACACCTACTGTAATCTAAATACAGTAGTAAAGCAAGCACTGTGTAATGACACATCCAATTGACTGTAAAAAAGTAAATGCTACCGTAATCATAATTAATAAATTAATGAACTAATGAATGGATGAATGAAAGTTATTGTGGGGAGATTTCACAGTATTTTACTGGAATTACATGGAATTGGTGAAAGGTTGGCTGCAAGGTCTTGTATTTACACAGTACAGCATATAAGTTAATATTTGGTGTTTTATATCACTTCCACTTCAAGAGGCCTTAACAAAGGCTTCAAAACTGGCAGCAACTACTTGGCAAAAAAGACCAAAGGTCCACTGCATTATATCCCTTCTACATTTTAAATTGGTACCGCACTCACATTAACGGGTGCAACAAATATAGCATCTTGCAAAGGACACCTCAAAAAACAACAATACCATGCACCCATTAGTGGTCAAAAGGTTTTTGGTGCTCCAAAATTAAAGTACAGTACTGTTTTCTGTGGGGTGGAATTACAGTACCATTTGAAATACAGCAACTATTTCCCACCCACAACATTTTCCCACAGTGCATCATCATTTACAGTATGCTGCAGGATAATGCTTTCACAGTAATACCCAGAATACCCACAATGTAAATTATAGTTTTCCATTACAGTGTACAGCCATCCTCGAATTAAAGCTTCTTGACGGGATAAATCTTTAACAGCCAGATAGCTATATTCTATAGAGAGATTGACAGACATACTGTATAGAGAGAGAGAGAGAGAGAGAGAGAGAGAGAGAGACTACAGTGCCTTCGGAAAGTATTCAGACCTCAACTTTTACACATTTTGTTACATTACAGCCCCACACACACACATACCTCACACACACACCTTGAAGTATTTCACCAGGATTTCAGTGAAGTTGGAGCCTTTGACAAACCAGCCGTCTGGGACCACCTCAGTCTGCAGCCACTGGATCATACGATGCCTCAACTCATTACGATCTGCTACATAACACACCACTGAAGAGACAGAGAGAGAGAGAGAGAGAGAGAGAGAGAGAGAGAGAGAGAGAGAGAGAGAGAGAGAGAGTGTGTGACAGAGCCTTCACAGTCAGCCCACTAACACCTCTCTTAGACCACCTCTCTTAGATCACAGTGTATCTGAGAAGAGCGGGACCCAACCATGAAGCATCACAGCCCAATAAATTACATGGTACTAAACAGGCCTATAGATGGAGGGCAAACAGTACAGACATCTACCAAAAAGCAATTAGTAGCCAAAAAACATTCGCCTACAGCAATGAAGGTATAAATTTGGCCGGTTGGAACATAAACTTTATATTTGACAAATTATCCTCCTTGGCTAATCTAAAGAAGCATAAAAGCAAACCAAAAATAACAGATAATGAAAAATGGTTTGACAATGATTGCAAAAATCTAAGAAAGTAATTGGGAAATATATCAAATCAAAAACACAGAGAACCAGACAACAAAAA
The DNA here is from genome assembly GCA_030435695.1 of Brachymystax lenok tsinlingensis. Taxonomy (NCBI): domain Eukaryota; kingdom Metazoa; phylum Chordata; class Actinopteri; order Salmoniformes; family Salmonidae; genus Brachymystax; species Brachymystax lenok. The sequence continues at coordinate 16,298,936 of CM059781.1, forward strand.
TATACGCCTTCAATATGGGGAAACACTGAAGCAATACAAACACCCTAAGAACAAAAAAGGAACAGCACATTAGAAATCAGCTGGATGGAATTGAGGAATCCATAGAATCAAACCACTTATGGGAGAATTAGAATAAATTAAACAAACCTCATCATGAGGAATTGGCTATCCAAAATGGGGATATGTGGAGAAATCCCTTTGCAAACCTCTACAGCAATATAACAAAGAGCCCAGAACAAAAATATATACTAGAAAAATTACAAATCCTTGAATCAGCAGTCAAAGACTATCAGAATCCTGTGGATACCCCAATTACAGAAGAAGAATTATTGGAAAAACTATGCACTCTCCAACCCAAAAAGGCCTGTGGTGCTGATGGTATTTTAAATTAAATGATCAAATATACAGACCACAAATTCAAATTGGCTATACTCAAACTCTTCAAAATTATCCTCACTGCAGGTATTTTCCCCGATATTTGGAACCAGGGATTGATCACACCAATCTAAAAAAATGGAGACAAATTTGACCCAACTATTTAGAGGATTTTGCATTAACAGCAACTTGGGGAAAATTCTCTGCAGTATTATAAATAGCAGACTACATAATTTCCTTGATGAACACAACGTCCTGAGCAGAAGCCAGATTGGATTTCTAAAGAATTATTGTACAACAAACCACATTTACACCCTTCACACTCTAATTGACAAACAAGTAAACCAAAACAAAGGCAAAATCTACTCGTGTTTTGTAGATTTCAAGAAAGCATTTGATTCAATTTGGCACGAAGGTCTTTTTTATAAACTAATAGAAAGTAGTATTGGAGGAAAAACATATGATGTTATTAAATCAATGTACACTAAAAACAAATGTGTGGTTAAAGTTGGCAACAAGCAAACAGACTTCTTCTCTCAGGGACGTGGAATGAAACAGGGCTGCCCAATGAGTCCAACACTATTTAACATCTAAATTAATTAATTGGCAAAAACATTGGAAGAATCGGCAGCACCTGGAATCACCCTACACAACACGGAAATCAAGTGTCTGGTGTACGCAGATGACCTGGTTCTGCTGTCTCCCACTAAAGAGGGGTTACAGCAGCACCTAGATCGTCTCCACAGGTTCTGTCAGACCTGGGCTCTGACCGTTAACCTAAAAAAAAACTAATATAATGATATTCCAAAAAAGGTCCGGAAATCAGGATGACAAATATAAATTCTATTTGGACACAGTTCTATTAGAACACACCAAAAATTACACATATCTAGGACTAAATATCAGCAACACAGGTAGCTTTCACAGGGCTGTGAATGAGCTGAGAGACAAAGCAAGACGAGCATTCTATGCCATTAAAAGGAACATTAAAATCGAAATTCCAATTAGAATCTGGCAAAAAAAAATCCAATCAGTTATAGAACCAATTGCTCTATATGGCAGCGAAGTATGGGGCCCAATCTCTGAATGAATTTACCAAAAGGGACAAACATCCAATTGAAATACTGCATGCAGAGTTTTACAAAACTGTATTGCAAGTGCAAAGAAAAACTCCAAACAACGCATGTAGAGCAGAATTGGGCCAATACCCCCTCCTCATTCGAATAGAAAAAAGAGTCATCAAATTTTACAACCATCTAAAAACAAGTGACTCCAAAACATTCCATCACACAGCTCTACAATGTCAAGAGATGAAACAAGAGAAGAGTCCCCTCAGCCAGCTGGTTCTGAGGCTCAGTTCACTAACCCAAACCAACCCCATAGAACCTCAGGACAGCACTCAGAAAATCTGGCCCAACCAAATCATCACAAAACAAAAAGAAAAATATATCACCTATTGGAAAGACACCACAAAAAATCTAAGTAAACTTCAATGCTATTTGGTTCTAAACAGACAGTACATGGTGGCAGACTATCTGACCACTGTGACTGATAGAAAACTGAGGAAAACACTGACTAGGTACAGACTCAGTGAGCACAGTCTGGCTATAGAGACCGGTCGTCACAGACAAACCTGGCTGCCCAGAGAGGACAGGCTGTGCTCACTCTTCTTCCGGGTGAGAGGTAGAGACAGAGCAGCATTTCCTATTACACTGTGACAATTACTCAGACAAAGAGAATATTTCTTTCCCAAAATTATAATTCAATACAAAGAATTTGAAACTATAATAGATGAAGAAAAAATCAAATATTTATTGGGTGAAAAGCCAAAATATGTGTCAACCTGCCACAACCTGAGGGACAGCCAGTGAAAAGTGTAATGTAATGTGGATAATATTTCCCATCTTGTTTTGTTTTGTCATGTGTCTTCTCAGTCATGTTGACGCTGGTCTACTACCATTGCTTTAATGTATTGTTGTTCTCATTAATATTGTTGTTGTAGTTGTTGTTAATGGTAATCCCATGTCCACTACTACTATTTTAATTGCTGTTGGTCCCACCATTTATTTATTTATATATATATATATATATATATATATACACTGCTCAAAAAAATAAAGGGAACACTTAAACAACACAATGTAACTCCAAGTCAATCACACTTCTGTGAAATCAAACTGTCCACTTAGGAAGCAACACTGATTGACAATAAATTTCACATGCTGTTGTGCAAATGGAATAGACAACAGGTGGAAATTATAGGCAATTAGCAAGACACCCCCAATAAAGGAGTGGTTCTGAAGGTGGTGACCACAGACCACTTCTCAGTTCCTATGCTTCCTGGCTGATGTTTTGGTCACTTTTGAATGCTGACGGTGCTTTCACTCTAGTGGTAGCATGAGACGGAGTCTACAACCCACACAAGTGGCTCAGGTAGTGCAGCTCATCCAGGATGGCACATCAATGCGAGCTGTGGCAAGAAGGTTTGCTGTGTCTGTCAGCATAGTGTCCAGAGCATGGAGGCGCTACCAGGAGACAGGCCAGTACATCAGGAGACGTTGAGGAGGCCGTAGGAGGGCAACAACCCAGCAGCAGGACCACTACCTCCACCTTTGTGCAAGGAGGAGCACTGCCAGAGCCCTGCAAAATGACTTCCAGCAGGCCACAAATGTGCATGTGTCTGCTCAAACGGTCAGAAACAGACTCCATGAGGGTGGTATGAGGGCCCAACGTCCACAGGTGGGGGTTGTGCTTACAGCCCAACACCGTGCAGGACGTTTGGCATTTGCCAGAGAACACCAAGATTGGCAAATTCGCCACTGGCGCCCTGTGCTCTTCACAGATGAAAGCAGGTTCACACTGAGCACGTGACAGACGTGACAGAGTCTGGAGACGCCGTGGAGAACGTTCTGCTGCCTGCAACATCCTCCAGCATGACCGGTTTGGCGTTGGGTCAGTCATGGTGTGGGGTGGCATTTCTTTGAGGGGCCTCCATGTGCTCGCCAGAGGTAGCCTGACTGCCATTAGGTACCGAGATGAGATCCTCAGACCCCTTGTGAGACCATATGCTGGTGCGGTTGGCCCTGGGTTCCTCCTAATGCAAGACAATACTAGACCTCATGTGGCTGGAGTGTGTCAGCAGTTCCTGCAAGAGGAAGGCATTGATGCTAAGGACTGGCCCGCCCGTTCCCCAGACCTGAATCCAATTGAGCACATCTGGGACATCATGTCTCGCTCCATCCACCAATGCCACGTTGTACCACAGACTGTCCAGGAGTTGGCGGATGCTTTAGTCCAGGTCTGGGAGGAGATCCCTCAGGAGACCATCCGCCACCTCATCAGGAGCATGCCCAGGCGTTGTAGGGAGGTCATTCAGGCACGTGGAGGCCACACACACTACTGAGCCTCATTTTGACTTGTTTTAAGGACATTACATCAAAGTTGGATCAGCCTGTAGTGTGGTTTTCCACTTTAATTTTGAGTGTGACTCCAAATCCAGACCTCCATGGGTTGATAAATTTGATTTCCATTGATAATTTTTGTGTGATTTTGTTGTCAGCACATTCAACTATGTAAAGAAAAAAGTATTTAATAAGATTATTTCATTCATTCAGATCTATGATGTGTTATTTTAGTGTTCCCTTTATTTTTTTGAGCAGTGTATATATATATATATATATGTATGTATGTATACTTTGACAATGTAAGTAATAATGAACTTGCCATGTCAATAAAGTCAATTTAATTGAATTGAGAGAGGGACAGAGCCGCAGAGAGAGAGAGAGATAATGTGACACAGTCAAAAACCACAATCTAACAGGTACTCTAGGCATTCTGACACTCTCTAGTATGATAAAGGGAATGCACACAATCCCTGTTCTGTCCAGAGCACACCAGTACCTCCCAGCTCATTATGTGCCCAAATGTACAGTTCTGAGCCCTAACTCAGCACACTCCCTATCAGTTAACTGAAGTGTGCTTATCACTAGTGCAATAAGAGATCAGTAGAGCACTGATATAGCTATGAGAGAGGTGTACTATGTCTGATAAAGCCCCACAAGGACTAGAGGAAAAAAAGAGATGAGATACAGAGCTCTAATTGGCTCAGAGCCCACAGATCTCCCAAGTCACACTCACTCACCCGGGCTGGCGGCTGCATGCTCTGCTTTCTTCTCTGAAAAGACAGAGAGAGAGAGAGACAGACAGACAGACACAGAGAGAGAGAGAGAGAGAGAGCGAGAGAGAGAGACAAAAGAAAGGAACACAGAGAGAGAAAGAGAACAGCTTTAATTCATTGTTTTACAGTATCTAGTGTTTGTTTCCCATCTAGTGTTTTTCATCATGTCATTGCCACAATAACCAATAATGCCCATGGACACCATGACGTTATGGCCTCTCTGTGACACTCCTACAACAACAGGAAAGTAACTGATTCATCATCAACCTGATCAATGTCCAGGCCAACAGACAGACAAGAAGAGGTCATTGGGCGTATAGGTTCAAAGTTCAACACTAGCTAAATCGAAGATGGGCCTGGGACCATATATGTCGCCTGTCTGTCGGATGATGATAGGATAGCCTTATATGGCCAACAGCTGACCTGACAGCTCACACGTATCATTGACTGTGTCATGACAACCAGAGATTATGACCCTGAGTATATAGGCATCAGATAGCAATATAGGTCAGTCATGTGCTATACACACACAAAGTTAACAAGAAAGTGTGTGTGTATGTTCATATTTTTTCCTCACCCTGGCAGTGTCCGTCGTGGGCCACCTGGATCTTGAGGCCAGTGAGACATGCGTCTCGGTGGAGCTCACAGTGGTTGCGGTATGTCTTACCGTTACTGCCACACACTGAACGCTTGTGGGGCTTACAGCTCTAGAGAGAGAGAGAAGGGTAGACAGACAGACAGACAGACAGACAGACAGACAGACAGAAAAACCGACAGATACAGACAGAGACAGATACAGACAGACAGAGACAGAGAGACAGACAGACAGACAGAGACAGACAGACAAAGAGACAGAGACAGACAGAGACAGACAGAAAAACCGACAGAGACAGACAGAGACAGACAGACACAGACCGACAGACACAGACACAGACACAGACAGACAGACAGACAGACACAGACAGACAGACATACATACAGACAGACAGACAGACACAAAGACAAACAGACAAACAGACAGACAGACAGAGACAGACAGAGACAGAGACAGAGACAGCCAGACAGAGACAGAGACAGACAGAGACAGACAGACAGAGACAGACAGACAGAGACAGACAGAGACAGAGAGACAGACAAACAGACAGAGACAGACAGACAGAGACAGACAGAGACAGACAGACAGACAGAGACAGACACACAGACAGAGACAGACAGAGACAGACAGACAGACACAGACAGACAGACACAGACAGACAGACAGACAGACACATGCTGGTAAACTCTGTTATGCACGCACACGCAGGCATACACATGCATAGTCACACACACGCATGCACAGGCTCACTAACAAGTATATTCATAGTACATTCGGTATGTTCTGTATTTCTCTTCAATATATCACGTTCTGTTGTTTGATACAATATTTTATTGATATACACTACCATCCCCAAAACATTATCCATTAAAATAACATCAAATTGATCAGAAATACAGTGTAGACATTGTTAATGTTGTAAATGACTATTGTAGCTAAAAGGATAATTGATCATGAGAAAGCCCTTTTGCAATTATGTTAGCACAGCTGAAAACTGTTGTCCTGATTAAAGCAATACAACTGGCCTTCTTTAGACTAGTTGAGTATCTGGAGCATCAGCATTTGTGGGTTCGATTACAGGCTCAAAATGGCCAGATACAAAACACTTTATTTTGAAACTTGTGAGCCTATTCTTGTTCTGAGGAATGAAAGCTATTCCATGCGAGAAATTGCCAAGAAACTGAAGATCTTGTAAAACACTGTGTACTACTCCCTTCACAGAACAGAGCGAAGGGGCCCCGGTGCACAACTGAGCGGTGCACAAAAAGAGGACAAGTACATTAGAGTGCCTAGTTTGAGAAACAGACGACTCACAAGTCCTCAACTGGAAACTTAAATCCATTTTACCAAATTTCCATCAGCATGTTAAAAGAGCAACCAGAGGGAAAAAACTCTGGACAACCTATACTCCACACACAGAGACGCATACAAAGCTCTCCCTCGCCCTCCATTTGGCAAATCTGACCCTAATTCTATCCTCCTGATTCCTGCTTACAAAAAATATTTAAAGCAGGAAGCAGCAGTGACCAGATAAATAAAAAAGTGGTCAGATGAAGCAGATGCTAAGATACAGGACTGTTTTGGTAGAACAGACTGGAATATGTTCCGGGATTCCTCCGATGGCATTGAGGAATACACCACATTTGTCATTGGCTTCATCAATAAGTGAATTGATGACGTCATCCCCACAGTGACCATATGTACCCCAACCAGAAGCCATGGATTACAGGCAGCATCCGCGCTGAGCTAAAGGCTAGAGCTGCCGCTTTCAAGGAGCGGGACTCTAACCCGGAAGCTTATAAGAAATCCCGCTATGCCCTGCGATGAACCATCAAACAGGCAAAGCGTCAATACAGGACTAAGATTGAATCGTACTACACCGGCTCTGACGCTCATCGGATGTGGCAGGGCTTGCAAACCATTACAGACTACAAAGGGAAGCACAGCCGAGAGCTTCCCAGTGACACAAGCCTACCAGATGAGCTAAATAACTTCTATGCTCGCTTCGAGGCTAGTAACACTGAAACATGCATGAGAGCACCAGCTGTACCGGAAGACTGTGTGATCACGCTCTCCGCAGCCGATGTGAGTAAGACCTTTAAACAGGTCAACATTCACAAGGCCGCAGGGCCAGATGGATTATCAGAAAGTGTACTGCGAGCATGCGCTGACCAACTGGCAAGAATCTTCAGACATTTTCAACCTCTCCCTTTCCGAGTCTGTAATACCAACATGTTTTAAGCAGACCACCATAGTGCCTGTGCCCAAGAACACTAAGCTAACTTGCCTAAATGACTACCGACCCGTAGCACTCACGCCTGTAGCCATGAAGTGCTTTGAAAGGCTGTTCATAGCTCACATCAACACCATTATCCCAGAAACCCTAGACCCACTCCAATTTGCATACTGCCCCAACAGATCTACAGATGATGCTCTATATTGCACTCCACACTGCCCTTTCCCACCTGGACAAAAGGAACACGTATGTGAGAATGCTATTCATTGACTACAGCTCAGCATTCAACACCATAGTGCCCTCAAAGCTCATCAATAAGCTAAGGACCCTGGGACTAAACACCTCCCTCTGCAACTGGATCCTGGACTTCCTGACGGGCCGCCCCAGGTGGTAAGGGTAGGTAACAACACATCCGCCACGTTGATCCTCAACACAGGGGCCCCTCAGAGGTGCATGCTCAGTCCCCTCTTGTACTCTCTGTTCACTCATGACTGCACGGCCAGGCACGACTCCAACACCATCATTCAATTTGAAAATGACACAACAGTGGTAGGCCTGATCACCGACAACGACGAGACAGCCTATAGAGAAGAGGTCAGAAAGCTGGCCGTCTGGTTCGAGGACAACAACCTCTCCCTCAACGTGATCAAGACAAAGCCTGTCTCATCGACGGGGCTGCAGTTGAGCAGGTTGAGAGTTTCAAGTTCCTTGGTGTCCACATCACCAACAAAGTAACATGGTCCAAGCACACCAAGACAGTCGTGAAGAGGGCACGACAAAGCCTATTCCCCCTCAGGAGACTGAAAAGATTCGGTATGGGTCCTCAGATCCTCAAAAGGTTCTTCAGCTGCACCATCGAGAGCATCCTGACGGGTTGCATCACTACCTGGTATGGTAACTGCTCGGCCTCCGACCGCAAGGCACTACAGAGGGTAGTGCATTTGGCCCAGTACAACACTGAGGCCAAGCTTCCTGCCATCCAGGATCTCTATACCAGACGGTGTCAGAGGAAAGCCCTAAAAATTGTCCAGTCCCCCTTGTCATAGACTGTTCTCTCTGCTACCGCACGGCAAGCGGTACCGGAGCGCCAAGTCTTGGTCCAAGAGGCTTCTAAACAGCTTCTACCCCTGTCCTGAATATATTTCCTACTCATTTTGCAACTCATGTCATGTATGTTTTCATGGAAAACAAGAAATGTCTAACTGACCCTAAACTTTTGAACGGTAGTGTAGTATTTGTGTTGACTATTTACATACTATTGCTCTAGTCTTGTACTTATTGTTAACATTGCATGGTGAGGAAGCTTTCTAGTAAGCATTTCATAGCACCGGTTACACTGTATCCTGTGCATATGACCATGATTTGACTCACCTCTATACACAAGCAGCTGGGTTCTCCCTTCTCAGTGACGACACACTCTCTTCCTGCGCCACAGAACACATTGGCACAAATCTTACTCTTAGTCTGCACCTCCTGACAAAAGAGAAAACACACACAGCTTTGGCATTTAAAACTCACACGTAAGCACACTGTCAGCACTAAGGACACACGCTCTGGATAAAATACTGTGATTACATATATCAGACACAAGGTGGAACTGTTACACCATTCTCAGAGCGGCCGGTGTTCGGAATTGAATCAGTGGTTTCAAAAAGAAGGGGTAAGGTTCAGTGTGCTACTAAAATACTCTCCATCATGATACTGTCAGTTTCACTGCAAAACAACCAGCAAACACACACACATACTCGCACGCATGCGAATACGAGCTCAAATCAAATCACATTTTGTATCAAATCAAATGTTATTTGTCACATGCGTCGAATTACAGTGAAATGCTTACTTACAAGCCTTTAACCAACAATGCAGTTTCATGAAAAATAAAAAAAAATAAAAAAATAAAAGTAACAAATAATTAAAGAGCTATTCTTCTTGAAAATGCATTGTTAGTTGTATTCGCATTGTGGCGGCAGGTAGCCTTGCAGTTAAGAGCATTGAGCCAGTAACTGAAAGGTCACTGGTTCAAATCCCTGAGCTGGCAAAGTGGAAAAATCCTCATATATTTTGTGAGATGGCAGGTAGCCTCGTGGTTAGAGCATTGGGCCATTAACCGAAAGTTTGCTAGATCAAATCCCCGAGCTGACAAGGTAAAAATCTGTTGTTCTGCTCCTGAAAAAGGCAGTTAACCCACTGTTCCTAGGCTATCATTGTAAATAAGAATTTGTTCTTAACTGACTTGCCTAATTAAATAAAAAAGAACAGCAGTAAAATAACAACAGTGAAGCTATATAAAGGGGGTACTGGTAGTCCTGGTAATTGAGGCAACATTTCCATGTAGGTAGAGTTATTAAAGTGACTATGCATAGATAATAACAGAGATTAGCAGCATAAGGGGGGTAATGCAAATAGTCTGGGTGGCCATTTGATTAGATGTTCAGGAGTAGAAGCCTCTTGGACCTAGACTTCACACTCCAGTAGCACAGAGAACAGTCTATGACTAGGGTGGCTGGTGTCTGACAATTTTATGGCCTTCCTCTGACACACCTGGTCCTGAATGGCAGGAATCTATAGTGCCTAGCAGAAGGAGGCCAGGCAGTGATGCAACCAGTCAGGATGCTCTCAATGGTGCAGCTGTAGATTTTTCTTTTATTATATTTTTTTTACCTTTATTTAACTAGGCAAGTCAGTTAAGAACAAATTCTTATTTTCAATGACAGCCTAGGAACAGTAAGGTTAACTGCCTGTTCAGAGGCAGAACAACAGATTTGTACCTTGCCAGCTCGGGGATTTGAACTTGCAACCTTTCAGTTACTAGTCCAACACTCTAACCACTAGGCTACCCTGCCACTTTTGAGGACCCATGCCAAATAATTTCAGTCTCCTGATGGGGAATAGGTTTTGTCGTGCTCATATATATATATATAAATAATGGTATGAGGTATAGACATCATGGACAGTATATGAATAGAAAATGTGTGTATCGCAGTAATTGTTTTACATTTATTTTTTTAACCTTTATTTAACTAGGCTAGTCAGTTCTTATTCAGTTCAAATTCTTATTTTACAATGACGGCCTACCCCGGCCAAACCCTCCCCTAACCCGGACGATGCTGGGCCAAGTGTGCCCTGCCCAATGGCGTTACAGTATATAGGATGAGCCATGGATAGAATACAACGCATATGAAGTGGATGAAACAGTATGTAACATTATTTAAGTGACCAGTGTTCAATGACTATGTACATACGGCAGCAGTCTCTAAGGTGCAGGGCAGAGTACCCGTTGGTAGCTGGCTAGTAACAGTGACTAGTGGTTACTATTTAATAGTCTGATGGCCTGGAGATAGAAGCTGTTTTTCAGTCTCTCGGTCTAAGCTTTGATGCATCTGTACTGTCTCCGCCTTCTAGATGGTAGTGGGGTGAACAGGCCGTGGCTCTGGTGGCTGAGGTCCTTGATGATCTTCTTGGCCTTCCTGTGACACTGGGTGCTGCAGATGTCCTGGAGGGCAGGCAGTGTGCTCCCGGTGATGAGTTGGGCTGATGGCACCACCCACTGGAGAGCCCTGCAGTTTTGGACGGTGCAGTTGCCGTACCAGGCGGTGATAAAGCCAGCCATCTGTAGAAGTTTATGAGAGGCAAAAACAAATTTCTTCAGCCTCCAAATTTGTTCACCACACTGTCTGTGTGAAGGGACCATTTCAGGTCGTCAGTGATGTGCACGCCGAGGAAATTCCCTGTGGTAGATGAAGGAACCAATCTATATTTTCAGACTGTCAGAGTATTTATCTGGTCAATATGGCAGTGTATTATCTCTGTTGTTTGTAACAGTGTGTTATATGTGGACATGTGACTGTAGTATACATTGTATTTTAATGTTTAAGGACTCTTGGAAGATGAGACCAAAATGGGGACTAAAAGAGATCCTAATAAAAATAATTCCATTGTGGCTCTGTTGATGTTGATGTGGGTGTGCTTTCTCTGCTGTCTCTTGTAGTCCACGATCAGTTCCTTAGTTTGGTTGACGTTGAGGGGGAAGTATTTTCCTGGCACTCAGTCATGGGTGAACAGGGAGTACAGGAAGGGGCTGAACACGCACCCCTGTGGGGCCCGCTGTTAAGAATTAGCGTGGCAGAGGTGTTGTTGCCTACCTTCACTACTTTGGGGCAGCCCGTCAGGAAGTCCAGGATCCAGTTGCACAGGGAGGGGTTCAGACCCAGGGCCCTGAGCTTAGTGATGAGCTTGGAGGGCACTATGGTGTTGAAGGCTGAGCTGTAGTCAATGAACAGCATGCTTACATAGGTATTTCTCTTGTCCAGGTGGGATAGGGCTTGTGAGATTAAATTACTTACATCAGCCATGGAGTACGAGAGCTAATGTCTGTCTTACTGGAACGGCACAACTTTCGCCACAAACTCCCAGAAGACACTGCGGCTCTTTCATTGCCATTACAATTCTTTTTTTTTTAATTTAACCTTTATTTAACTAGAAATGTATTAATTAACTAACATTAATTACAATGGGTAATTTCCCTTCATATCGAGCACTGACAGGTTCTCTCTATCTCTACTTAAGTGAAGGTCTCACATTCACTGCTGTATGTGGCAGCCGTTGGTTACCATGCCAACCATGCTTAAGCTCACCTCAAGAGAGGACATGCAGTGGTGTTAACAGGAAGTGGCCAGTAGTAAACCTCAACCTCTGGTTGTAACATAATTTCTCATCAGTGGAAGAACCCAGCCAACATAATGTGGTGATAGGGGCAGTTTTTAGAACTCTACCAACTGTATTGTGTAGAAAAGATATGGTGTCATGCAGAACACACACTAACGGTCTGAAAATCCTAAAGGATTTTGATTTCATTTTATTGGTTTCATTCAACCTCTCCATACTTTTCTATTTTTCTGTTGCTCTTTATTTCCTTTGTTTCTTTACATCTCTGCTTCCTCTACCCTGAAACAAGGGCAGTACTCATGCCAAGTACAGTTCAAATGAGCAACAGGCCAGCCCGTTACTAGCTGCCAAGCACAGCTCTGGGAGTAGCTACACAGCCCTACCAACTACCCCTTCTCATTCTCACTGTGTGTTTGTGTGTGTTTTACTTTTCCACCAAACACACCACCAAACAGTGTTGTTTGTTCATGTGTATTTGTTTGTGTTGGTGTGTCTTAGCTTTTCACCAAACAGGGTTGTTTGTTAGTGTGTATTTGTTTGTGTAGGTGTGTCTTAGCCTTTTCCATTAAACAGGGTTGTATGTTCGTTTGTATTTGTTTGTGTAGGTGTGTCTTAGCTTTTCCATTAAACAGGGTTGTACGTTAGTGTGTATTTGTTTGTGTAGGTGTGTCTTAGCTTTTCCATTAAACAGTGTTGTACGTTAGTGTGTATTTGTTTGTGTAGGTGTGTCTTAGCTTTTCCATTAAACAGGGTTGTGATTATTTCTGTGGGGGCTTTGCATTTGCTTTTCCACCTAAAGAACAGAATGATAGTCTGGTTGGCAATGACATTCACCCATTCCTTTCAGGGCAGGTCACAGGAGACTCCAGGGAGTACCCTCATATTCCATGACTCACAGACGTACGCACACACACGCACGCACAAAAGCACACGCACGCACACACACGCACACACACAGACACACAAGCGAGGAGAGCGGAGCAGAGTGGAGGCAAGCAAGGGGAAGGAGCATGGAATGAGAATCCCACAGACCATGGGAATAGGCCCAAAGGAAAATACAGCTCGGATGTGGATACACCCTGTTTTAAACACACACACACACACACACACACACACACACACACACACACACACACACACACACACACACACACACACACACACAGGAATCTAATGCCAGGCTACCATGGAGGTCATAAGGGGGCTATACAGCCTATTGTACTGTACTAACTAGAGAGAGAGGAGGAAGGGGGGCATAGAGAAAGAAACCTGGGTGAATGCTATGGCCAACCAGACTACAAGTCTGTTCTTTTGGTGGAAAAGAAAACACACACCAGCACACACAAAAATATACACTAACACACAACCCTGCCTGGTGGAAAACCTAAAATGCAACATACACACAACACTGCTTGGTGGAAGAAAAACAAAAACAAAGACAAGCACAAACAAACACACACTAACACCCCCAACCCCCCTTCCACAGACACCATGGCTGAGTCATAATGTAATCCATCTTCAAAGCCCTCCCCAAGGGTCAGTAGAGTGGTATGGTAAATTCAGACAGTTAGCTACAGATGCCCAGCAGAGTAATAGATGGGTTGCTGCTGCTAAGCTTAGCTTAGTTTAGCTTAGCTTAGCTTAGTTTAGCTTAGTTCCAGCTCCACTGCACCATCTCTCCAAATAAAGCCTGCAGAACCACCCTGACATTTAGCTAATGAGTGCTCAGAGTGAGAGAGCAGTTTCTGTTCCACTCGCTCCAAATGGGGAGTTGCTATAGTGACAGGAGATGCAAGGCTCAAAGAGAGAGACACGTGGGGGGGCTTGCTCAGACCTAGCAAGGGTCCTGGCTAAATGGCAGTATGCCGCTGCACACACACACAACACACAGAGACTCTTAAAATCTTGGGTAAAAAAGGTAAAACACATTCGGTCCCATCTGAGCCAATAGCCATTAAGAGTTGTCTGGGTGTGACTAATGATTGGCTTATGAATGGGCATCAATCAGCTTAGGCCCTATTTCCACTACGAGACATGAAGGGGAGTATGAGGAGCGGAGTGGTGAAAGAGACTTCTACTTTTCAATTCACATTACATCCTTCCATTTCGTTGTGGCTGGCAACGCAATGGTCTTGGCAGCTCAAATTGACCGTAAATATCACAGTAGCCACTAGCTAGTAAGCACAAACTATTTAACAATCAAAGGAACCTTTCTTCTTAAACATATTACAATATTGAATAAAGCAACCAAACTATATTACACTCTTGAATAATGCAACAATCCACAAGCATGTGCAGACAATTAAATGGTTTATTTTCTTGTGTGTGCACATATTGCTAGCTAGCTAACTAACAATACGCTTCATGATCAAGTAATGTTAGCAAATCAATAATGAACGTTTACTCCTCCCATATGAATATAAATGTACAGCAACGTTATCATAGTGTCATTTTTGTGTCATCTTATGCTTCACGGAGACGTGGCTGAACGACGACAATATCAACATACAGCTGGCTGGTTATACGGCAGGATAGAACAGCGGCGTCTGGTAAGACAAGGGGTGGCGTTCTATGTATTTTTGTAAACAACAGCTGGTGCACGATATCTAAGGAAGTCTCGAGCTATTGCTCACCCGAGGTAGAGTTTCTCATGATAAGATGCAGCCCACATTACCTACAGAGAGTTTTCATCTATATTCTTTGTAGCTGTTTACATACCACCACAGTCAGAGGCTGGCACTAAGATAGCATTGAATGAGCTGTATTCCGCCAAAAGCTAACAAGAAAATGCTCACCCAGAGGCGGCGCTCCTAGTAGCCGGAGACTTTAATGCAGGGAAACTTAAATCAGTTTTACCAAATTACTATCAGCATGTTAAATGTGCAACCAGAGGGAAAATAACTCTGGACTACCTATACTCCACACACAGAGATGCATACAAAGCTCTCCCTCGCCCTCCATTTGGCAAATCTGACCATAATTTCATCCACCTGATTCCTGCTTACAAGCAAAATATAAAGTAGGAAGCACCAGTGACTAGATGAATAAAAAAGTGGTCAGATGAAGCAGATGCTAAGATACAGGACTGTTTTTCTAGCACAGACTGGAATATGTTCCGGGATTCCTCCAATGGCATTGAGGAGTACACCACATTGGCTTCACCAATAAATGCATCGATGACGTCATCCCCACAGTGACTGTACGTACATACTCCAACCCGAAGCCATGGATTACAGGCAGCACCCGCACTGAACTAAAGGCTATGCCCTCCGACGAACCATCAAACAGGCAAAGCGTCAATACAGGACTAAGATCGAGTCATACTGCGCTGACCAACATACCCAGTGGGTCAGAAGTTTACATACACTCAATTAGGATTTGGTAGCATTGTCTTTAAATTGTTTAACTTGGGTCAAACGTTTTGGGTAGCCTTCCACAAGCTTCCCACTGACAGAGCTGGTGTAACTGAGTCAGGTTTGTAGGCCTCCTTGCTCGCACACACTTTTTCAGTTCAGCCAACACATTTTCTATAGGATTAATTTGACTTTGTTGTCCTTAAGCCATTTTGCCACAACTTTGGAAGTATGCTTGGGACCA
Organism: Brachymystax lenok tsinlingensis; assembly: GCA_030435695.1. Taxonomy (NCBI): domain Eukaryota; kingdom Metazoa; phylum Chordata; class Actinopteri; order Salmoniformes; family Salmonidae; genus Brachymystax; species Brachymystax lenok. The sequence continues at coordinate 16,314,581 of CM059781.1, forward strand.
TTGTCCATTTGGAGGACCCATTTACGACCAAGCTTTAACTGACTGACTGATGTCTTGAGATGTTGCTTCAATATATCCACATAATTGTCCTTCCTCATGATGCCATCTATTTTGTGAAGTGCACTAGTCCCTCCTGCAGCAAAGTACCCCCACAACATGATGCTGGATGGTGTTCTTCGACTTGCAAGCCTCTCCCGTTTACCTTCAAACATAACGATGTTAATTATGGCCAAACAGTTCTTATTTTTGTTTCATCAGACCAGAGGACATTTCTCCAAAAAATATGATCTTTGTCCCCATGTGCAGTTGCAAACCGTAGTCTGTTTTTTTTTATGGCGGTTTAGAGCAGTGGCTTCTTCCTTGCTGAGCGGACTTTCAAGTTATGTCGATATAGGACTAATTTTACTGTGAGTACAGATACTTTTGTACCTGTTTCCTCCAGCATCTTCACAAGGTCCTTTGCTGTTGTTCTGGGATTGATTTGCACTTTTCGCACCAAAGTACGTTCATCTCTAGGAGACAGAATGCGTCTCCTTCCTGAGCGGTATGATGGCTGCGTGGTCCCATGGTGTTTATACTTGCGTACTATTGTTTGTACAGATGAACGTGGTACCTTCAGGTGTTTGGAAACTGCTCCCAATGATGAACCAGACTTGTGGAGGACAGTTAGCTTGCCTGATTTCTTTTGATTTTCTCATGATGTCAAGCAAAGAGGCACTGAGTTGGAAGGCAGGCCTTGAAATACATCCACAGGTACACCTCCAATTGACTCAAATGATGTCAATTAGCCTTCAGAAGCTTCTAAAGCCATGACATCAAGCTGTTTAAAGGCACAGTCAACTTAGTGTATGCAAACTTTCTGACCCACTGGAATTGCGATACAGTGAGTTATATGTGAAAAAATCTGTCTGTAAACAATTGTTGGAAAAATTACTTGCGTCATGCACAAAGTAGATGTCCTAACCGACTTGCCAAAACTATAGTTTGTTAACTTCTTGGGGATGGGTGCATGAGGTGACCGTTTTGAAGAGCCTGGCGTGCCCAAAGTAAAATGCCTCCCATTCAGGCCCAGAAATAGGACATGCACTTATTTGGTACCATTGGATAGGAAACACTCTGAATTTTCCAAAACTGTTAACCATTTGTCTGTGAGTAAAACAGAATGGATATGGCAGGCGAAACCCTGAGGAATTTCTGTCCTGGAAAAAGTGGTTTTCACAGAGTGCCTCATTTGGAACCCCTCCCTCATGAAAATGCCCTTATAAGGGCATATGAATGCAGTACCCATCGCTTCCTCTGGATGTCAACAGTCTCGAGACAGTATTGAATTTCCTTTTGGATGAATTAGACCAGAGAAGAAGAGGAAACCAGGAAGTGTCTCTTTTATGTCAACAGAAGGCACTGCGCGCTCCCGACAAGGCGCGCTGTGTGTTTTTTACCGTCTTTATCGATCAGTTTATATTCCGGTTGATTTATAATAGTAAATATACGTAAAAGTGTTCCTAAGGATACATTTAAAACTATGTTTGATTGTTCTTGGACAAGTTTATAGGTATAAGATGAACGAGTTTGCGTCACGTTTCAATGGAGGAGTGGAAGCTGTCGTTTCTGAGACTGAAGTTTTTCTTGAGTCGCATGGTTCTTAGTACTTTACCATAGCTATAACTCCTTGTGTTTCTCCTCTACCACATAGCATACATATTTTATCAGCATTGAACCTCAAATCTAAACTTTTAGCGATGGTTTGAATGTGGCGAAATACAACGTTAGACTCCGTAAAACATTACTTAGTCGTGCTCTCGCCCATTTTAATGTTAATATCCATTTTAAACTTAATATCCACTAATGAACAGAGTTAATTCAAACTTTCTAAATCATAATTCCTACTATTTTTCCCACACGGAGGTCAAACACCTAAGCTAATCGTGGCTAACTCATTTAGCTAACGTTATTTCCAGATACAAGAAAATACATCTTCAATTTACTCACCTCGCAAAGTTAGTTAGGCTCTTTGCTTGTTATTTAAACACATAAAATTATGTTATTTCCCTTAAATTTACTTACCCCAACAATATTCAAACCAAATAGCATTCGTGAACTCTATAATTATTCTGCACTCTGGTATATCCAATCTAGTGCTTTCGAACTCCAACCAAAATAACCTTAACGACATTACTAAGCATCCCGTTTTACACTATCCATTCTCAGAATAGTTCTATGAGCGTAATAACGCTAATAGAAGCGCTAAATTCAATACACTTACTGATCTTCTTATTCTGGTTCTATGTTCTTGTTCCAATTCATAATTACCTCCCTGAATTCTTTATTTAATTTGAATTCTCCTGTTAACCAACCCACTGTTCCCCGGGCGACGAAGATGTGGATGTTCGATTAAGGCAGCCCCCCACACCTCTCTGATTCAGGGGTTGGGTTGGGTTGGGTTAAATGCGGAAGATGCATTTCAGTTGCATGTATTCAGTTGTACAATTGATTAGGTATCCCCCTTTCTCTCCATATTTTCAAGCATAGTGGTATTATGGGTGTGCTTGTAATTGTTAAGGACTGGGGAGTTTTTCAGGATGAAAATAAACTAAATGAAGCTAAGCTAAGCACAGGCAAAATCCTAGCGGAAAACCTGGTTCAGTCAGCTTTCCACCAGACACTGGAAGATTAATTCACCTTTCAGCAGGACAATAACCTAAATAAAACAGAAGGCCAAATATAAACTGGAGTTGGATACCAAGAACACAGTGAATGTTCCAGAGTGACTTAGTTACAGTTTTGACTTAAATCTATTGAAAATCTATGGCAAGACCTGAAAATGGTTGTCTAGCAATGATAAACAACCAATTTGACAGAGCTTGAAGAATTTTGAAAAGAATAATGGGCAAAGAAAGACTCACAGCTGTAATCACTGCCAAATGTGCTTCTACAAAGTATTGACTCTTATGAATACTTATGTAAATTAGAATAATAGTGAATGTGATCAAAACTATGAACACATATGGAATCATGTAGTAACCAAAAAAGTGTTAAACAAATCTAAATATATCTTATATCTTCAAAGAGCCAACCTTGATGACAGGTTTGCACACTCTTGTTGAGAGAATTACCAATTTCACCTGGAGTTCCCACATATGATGAGCACTTGTTGGCTGCTTTTCCTTCACTCTGTGGTCCAACTAATCTCAAACCATCTCAACTGGGTTGAGGTCGGGTGATTCCAACTCATCCCAAACCATTTCAATTAGGGTGAGGCCGGGTGATTGTGGAAGCATTTATTTGGGCTGCAATTTTTGAGGGTGGTACCTTTAATGAACTTATCCTCTGCAGCAGAGGTAACTCTGGTTTTCCTTTTTAGCCAGTTTCATCATAGCACTTGATGGTTTTTGCGAATGCACTTGAAGAAACTTTCAAAGTTCTTGAAATGTTCCAGAGTGAATGGCCTTTATGTCTTAAAGTAATGATTGACTGTCATTTCTCTTTGCTTATTTGAACTTCTTTCCATAATATGGACTTGGTATTTTACCAAATAGGGCTATCTTCTGTATACCACCCCTACCTTGTCACAACGCAACTGATTAGGTCAAACGCATTAAGGAAAGAAATTCCACAATTTAACTTTTAACAAGGCACACCTGTTAATTGAAATGCATTCCAGGTGGCTACTTCATGAAGCTGGTTGAGAGAATGTCAAGAGTGTGCAAAGCTGTCACCAAGGCAAAGGGTGGCTACTTTGAAGAATCTCAAATATAAAAGCTAGCTAGACAAACTGTTTAGCTGAACCATAGCTAGATAGGAGCTCCTATAGGCTTACACTAGCTTTCGTATTTTTATTTTTAATTTTTTTTATTAGGATCCCCATTAGCTAAAGCCATAACGTTAGCAATCTTCCTGGGGTCCAACACCAATTAACAAGACATTACAAACAACCACAATCAAGACTTCACAAACAAAGTAGACAATACAGACAATTAAAATACCTGACAGGAAACACATTTAACATTCAGTTGATACTTTCTATTTCCTGTCCCGTCATATGGTCTACCACATTAGATGTTCTTTTATTTTTTTCTTGAAGGTGCATTTACTTTTTGCCTGAGAAATATGGATTGCTAAAAAGTTCCATTCAGCTATAGCTCTATATAAAACTGTAGATTTAAGGCAATTTGTCCTTGGCTTGAGTTGTTTTAGCTGCCCTGAATTTGCCTGTCTGGTTTGGTCGTTATTTGTGTTGCTAGTATGTACTAATTAGACTGAAAGATACTTTTGTTAAAGTGACCTTATAACAAACCAGGCTTCATTTTATTAATATGATGGAAGTCATTATATGAGGTATAAAATAAAATTGTGACAGGAAACGTTGATAATTCCCTGGAGTGTTGCTTCTTGCCTGGACCTTGGTGAGTCAGTGCTCTCTCATACTCTCTCCATCCTTCTCTCTCTCTCTCTCTTTACAGGTGGTAGAGGTGTATTCTAGGAAAATAACAGGTGTCCCAAGGAAGACAGACATCACAGCTTAACTAAAACAATTACCTGTCACTCTCATTTATACCTCCCTTTCCTATTTCTTTCTCTCACGTCTTATTTCTCTGTCCTCACCAACTTGCTTTCTGACTCTCTCCTTCTACTCCTTGTTTAAATGTAGTACTGGGTGAGATGTCCCTGTGAATTGAGGCCAGCCATGCAATGCTGCATGGAGGAGAGAGAGAGAAGGGAAGAGAGTCACTGAGTGATAGAGAAAGAAGAGAAGGAGAGAGGAGAATGAGGGAAAAAGGGTAGTGAGAGTCAGAGATAGCAAGAAAAGGGGGGATGGAAGAAGGAGAAGACAGAGACCGAGAGAGGGAGAAGTGATAGGAATTGAGCTGCAGAAAATGAGTCAGAGACTGGAAGAAAAAGGGGGGATGGGTGGAGGGAGGGAGGTCTGAACTCAATTTTACTCCTGCTGTAGGTTTATTGACCCTAACCCATGCTGAAGCAGATTGGAGTTAAAAGGCACTCTGTTCTTTCCTGCCTTTCTCTGAAAATCCCTCTTTCATTTTCCACTGCTGATAAGAGTCCCCTTCACATCCTTAGCACCGGGCTAAATCTGTCAAAGGAGAACTCATTATGTGTGTGTGGGAATGCGTGCCTGTGTGTATGATGATCCACTGAGTCAGCAGCTGGATCGATGCTTCCTGCTGAGGGGTCACTTTACAACCACCATTAGTCCCTTCCCAGGGTGTACCACTGTACTCATTAGCATATAGAACATTGATTTAGAGATAGTAAACAAACACGCTAACATGGCGACGCGATGCATTGACTGATAATGCCCCACTGGCACACAAGGTAGCCAATTAAAGGCAAGGATGAAACCCATCCCTTAATGCTATCACTTCATCTGCTCCCTCTTATTTCACCTGCAGCAGAATCTGTAGCTACCTTTCTGACCACAGTACTTCTAACAACCATAATGAAAGGTCAGTGAGATGAATGTTAATCCATGCTACTATGAATTAACAGACCAATGCCCATACACCCCTCTATAGACGTGTGTAAGGGGAGTTCTAAACTAATGGCTCACAGATGCTCTGCATCTCACCATTGATGACATCATGCCTATACTCCCCTCCCAATCAAACACTCAGAGAGAAGACGGTCCCTCATAGCTCTCAGACACACACTTCTTATTAAGCACCAACAGGGGGGAGGGAGAAAAGAGGGGAGGTAAAGTGAAAAAGAGAGAGGGAAATAAAAGTACATACAGTATATTGACCAAACGAAGCCTACTATAGTTTCCAGACCCTACTCGATTAGCTGTTGATACCTTCGCTCTAGCTAGCACCAACATGAGGGTGAAGCTAGCGTGGCTATCTGTATAGTGGATCACTGCTGTTGCCCAGAGAAAGTTTGAGTTTTAAATGTTTGTTGGCAGCTCCACCATTTCTAAATTCCTTATTTTAAAAATCCACTGAAACGGGTCTGTATCCTACTGCATATGTATCCTCACACTTTTGAGACAGGGCAATCTGAGCTTTCAAGATAAAGACTACTCCCCTGAGTTACAGTGAAAGGAGTTATGGGAGTTAAGGAGGGGAGTCTCTTCTGAACAAGCAGTAGCGGATTGAAATGACCTGCTGTGCAATAGACACCACACTATAAAGTCTACAGACTAGAGCATAACATTGTTGAAATGCCTGGATCATGTCCCATGCATCTCTATTGGAGTGAGATTGAGATAAGAGTGAATGTAGCTGTAAGTCTGGAGGAAGTGTCAGGGTGATATGAGGAAGAGTTACAGAGAAATACAATATCCATATATACAAACTCTCTGGTGGTATGTGCTCTGGTGTTTGTGTCTGTGTCAAGTGTGCTCCCTCTCCGGCCTCTAGGTCACCAGGCTGCTCGTTATGGTGCACACCTGTCACCATCGTTACGCACACCTGTGTGTCATCAGACACCTGGACTCCATCACTTCCCTGATTACCTTCCCTATATATGTCACTCCATTTGGTTCCTTCCCCAGGTGTTAATGTTTCTGTTTCATGTCTGTGTGCTGTTAGTGTTTCTTGTATCATGTTCTCTTTATTTATTAAAACACTCACTCCCTGAACTTGCGTCCCGACTCTCAGCGTTACAGAATGACGCCTCACCTAAGGGAAGCATCAGAGGGTGATTTATTTACTTTTTGTGGGAATGACGTCGGGTCTGGGAGCTGCTACAGGTTCTCATGCCTGAGACAGATCTCCAGGCTCCCCTGCCTCTGCCGGTTCATCAGGCTCTCATGCCTCAGCCGGTCTGTCTGTCAGGTTCCTGCGTCGGGAAGGGGGTATTGTCATGTGTGCTCTCTCTCCGGCCTCTAGGTCACCAGGCTGCTCGTTCTGACGCACACCTGGCACCATCGTTACGCTCACCTGGACTTTATCACTTCCCTGATTAACTTTCCTATATATGTCACTCCCTTGGGTTCCTTCCCCAGGTGTTATTGTTTCTGTTCTGGTGTTTAGTCTGTGAGTTTGTGATTCTTGTTATTTTTTATGTTGCGTTTATTTATTAAACTCACTCCCTGAACTTGCTTCCCGACTCTCAGTGCACATCGTTACAGTCTGGTTTTCTGGCCAAACGGAGCTAGAGAAAAAGCCATCTTTTATTGATCTGATTTTGTCTTTCCTACTACATACTGTGTACTAATAGTGCTACATACTATTTCATATGTACTGTTTAGTAAAAACATATGCAATAAGCAAAAATATAAACATATTACTTCTCCATAATCCATACTCTAATCTAGTTGTCACGCCCTGACCTGTAGGAGCCTGTTTATGTCTCTTTTTGGTTTGGTCAGGGTGTGATTTGGGGTGGGCATTCTATGTTCTAGTTTTTGTATTTCTTTGCTGTTGGCCGGGTAGGGCTCTCAATCAGGGACAGCTGTCCATCATTGTCTCTGATTGGGAGCCATACTTTAGTAGCCCTTTTTTCTTCCTTTCTTTGTGGGAAGTTGACTCTGTTATTGCTACACCTGATGAGCGGTGTTTTTTTTTTTTTTTTTTTTTTTTTTTTTTTTTGTTTTGAGTGAGTTTACAAATCATGTTTAACTCAACCCGGCACGCTGCGCCTTGGTCCGTCACTGAAGATCGTTACACTATTTGTTTCCTGCCGTTGTTCAACTGTTGTCAAACACACGTGGGTGTGAAAAGACGATTCTCTTTGGCTTTTCATCTAGTGGAATTTGCTGCAGAAATGAATATGACATCCTGGCATTTAAAGGATACTTCATTTTCAAAATTTCACATACTATAAAACATATTTATCATTCTCAAAAAGCCTACTATTTAAAACGTAAGTATGGGTATTTGGACAGACTTTCTTATAAGTGTATCGAATTGAAGGCAGTTAGTGTGATGTCATTGAAAAGCCACTCATTTTATATTCCATAAGCCCTTGAGATTCAAGAATGTGTCGAAATGCAACAGCCTAACAGACAGAGAGATGGAGACAGAAAGATGTTAGGAAGTTAGCTTATAAGTTAAAATGTCACTGAGAAAATAAAGTCCCTAAAACAGAGTGCCACTGCTGTCCTTTCTACTCCTGTGGGCATACGGCACAGTCACAGGCAGGACAATGACACCACTGTCCCTGTCCCCCCACTTCCATTGTTTAATCTGAGGCTTCTCTCTCCCTCGTGCTGTCCCACTTTCAATATCCATATCCCCTTTGTCTCCTGTTTTGTGCCTAAATGTTTTCATTCTGTTGTAAATGATCAATTTTCTCTCTTGTTCTCAACTCCCAACCCTGTCCCTCTCTTCCTATTTTCTCACTCCTTCCTTTTTCTACCCTAGCTCTCCCTCACTTCTCTTCCAGCCTGTTCTGGGCAGTGCTTCAGTCTGTCTGGGTGGGAGGGCCCAGGCCAGGGAATGGGTAGTTTCCCTGCTCCAGACACTACTCCCTCCATGGGGCCATAGTCAGGGCTAATGGCTAGAAGTGTGTTTGGAGAAGGAAGTGTGCCTGACCTCTACAATATATGATGGAATGTTTAGAATAGACAGCCATTTTAAGGAGTGGAATGTTCAGATGATTGTTGGAGAACACGTTTATCATCAAGGTGTCAATTCAAGTATTCTGCTGAGTTGGATATGTCCGTCATCTGGCATGAACAACCATGTCCTATTGTCCACATTCAATTACTGTGAGTCATAAATAGTTTTGTATTGAAGCTGCACTGAAATTAGGCTGTGTCTCCCCCAGGGATCTGCTTGGTATTAACTGCCTGCCAATTTGGGCCCGATGTTTGGGCATGCTGCCAAGTGCTATCTCTGTGCCTGGCCCTTTCCCTTGACACACACACACACAGAAGATGAAGAAAGATGGCGCTAACATTGTTAGCTACAGAAAAGAGAGGCTAGAGAGAGAGAGGATGGTGAAATAAAACAACCCTAAAAGACAGCGACGCATGACATCTATGCTCTCTCTCTCCTCTCTATTCTCTCTCTGTCTCTCTCTTCTTGTGTTTGTGTGTCTAGAGCTAGAAAAATTAGAACAGTCCTGACTAATAGAGACAGAGGACAGGCTGTTCTATCCCCCATGGTCCTGCTCTGTTCACTCCACCTGGGCTTGGTATTTATAGCCAGGCAGCACCTACCAATGAGAAAACAGTCATCAACAGCTACACAGCATGGTGCCTGGGAGGCAGCGACTCGGTCACTGTCAGCTCTAGTCACCTCAGCCTGGGAGGTAGCTCCTCTACTAAGACTCTAAAGTAGTCTGCTAAATGTAGTTTTGTACATTGCTAAAAATGTTACTCGCCAACATTAGGGTTGTGATTCTACAAACAAAAGTTAAAAGTGTAGACATAAGAATTTGTATTTGGTTGTACTGTAGAACAAGTGAAACTAATTGCAAACAGTCAGTACTCTAACGTTTTGATCCTACGTCCTCTTCATCATCTCCTTCAGCTCAGAGCGTATCTATAAACCGTGTGTGAGCGGAGCGTATCTATCCACCGTGTGTGAGCGGAGCGTATCTATCCACCGTGTGTGAGCGGAGCGTATCTATCCACTGTGTGTGAGTAGGGGGGTTGTACACCGTGTCATTCCTCTCCCGAAGCCTGTTATTTTCAAAGCCAGATCCAGCCGTGGTTCTGATGACTGAATTATCTATGTGTCATTACACCGGCCACCATGGTAATGCAATAACACAGGATGCCTGGAGAAGAGAAAGGTGAAGTGTGTGGGTGTCATGGATCTGGCTTTGAAAGTGTGTGTGTGTGTGTGTTTCCACACAACCTTGGCATCTCACTGTCACCGTTTGGGGGGATACGTCAACATCTTATTTACCAGATGCATATCTCTCCTCAGTCTCCACACAGACGCAGAGAATAGCCTTGAGCTCAGAAGTACTATCTCTGAGCCTTTTATCTGCAAACACAGCAATGTCTCGCCTCAGAAAGCACCCAGGCATTCTCTCCTTCATAATAAATCTAGAGTCCGCGACCACATTTTAATAACTTAGTATTCTCATGGCAGCAATATAAAGAGCCATCAAACAACAGCACTCACAGACACTTGCACAATCCCCTGCCACACACGCACACACACAGGTGCACACACATGCAGACACACACGCACATGCACACACATACACCCTGAGGTACAGTATCTGCTGCTACGCTAAGTACACAATAGGGACTGAGACTTGAAATGATCACTGATCCCCTAGACCGCCTTAAGACGGTGTACTAGCGGCCACCCTAACATTCCCACTTGGTCTGTCAACAGGCTGCATATTACCAGGACAATTACCCTTAAAGAATAGATGTCTTTATAATGCCTCCCCCACATACTCCACAGCCACATTCTACACACTCTGGCCTGTACTCAGTCTTCTCAATGCCAGAGCTCACCAATGAGAGAGCACACCAATGAGAGAGCTCTCGGATCCAATAAAGATCAACACAAAGGGCCATATTTCAGCAGGCAATGACAGGGGCAGCCCTAGGAGGTCAGCAGAGGGCCTGGAGGTAGAGTTTCCACTGTGAGTAATGTGGCAGACAGTGGTACTGATAGTGATGATGGCTGTCTGGACATGTAAGGACAATGTAGAGTAGAGGCTCACTTAGTTAACCCTGCAGTCTACCTCCAAGGTCTAGACAGAGTGCTACAACCCTGAAAAACTTAACCTCCAAAACAAACCCCTTCCAAACCATGACCCATAATCTCACTCCAAATACTAGGGTAATCCTGAAAAGCAAAGAAATTCCAAAGTAGCCTAACCCCTGAAAATTGCAACGTGTTTTCCACAATCTAACCCCATAATCTGCAATGACATGCAACCCAATCCTAGCCCTACTTTACACAGCAACTGTCAAATACATTACTGACACGTGACACCTAGACCCACTTAAAGCAGGTCAACATGAGAACGTCCCAAATACATGACATCAAACAAGGTGCTCAAAAGCTGCCAAATGAGCTACGGTGCTGACCCATACACCTGGTTTGTGTTTGAGTGCATGCCTGTGTGTGACAGTACTAACAGTGTGCAGTTTCAAGACACCTCATCTCCCATAACTTTAGTTCAGTGTTTACTCACGCTTTACTTAGCACCACAGTGTGTGAGACCCACCCGGGAGAGCGTTATTACACACACACACACACACACAGGTCCCCTTATAGTTATCCCAGCTGTCTATTAACTCTGCTTGTTACCCATGGCGCCAAAGAAAACAATGAGCATCCTCATCTACATGCAACACTATCACTTCATCAATTTAACAAACATTGAGAGAGGAAATTCACAGGATATAGAAGACACGAACGTAGCTAAACTACATTAAAGCTAAATATCTGGGCTTGTTTTAGTTGGCCTACAAATCTTGATGATAAAATAATGTGCTGTGTGGGCATCATAATCTACAAACGGATTTGGAAGATGCTCTAGCAATTAAAATGTAATGGTCCCTGTAGTAGTTTGAATGAACTGGCTAGGCCTAATTGTCTCCCTAATTAAATCTCATAATGCGCAATGTGTCTTGGATAATGCCACGTTTAATTCTCCCATAAAAAAAAAAAACTTTGGACCATCATGAAGAATATACTGTACACTACATGACCAAAAGTATGGACACATGCATGTCGAACATCTCATTCCAAAATCAATGGCGTTAATATGGAGTTGGTCCCCCCTCTTTGCTGATATAACAGCCTCCACTCTACTGGGAAGGTATTCTACTAGATGTTGTAACATTGCTGCGGGGACACGTTTCCATTCAGCCACAAGAGTATTAGTTAGGTTGGGCACTGATGTTGGGCAATTAGGCCTGGCTCGCAATCGGCTTTCCAATTCATCCCAAAGGTGTTCGATGGGGTTGAGGTCAGGGCTATGTGCAGGCCAGGCAAGTTCTTCCACACCGATCTCGACAAACCATTTCTTTATAGTCCTCGCTTTGTGCATGGGGACATTGTCATGCTGAAACAGGAAAGGGCCTTCCCCTAACTGTTGCCACAAAGTTGGAACCACAGAATTGTCTAGAATGTGCCGTAGAGTTAAGATTTGCTTTCACTGGAACTAAGGGGCCTAGCCCCAGACCATTATTCCTCCTCCACCAAATTTTACAGTTGGCACTATACATTAGTTCTCAAACCCAGATTTGTCTATCGGACTACCAGATGGTGAAGCATGATTCATTACTCCAGAGAACACGTTTCCACTGCTCCAGAGTCCAATGGTGGCGAGCTTTACACCACTCCAGCCGACGCTAGGCATTGCGCATGGTGATCTTAGGCTCCATTTCATGAAGCTCCCGACGAACAGTTCTTGTGCTGACTTTGCTTCCAGAGGCAGTTTGGAACTCGATAGTGAGTATTGCAACCGAGGACAAATTATTTGTACACACTACATGCTTCAGCACTCAGTGGTCCCATTCTGTGAGCTTGTGTGGACTACCACTTTGCGGCTCAGCTGTTTTTGTTCCTAGATGTTTCCACTTCTTAATAACAGCAGGGTAGCTTTAGCTGGGCAGATATTTGACAAACTGACTTGTTGGAAAGGTGGCATCCTCTCAGTCACTTTGAAAGTCACTGAGATCATCAGTAAGGCCATTCTACTGCCAATGTTTGTCTATAGAGATTGCATGGCTGTGTGCGCGATTCTATAAACCTGTCAGCAACGGGTGTGGCTGAAATAGCAGAATCCAGGGTGTCCACATACGCTACAGCACCAAAAGTTTCTAAAATAAATCTATGAAGACTATAATTATTGCGTTTATCACAAACATAACTAGACTAGCCTACATTTTAAGTGCTTCAGCTGTGCCATCATGTGACTGAATAGCCTAAACGCACCAAACCATAAAGGCTGTAAAGGGAACATAGCCTTTCCTGTTTAATATCGGAGTAGCCTAACCTATGACAATCGTAATATTATATAAAGTTTTGCATTGATCACAAGTTAACAAAACAATCTTAAATCCAACTTTTACCTCAGTTTGACAGAGCACTACCACCAGCAGTACAAGGAAGGGGACACTTCGCAACATCTGGGAAGAGAAAAAGGCAAGGAAGAGAGAAATGTGAAAGGAAAATAAAAGCATGTTATAGATTAATGTCAAGTAAAATGGTTAAATAATCAAGGAATAAAAAGTAATATTTCATATTTTTATGCCAATTATTCTATACCCTTCTGGAAAGCGGCTTCGTTCAGGCGTCTGCTGCGAGAAGGAGTTCGTTGAATGTGTGCCGGTAACAGACGCGAGGTCTGTGATTTCAGGAGCGCTGTGAGGAATTCGTGGTCTACAGTCTCTCCCCCCGCTATGACGTGGCCAATGAAAAGAAATGTCCAGAGTCCTGGAACGTTTCCCGACAGAACATTCCTAATCCAAGGTCCAAGGGGGACCAGGCACATCTTGCTGTCCTGAATAATTCACCCTGTTGACAGTAATGGCAATAGGAGAATGTGGCAGTTTGTTCATATGTTCTAAAACCTGGATTCCCATCTTTACACTGTACAGTACTTTTTTTGAGAACAGGAGAGAACTTGCTCACAGTTAGACTTATCTGGTTTAAGGTTGCGGGTTACTGTCCGTTTGTGGTTTGTCGGATGAGCAAATAGCTGTGCAGGCATTACAAAGTGTTTGCGGCATGTATAATTGCAGCCTGGTCTCATAGACTAGACGTAACATAGTTAAAAAAAATCTTACCCACTCAAATTACTATGACATGTTATGTTTGGTATGGTTACCTAAAACAATTTACTTAACTGCAATATGTAACTTTTTTGGCATTCTGACCAAATTCAAATAGAAATGTAAGGTATAGATCTGTCATTCTCAGTGAGCAGTACAACCCCAAATCTGTAAACATTGGCACCCTCATAGATATCATCCTGACCAACTTGCCCTCTAAATACACCTCTGCTGTCTTCAACCAGGATCTCAGTGATCACTGCCTCATTGCCTGCATCCGTAATGGGTCCGCGGTCAAACGACCATCCCTCATCACTGTAAAACACTCCCTAAAACACTTCAGCGAGCAGGCCTTTCTCATCGACCTGTCCAGGTATCCTGGAAGGATATTGACCTCTTCCCATCAGTAGAGGATGCCTGGTTGCTCTTTAAAAGTGCTTTCCTCACCATCTTAAATAAGCATGCCCAATTCAAAAGATGTAGAACTAAGAACAGATAAAGCCCTTGATTCACCCCAGACTTGACTGCCCTTGACCAGCACAAAAACATCCTGTGGCGTACTGCATTAGCATCGAATATCCCCCGCGATATGCAGCTTTTCAGGGAAGTTAGGAACCAATATACACAGTCAGTATGGAAAGCTAAGGCCCGCTTCTCCTTCACCCAAATCCAGATAGCTGATGTTCTGAAAGAGATGCAAAATCTGGATCCCTACACATCAGCTGGGCTAAACAATCTGGACCCTCTCTTTCTAAAATTATCCACTGAAATTGTTGCAACCCCTATTACTAGCCTGTTCAACCTCTTTCGTATCGTCTGATATGCCCAAAGATTGGAATGATACCCCTCTTCAAAGGGAAAGACACTCTAGACCCAAACAGTTATAGACCTATAACCATCCTGCCCTGCCTTTCTAAAATATTCGAAAGCCAAGTTAATGAACAGATGACCGACCATTTCAAATCCCACCGTACCTTCTCCACTATGCAATCTGGTTTCCGAGCTGGTCATGGGTGCACCTCAGCCACGCTCAAGGTCCTAAACAATATCATAACCGCCATCAATAAAAACAGTACTGTGCAGCCATCTTCATCGACCTGGCCAAGGCTTTTGACTCTGTCAATCACCGTATTCTTATCGGCAGACTCAACAGCCTTGGTTTCTCAAATGACTGCCTCGCCTGGTTCACCAACTACTTCTCAGACAGAGTTCAGTGTGTCAAATCGGAGGGCCTGTTGTCTGGACCTCTGGCAGTCTCTATGGGGGTGCCACAGGGTTCAATTCTCGGGCCGACTCTTTTCTCTGTATATATCAAGGATGTCGCTCTTGCTGCTGGTGATTCTCAGATCCACCTCTACGCAGACGACACCATTCTGTCTACATCTGGCCCTTCTTTGGACATTGTGTTAACAAACCTCCAAACGAGCTTCAATCCCATACAACACTCCTTACGTGGCCTCTAACTACTTTTAAATGCTAGTAAAACTAAATGCATGCTCTTCAACCGATTGCTGCCTCCACCTGCCCGCCCGAGTAGCATCACTACTCTGGACGGTTCTGACTTAGAATATGTGGACAACCACAAATACCTAGGTGTCTGGTTAGACTGTAAACTCTCCTTCCAGACTCACATTAAGCATCTCCAATCTAAAATTAAATCTAGAATCGGCTTCCTATTTCGCAACAAAGCCTCCTTCACTCATGCTGCCAAACATACCCTTGTAAAACTGACTATCCTACCGATACTTGACTTTGGCGATGTCATTTACAAAATAGCCTCCAACACTCTTCTCAGCAAATTGGATGTAGTCTATCACAGTGCCATACGTTTTGTCACCAAAGCCCCATATACTACCCACCACTGCAACCTGTATGCTCTCGTTGGCTGGCCCTCACTACATATTCGTCGCCAAACCCACTGGCCCCAGGTCATCTATAAGTCTTTGCTAGTTAAAGCCCCATCTTATCTCAGCTCACTGGTCACTATAACAACACCAACCCGTAGCACGCTCTCCAGCAGGTATATTTCACTGGTCATTCCCAAAGCCAACACCTCTTTGGCCACCTTTCCTTCCAGTTCTCTGCTGCCAATGACTGAAACGAATTGCAAAAATCAGTTATTGCTGGAGGGTGCTGGATGGCCATCCACAAATTAATACATATTGTTGGATTGGACATTTTGAACAACCATAATATGTAAGGATTGGAGAGAAGGAGGAGTGTCTTCAGTGGGATATATATATCTGGATGGGAGAAATGTTGGGTTGTCTGAGCTACAGCTGTACAGAACCTTTGGGAAGAATTAAACTTGGTTAAAGCTTCTCTAGTGTCCGAAAAATAAGAACCTACCATACCATATGAAACATAACATATCATACTAAATGGAATGGCTTGAATTTACTTACACAATAATATGCCAAGGCAGCAGCTACTCTTCCTGGGGTCCAGCAAAAAAAGCATTACAAAAACATTACAATACATTCACAGATTTCACAACACACTGTGTGCCCTCAGGCCCCTACTCCCCCACTACCACATATCTACAGTACTAAATCCATGTGTATGTGTGTATATAGTGCGTATGTTATCGTATTTGTGTTGATACACAGTCCCCGTTCGTTGTTCCATAAGGTGTTTTTTTAATCTGTTAATTTTACTGCTTGCATCAGTTACTTGATGTGGAACAGAGTTCCATGTTGTCATGGCTCTATGTAGGACTGTAAAGAGACCTCTTGTGGCATGTCTTGTGGGGTATGCATGGGTGTCCGAGCTGTGTGCCAATACTTTAGACAGACAGCTCGGTGCATTCAACAAGTCAATACCTCTCCTCCACTTTGAGCCAGGAGAGATTGACATGCAAATTATTAATACCAATCTCTACTCCAATGTGTAATTATGTGTTGTTGTATGTGTTGAACTGCTTTGCTTTATCTTGGCCAGGTCGCAGTTGTAAATGAGAACTTGTTCTCAACTTGCCTACCTGGTTAAATAAAGGTGAAAGAAAAGAAATAATAAAAAAAATATATATATTTTTTTAATTATCCCTTATTGATGTCACTTGTTAAATCCACTTCAAACAGTATAGATGAAGGGAGGAGACAGGGTAAAGAAGGATTTTTAAGCCTTGAGACAATTGAGACATGGATGTTATGTGTGCCATTCAGAGGGTGAACAAGACAAGAAATGTAAATGCCTTTGAACAGGGTATGGTAGAAGGTGCCAGGCGCAACGGTTTATGTCAATGAACTGCCGCGCTGCTGTGTTTTTCACACTCAACAGTTTCCCGTGTGTATCAAGAATGGTCTACCACCCAAAGGACATCTGGCCAACCCAAGCAACTGTGGGAAGCATTGGAGTAAAATGGGCCAGCATCCCTGTGGAACCTTGTAGAGTCCATTAGGAAGTTGTTCCTAATATTTGGTATACTCAGTGTATATACCTGTTTAAATAGGTGCAAGGACCATAATGTTCCCTTGAATCTACACATGTGCTTTGAGTTGCATGGCTCTAGTTGAAATGCAAAGAAGCCCCTTGTGCACATCCTCATGACAACAAGCACCTTCATATGATCAGACAAAATCAAATGTCCATGTTTTTCCATTAATATTGGAAATCTTTCCCCCAAAGGGATGTCTGTATTTATTTTTCATTTTCCACCCATCTCCTGTATTCAGAGAGTGACCTTTCACTGGCATGCTGGGATATGAAACCAAAACAAGGGAGGGCTTTTCACTCCAAATGGAGGTGAGATCAGAAACAGTTGTAGACCTACAGCACATAATGGCCTAGAATGTCTTGGTATCCAATGGGGATAGACAAACAGTGACAAAGCATTGGAAAATGTAACTGAAATGAAGCCTCAATGTACCCTGCTAGCTTGCCTACAACAAGGCTTGTTTTGTTGGATAGGTCTAAGTGACTGGCTTATAGTAATAAACACTGACCTTGAATTTCTGTAAGCCTTTTATTCATCAGGGGCTGATGGTGAGATATTATCTTAATGAGCAGCGTGAAAAGGAACAACTGGAAAATGGAGGCAAACAGAACAGATCAAAAACGCAATTCAGCAATTAATCATTGCTCCACTCCATTGAGCCTGACACAATGTGAAGCCCCCGCTCTAACTACAGTGGGGGAGAGAGCAGTAATGATGTACTCACACACACACACACACATGCACACAGACATACACACGCATGCATGCACAGTCCCTTACACACACAAAAAGGATCCTACATTCATATTCACAATAGGGAAGGTGGTCCTCTCTCTACCCCGTATGAGGTGAGGGACCAGGGGTAGAGGAGCAGGACAGATGGGCAGAAGTCATCTCACTCCCCTTCATCATTGTTTACATAGTACCTGAACCAAACACCTATCAGCCATGGACAGAAATTGATAACACTTCATTTGGATAGTTCATCTGTATATGCTCTATATGACAATGTACAGATGGACTATCCAGGCAATACAAATAAAGGGGGAACCAGAAATGTTAAACACACATGCCTGTTTGATTGTTTTTATGCCCTTGAGAAATGTAGACAGAGAGAGAGCAAAAGTGTGTGTGTGTTTGTGTGCAAGAGGGAGAGAGAGAGAGAAAAGGTAGGGTACAGAAAATACACTCCTCTCTACCTTGTAGGCCTACCCAGTATCAAGGGCTTGGCTTGAAAATCTCAGAATTAAATTAAACTTTTTGGTGTTTGTAACAAATGTCTCTTTCCATTCATCAAATTGCAGCTGTACAGTTTAGATTGATTGATTGGTTTTATTTGTCAGAAGAAAATAATCCATGTACACACTCGACACAATCTTGTGTCGGAGATCTACGGACAATTCCTTCAGCCTCATGGCTTCGTTCTTTCTCTGACATGCACTGTCAACTGTGGGACCTTATATAGACAGGTGTGTGCCTTTCCAACATGTCCAATCAATTGAATTTACCACACATGGACTCCAATCAAGTTGTAGAAACATCTCAAGGAAACAGGATGCACCTGAGCTGAATTTCGAGTCTCATAGCAAAGGGTCTGAATTCTTATGTTCTAAAAACCTGTTTTCACTTTGTCATTATGGGTTACTGTGTGTAGATTGATGAGGAAAAACATATATTTAATCCATTTTAGAATAAGGCATACGAAATGGATCATGGCCATCCACAAATTAATACATATTGTTGGATTGGACATTTTGAACACTGAGATATTAAATAAATGATAGAGAAGAAGTTAACGGTTCTCTGTAGAAAGACAGATGGCTTTGGAATGTGTTGGGTGGATGGGAGGAGAGCAACGTGTTGCTATAGGGGAGACAGATGGACATCTGTGGATTAGGTGAAGGAGGGGTTGAGGTCAGGAGGTGAGGTCAGATCCCCTTAAGGGAGTAATAAGGGTTTAGTATCCAGTTACCCTCCTGTAGAACCATAATATGTAAGGATTGGAGAGAAGGAGGAGTGTCTTCAGTGGGATATATATATCTGGATGGGAGAAATGTTGGGTTGTCTGAGCTACAGCTGTACAGAACCTTTGGGAAGAATTAAACTTGGTTAAAGCTTCTCTAGTGTCCGAAAAATAAGAACCTACCATACCATATGAAACATAACATATCATACTAAATGGAATGGCTTGAATTTACTTACACAATAATATGCCAAGGCAGCAGCTACTCTTCCTGGGGTCCAGCAAAAAAAGCATTACAAAAACATTACAATACATTCACAGATTTCACAACACACTGTGTGCCCTCAGGCCCCTACTCCCCCACTACCACATATCTACAGTACTAAATCCATGTGTATGTGTGTATATAGTGCGTATGTTATCGTATTTGTGGGGCGGCAGGTAGCCTAGTGGTTAGAGCGTTGGACTTGTAACCGGAGGGTTGCAAGTTCGAATCCCCGAGCTGACAAGGAAAAAAAATCTGTCGTTCTGCCCTGAACAAGGCAGTTAACCCACTGTTCCCAGGCGCCGAAGGCGTGGAAGTCGATTAAGGCAGCCCCCCGCACCTCTCTGATTCAGAGGGGTTGGGTTAAATGCGGAAGACACATTTCGGTTGAAGGCATTCGGTTGTACAACTGACTAATAATGGTGACTTTGACTTTGACTTTTTGACTTGTGTTGATTCACAGTCCCCGTTCGTTGTTCCATAAGGTGTTTTTTTAATCTGTTAATTTTACTGCTTGCATCAGTTACTTGATGTGGAACAGAGTTCCATGTTGTCATGGCTCTATGTAGGACTGTAAAGAGACCTCTTGTGGCATGTCTTGTGGGGTATGCATGGGTGTCCGAGCTGTGTGCCAATACTTTAGACAGACAGCTCGGTGCATTCAACAAGTCAATACCTCTCCTCCACTTTGAGCCAGGAGAGATTGACATGCAAATTATTAATGCCAATCTCTACTCCAATGTGTAATTATGTGTTGTTGTATGTGTTGAACTGCTTTGCTTTATCTTGGCCAGGTCGCAGTTGTAAATGAGAACTTGTTCTCAACTTGCCTACCTGGTTAAATAAAGGTGAAAGAAAAGAAATAATAAAAAAATATATATATTTTTTAATTATCCCTTATTGATGTCACTTGTTAAATCCACTTCAAACAGTATAGATGAAGGGGAGGAGACAGGGTAAAGAAGGATTTTTAAGCCTTGAGACAATTGAGACATGGATGTTATGTGTGCCATTCAGAGGGTGAACAAGACAAGAAATGTAAATGCCTTTGAACAGGGTATGGTAGAAGGTGCCAGGCGCAACGGTTTATGTCAATGAACTGCCGCGCTGCTGTGTTTTTCACACTCAACAGTTTCCCGTGTGTATCAAGAATGGTCTACCACCCAAAGGACATCTGGCCAACCCGAAGCAACTGTGGGAAGCATTGGAGTAAAAATGGGCCAGCATCCCTGTGGAACCTTGTAGAGTCCATTAGGAAGTTGTTCCTAATATTTGGTATACTCAGTGTATATACCTGTTTAAATAGGTGCAAGGACCATAATGTTCCCTTGAATCTACACATGTGCTTTGAGTTGCATGGCTCTAGTTGAAATGCAAAGAAGCCCCTTGTGCACATCCTCATGACAACAAGCACCTTCATATGATCAGACAAAATCAAATGTCCATGTTTTTCCATTAATATTGGAAATCTTTCCCCCAAAGGGATGTCTGTATTTATTTTTCATTTTCCACCCATCTCCTGTATTCAGAGAGTGACCTTTCACTGGCATGCTGGGATATGAAACCAAAACAAGGGAGGGCTTTTCACTCCAAATGGAGGTGAGATCAGAAACAGTTGTAGACCTACAGCACATAATGGCCTAGAATGTCTTGGTATCCAATGGGGATAGACAAACAGTGACAAAGCATTGGAAAATGTAACTGAAATGAAGCCTCAATGTACCCTGCTAGCTTGCCTACAACAAGGCTTGTTTTGTTGGATAGGTCTAAGTGACTGGCTTATAGTAATAAACACTGACCTTGCCTTTCTGTAAGCCTTTTATTCATCAGGGGCTGATGGTGAGATATTATCTTAATGAGCAGCGTGAAAAGGAACAACTGGAAAATGGAGGCAAACAGAACAGATCAAAAACGCAATTCAGCAATTAATCATTGCTCCACTCCATTGAGCCTGACACAATGTGAAGCCCCCGCTCTAACTACAGTGGGGGAGAGAGCAGTAATGATGTACTCACACACACACACACACACACATGCACACAGACATACACACGCATGCATGCACAGTCCCTTACACACACAAAAAGGATCCTACATTCATATTCACAATAGGGAAGGTGGTCCTCTCTCTACCCGTATGAGGTGAGGGACCAGGGTAGAGGAGCAGGACAGATGGGCAGAAGTCATCTCACTCCCCTTCATCATTGTTTACATAGTACCTGAACCAAACACCTATCAGCCATGGACAGAAATTGATAACACTTCATTTGGATAGTTCATCTGTATATGCTCTATATGACAATGTACAGATGGACTATCCAGGCAATACAAATAAAGGGGGAACCAGAAATGTTAAACACACATGCCTGTTTGATTGTTTTTATGCCCTTGAGAAATGTAGACAGAGAGAGAGCAAAAGTGTGTGTGTGTTTGTGTGCAAGAGGGAGAGAGAGAGAGAAAAGGTAGAGTACAGAAAATACATTCCTCTCTACCTTGTAGGCCTACCCAGTATCGAGGGCTTGGCTTGAAAATCTCAGAATTAAATTAAACTTTTTGGTGTTTGTAACAAATGTCTCTTTCCATTCATCAAATTGCAGCTGTACAGTTTGGATTGATTGATTGGTTTTATTTGTCAGAAGAAAATAATCCATGTACACACTCGACACAATCTTGTGTCGGAGATCTACGGACAATTCCTTCAACCTCATGGCTTCGTTCTTTCTCTGACATGCACTGTCAACTGTGGGACCTTATATAGACAGGTGTGTGCCTTTCCAACATGTCCAATCAATTGAATTTACCACACATGGACTCCAATCAAGTTGTAGAAACATCTCAAGGAAACAGGATGCACCTGAGCTGAATTTCGAGTCTCATAGCAAAGGGTCTGAATTCTTATGTTCTAAAAACCTGTTTTCACTTTGTCATTATGGGTTACTGTGTGTAGATTGATGAGGAAAAACATATATTTAATCCATTTTAGAATAAGGCTGTAACGTAACACAATGTGGAAAAAGTCAAGGGGGTTGAATACTTTCCGAATGCACTGTATTTGTAGCCTAGTAAACTGTGTGCTTTCCAATGATGTCAACAAAACAAAAGAGATGATCGTGGACTTCAGGAAACAGCAGAGGGAGCACCCACCTATACACATCGACGGGACAGTAGTGGAGAAGGTGGAAAGTTTTAAGTTCCTCTGCGTACACATCACAGACAAAATGAAATGGTCCACCCACACAGACAGCGTGGTGAAGAAGGCGCAACAGCTCCTCTTCAACCTCAGGAGGCTGAAGAAATGTGTCTTGTCACCAAAAACACTCACAAACTTCTACAGATGCACAATCGAGAGCATCCTTTCGGGCTGTATCACCGCCTGGTACGGCAACTGCTCCACCCACAACCGTAAGGCTCCCCAGAGTGTAGTGAGGTCTGCACAACGCATCACCGGGGGTATACTACCTGCCCTCCAGGACACCTACACCACCCGATGTCACAGGAAGGCCAAAAAGATAATCAAGGACAACAACCACCCGAGCCACTGCCTGTTCACCCCGCTATCATCCAGAAGGCGAGGTCAGTACTGGTGCATCAAAGCTGGGACTGAGAGACTGAAAAACAGCTTCTATCTCAAGGCCATCAGACTGTTAAACAGCCATCACTAATATTGAGTGGCTGCTGCAAACATACTGACTCAAATCTCTAGCCACTTTAAATAATTGAAAATTGGATGTAACAAATGTATCACTAGCCACTTTAAACACTGCTTTATATAATGTTTACATATCCGACATTACTCATCTCATATGTACATACTGTACTCTATACAGTATAGTGAATGCTTTTCTGGATTTCCTGAATCAGAGATTGTACTGAACTGAATTTTTGGGTGTGTTGGGTCTGATCTGTCCATTCTCAAGGTTATCTAGATGCATGAAAGGGATAATTTGACCAATTGGTGTGGACCTCATAACCTACCTCTAACCGGCTGAAGAAATGGTGTTCACTATGGCCCTGTCCTGCACCACGTCTATCGAGAGACTGAACCAGCAACCGGTGTACAGCATCCAGTTGAAGTTGTCAAATGCCTTTTCTCTCAGGAGTGCAACAGAAGTCCATGTAGAGTGAGCAAGTTCCAAAACTTCTCTCATATTGCTGGTATGCTGGTTGGCAAATGGACAAGACATATTGAGTTGTGGTAGGGTTCAGGTGAGACATTGAAATTGGGACATTGTCCTGGGCCATCCACATTGAATTGTGAAGATATCTGAAGACGAAAAATGAAGAAATGACTTGTCTAAAATTGTTATTTTGGGGTATCAGGTTGATTGAGGAGGTTTTCACTGGTAAATTTATAGTGATTTAGGCTAATAATGCATTGAGATACTGATATATAATTATAACCTTGATGAGGAACTTAATACTAGAATTATGAGATTAATATATTGTATGGTAATATAAATGTACATTCTGCCAGTATTGATGTTAGTTAAGTTGAGGGTTTTAATTTTGGGTGATAGAACCAATGTGAATCACTAAAGAAATGTAATTCAAAATTTGGGTTGGATAATTAATTGGGTTTTAATGATGATTTGGAAGCTGAATGATTTTTAAAACTGCCTGATTGATTTGAGTAAGTTTTAGTATGTTAATCGGAGCAATAATTATGGATTGATTGTTTTGATTGACATAGGTAAAGAAGTTGTTGGGTACTGAAAATGTTGACCAATGACTTAAGCCGATGTGAATAGCTTGTGTAAAAGTCAGGCGCAGGAAAGCAGAGATGAGGGAACAACGTATTTAATCAAAATACGGGAAAAGAGGATAACAAATCCAACATGCCCTAAACACACGGGCGAATAAATCAGCCGTAAAAAGACCGACAAAGAACAACAAAACAATCACGCACAAAAACCATGGGGAAAACAGAGGGTTAAATAATAAACATGTAATTTGGGAATTGAAACCAGGTGTGTAAAACAAAGACAAAACAAATGGAACATGAAAAATGGATCGGCGATGGCTAGAAGGCCGGGGACGTCGATTGCCGAAAACCACCCGAA
Source organism: Brachymystax lenok tsinlingensis (assembly GCA_030435695.1). Classification (NCBI taxonomy): domain Eukaryota; kingdom Metazoa; phylum Chordata; class Actinopteri; order Salmoniformes; family Salmonidae; genus Brachymystax; species Brachymystax lenok. Next base: position 16,338,965 of record CM059781.1, read on the forward strand.
CAAGGAGAGGGACTGACTTCGGCGGAAGTCGTGACATGAATTTTCTCAGCATGCCTTGGTGATTGGAGAGGTGAAACTGATCCTAATCTATTTGATTTATATCCATTGCCAAATTGTAATTTTTGAGGAGAATGAGAATACTCAGGAACTATAGCAGGTTTATGCTAATGATACATAGAGTCCATAGGCGATGCCTTATACATAGTGCTGAGAATCTCTCTCTCCTTTCTGAGTTAATTGAGAGGGGTCTTTATGGAGCTTAGGCTGGCAACTGATTAAGTGATGTCTCGGTGATAAAAAACAAAACAGCCAGATTCCAGTCTATCATTAGTGGTGCATGTGAGACATAAGTCTCCGGTCTAACAGGGCCTGCATTCTATAGATAAGATTATGTGTGTCACCGAGATAGAGATAGCCTGAAGGAATAGAACAAACATTTCAGTATTTGTTCTCATCCTTGCACCTGGGAAACAGCCTGGAGGAGTGAAATAGGGTGGTTTATCCTCCCAATCTGCATGGAGTGGCGCCAGCCATGGTTGAAGCATTTTGAGGTCTGCTATATAAAGACCCTGTATACTATGTATGATTTTAGGAACTCGGCTCAACAGTCAAGGCTGTTGAGTCGACAGTTTCATTATTGCAATAACTAATCAATATTGAATAAAGATGATTGTTTGAAGAAATAACAAAGTCTCTCTCACTTGAATAGAATATTCCACCACAACCTGAAAAATAGTTAATCTAAACCAGGGACAAAATGCCCCAGTAAAAAACAGACTACTCTCTCCAAATCAAAGAAAATACATTTGACAACCCTCCCCTATTTTTGATCTGTCCCTAGGGAGACAAGAGAGAGGAAGAGAGTTTCTGTTTGACAGGTTGTCAGCTTTTCTCCCATGAGGTGTGTGTAAGAAACCATCTCTATAGAGCTGATATGATACAGAATCCTTCTCAACACTGTTCCTATCTAATCCCACAGTGTGAGTCTCAGTCTGGCAGATATTACCTGCTGCCAGGCTGCCGATGGCAGCAGAGAAAATCAGATTAGACATGTAGGGCGTTGCCTGCTATGAGCTATTCTGGAGAGAAATAAGAAAAATGTCTCTCCAATGTGAAAATAGAAAATGGTGTGTATGTACAGTGTGTGTTATGTGTGCTAATAGAATAAAACAAAGATATCTCATGTATTTTTTAAACCACGTTCTATCCTAGCATTAAAATTGATTCTAACAGGAGCAAAATACTTCATCACATCTCTGTGTGTAAAAAAAGGTGTGTCTTTTTGAGGTTAGTGCAACACAAAGGCTTTCTCTGCTTGGCTTGATGTATGAGAACATGTGGAATACAAGCTATCCACGTGAAGTAATCTGTTCTGCTATTGATTGGAACCCATGCAGTATTCAGATTGTAGAGGAGAAGAATGTCCAGATTGTAGAGGACAGCAGCAACGTTAGTGTTTTCTTGTATTGTGTTGAGCCAGGGGCTCACTAGGAAAATATAATATCTAAAATATTCACAAACATCCATCAGCGTCTGACAGGGTCACAGACAAGCCATGATGTGAGCAGCATTGAATCACTCGCACAAACACACAACCACACACGCACGCACGTGCACACACACACACATACAAACACATGCACTCCACATCCCCTTGCCATGCATACACATATAAATTCATGTCTTGTCACTGCTATTGTTGTTCTATCTGATCAAGGATTTGTTTCATCTCTGTTTTCTTCGCAGGCCTCCATTAATCAAATCAAATCAAAAATGTGTCAAATACAACAGGTGTAGACTTTACCGTGAAATGCTTACTTACAGGCCCTTAACCAACAGTGCAGTTCAATAAGAGTTACGAAAATATTTACCAAAGAAACTTAAGTAAAAAAAAATAAAGTAACACAATAACATAACAATAACGAGGCTATATACAAGGGCACCGGTACTGAGTCAGTGTGCGGGGGGTACAGGTTAGTTTGTAATTTGTACATGTAGGTAGGGGTGAAGTGACTATGCATAGATAGTAAACAGCGAGTGGAGTGAGAGGCAGATTCAAAGATAGACAAACTGAGCAGAGCAGCCGTCTTTCAGATGCATGTTTTTGCTGTAAACTAACTGTGATTCACAGAAAGTGTTTATTCTTTTTGTGATTGAATGTGTGTTTGTGTGTGTGTGTGTGTGTTTATATGTACTCTATGTGTGTGTTTGTGCATCTGTGTATCAGAGAATAGGTAGTCTGCAGCATAGCCTGATAAAAGGACAACTCTTTCATGTCTCTTGTAATGAAAGATGTTTGCAATATTTTATGAATCAAACAGGTGAGGACCAGTGTGTACCATCCACAAATGGACGGGCTAGTCCAACGCTTCAATAAGACTGAAGCAGATGTTGAAGAAGGTAATCAAGAGAGATGGGAGGAACTGGGACCAGTTGCTGCCCCACTTGATGTTCCTGGTACCCCGTGGTACCCCAAGCGTCTACTGGGTTCTCCCCAGTGCACCCAGGAGCATATATTCAACTGGGGGGCCCAATCAAGAGAGTTCCAACCAGGTGAGAAGGTCTTGGTTCTGATCCCCACAACGGAGAGCAAATTCCTGGCTATGTGGCATGGGCCCTACGACATCGTCGAGTGGTTAGGCTGCGTCAATTATAAGGTCCGCCAACTGAGACAGAGAAAACCTCTTCAGCTTTACCATGTGAACATATTGAAGAAGTGGCACACACGAGAGGCGCTGTGTGTGCAACGTGGACCCGGCCACAGCAGAACCTGCCCTCTGTCAAAGTTTCCATTGGGGAAGACCTCAGCCCGAGCCAATGACAATCGCTTCTAGAGTTGGTCCAGTGGAATACAGCAGTGTTCTCAGAGGTGCCAGAGCGCACGGATCTCGTGGAACATCATATCCACTAACGTCCGGGAGAAAACATCAGTAAACAGCCATACCGGATACCAGAAGCCCGGAGGGCGGCGGGCCAATGGGAAGTGACGACAATAATAGAGATGGGGGTGCTGGAGGAGTCCAACAATGAGTGGTCTAGCCCTATAGTGCTGTACCTAAACTGGATGGAACCGCTTCTGCAACAACTTCCGGGGCCTGAACGAGGTCAGTAAATTCAACACCTACCTCATGCCCAGGGTGGACGAACTGATTGTCCGCTTGGGGAAGGCAAGATACGTCAGCACCCTGGACCTGATGAAGGGGTAGTGGCAGGTGCCGCTGGAAGCAGCCTCCCGGGAGAAGACGGCCTTCTCCACCCTGGGAGGGCTATACCACTACCGGGTTCTTCCATTCAGGCTCCCCTTGGCCCCAGCGACCTTTCAGCGACTCATGGACCGCGTCCTGCGCCCAATGTGAGTACGCTCCTCTTTTGGACAATATAATCTTGCACAGTGACAGTTGGGAGTCCCATCTCTGTAGGGGACTCCTAGGCGGTGGTGGATGCGCTAAGGGATGCAGGGCTGACTGCGAACCCCCACAAGTTCAAGCTGGGCTACGCCGAGGTTTAGTGCTTGGGCTATCAAATCGGGCCGGGAAATGTGAAGAACCAAGAGGCAGGTGAAGTCGTTCCTGGGGTTAGCAGGATACTACAGTTGATTTGCACCTAACTTTGCCCCCATAGCTTGTCCCCTCACAGACTTAATGTAGGCACGCCTACCCCAGATGATGCGATGGACAGAGGACACAGAGGCAGCATTCCAGGCCCTGAAGGACGCTCTATGTTTGCACACGGTACTCGTCACCCCGGACTTTTCAAAAAACCTCCTGGTCCAGACAGATGTGTCTGACACAGAGGTAAGGGCCCTCTTGTCCCAAGAGCAGGAAGGTGAGGAGCACCCCATCATGTATGTCAGCACGAAGCTCCTCCTGATGGAGAATAAGTAGTTGATTGTCGAGAAGGAGTGCCTGGACACCCTCAAGTATTACCTCCTCGGGAGTAAGTTCACCCTGATTACTGACCATGCCCCCCTTGTGTGGATGGCAAGAGGTAAGGACACAAATGACCGCGTCACCCGTTGGTTCCTGCAATTGTTTTTCTCTGTCAGCTTGGGGGCCTGTCATGCCAAATAGTGTCCTCCTGCCAAATAGTGTCCTCCTCTACGTCACAATGGGATTTGATGAGTTCTAGCTTCTGTTGCAACATTCTGACCGGATTACATAATGAACCAAAGTGCCCGTTGCTATGCTTGGTGCTTGGCTCTAATTTACCTCGTAGGAGGATGCGGGCAGTTCTAGTTCTATTTCACCGCATAAACGCTCGCTCAGTCAGCACAAAATTATTACCTCAGAATTTCTCTCCAAGGACGGTGTTTTTGACAGTGACAACCTGCTGCTTCAGAGCACCGAAAAGACTGGAAATAGAACTTTCTTTACCATGTCTTTGTCTTAAGTACATATTGTTAAATAGGAATAAATAATTTAAGCTGTTTTAATAGATTTACCTTGTTAGCTACTGTACTTATATACCTCAGCCTGCCTAGTCAGCTAGCCAGGTTTTTATGTAGCTAGTACTTCAATGGCATAATATGAGGAAATTTTGGGGTTCTAGTCAAGATTCTAGCAGCCGTGTTTAGCACTAACTGAAGTTTATTTAGTGCTTTATCCGGGTAGCTGGAACGTAAAGCATTGCAGTAGTCTAACCTAGAAGTTACAAACAAATCAAATCAAATCAAATTCTATTTGTCACATACACATGGTTAGCAGATGTTAATGCGAGTGTAGCGAAATGCTTGTGCTTCTAGTTCCGACCATGCAGTAGTATCTAACAAGTAATCTAACAAATTCACAACAAATACCTTATACACACAAGAGTAACGGAATGAATACGAGTATGTACATATAAATATATGGATGAGTGAGGCAGGATGCAGTAGATGGTATGGAGTACAGTATATACACATATATATATATATATGAGATGAGTAATGTAGGATATGTAAACATTATATAAATGGCATTGTTTAAAGTGGCTAGTGATACATTATTTCATCCAATTATAATTATTAAAGTGGCTAGAGATTTGGGTCGATGGCCAAACGGCATAGGCAAGATTCAGTAGACGGTTTAGAGTACAGTGTATACATTTGATATAAGTATGTCGTATAAGTAAACATTATATACAAAATTGTTTAAAGTGGCTAGTGATACATTGTTACATCCAATTCCTATGTTTAAAGTGGCTAGAGATTTAAGTCAGTATGTTGGCAGCAGCCACTCAATGTTAGTGATGGCTGTTTAACAGTCTGATGGCCTTGAGGTAGAAGCTGTTTTCAGTCTCTCGGTCCCAGCTTTGATGCACCTGTACTGACCTCGCCTTCTGGATGATAAGCGGGGTGAACAGGCAGTGGCTCGGGTGGTTGTTGTCCTTGATGACCTTTTTGGCCTTCCTGTGACATCGGGTGGTGTAGGTGTCCTGAAGGTCAGGTAGTTTACCCGGTGATGCGTTGTGCAGTCCTCACTACCCTCTGGAGAGCCTTACGGTTGTGGGCGGAGCAGTTGCCGTACCAGGCGGTGATACAGCCCGACAGGATGCTCTCGATTGTGCATCTGTAGAAGTTTGTGAGTGATTTTGGTGACAAGCCGAATTTCTTCAGCCTCCTGAGGTTGAAGAGGCGCTGTTGCGCCTTCTTCACCACGCTGTCTGTGTGGGTGGACCAATTCAGTTTGTCCGTGATGTGTCGCCGAGGAACTTAAAACTTTCCACCTTCTCCACTACTGTCCCCTCGATGTGGATAGGGGTGCTCCCTCTCCTGTTTCCTGAAGTCCACGATCATCTCCTTTGTTTTGTTGACATTGAGTGAGAGGTTATTTTCCTGACACCACACTCCGAGGGCCCTCACCTCCTCCCTGTAGGCCGTCTCGTCGTTGTTGGTAATCAAGCCTACCACTGTAGTGTCGTCAGCAAACTTGATGATTGAGTTGGATGCGTGCTTGGCCACGCAGTCATGGGTAAAGAGGGAGTACAGGAGAGGGCTGAGAACGCACCCTTGTGGGGCCCCAGTGTTGAGGATCAGCGGGGTGGAGATGTTGTTTCCTACCCTCACCACCTGGGGCCGGCCCGTCAGGAAGTCCAGGACCCAGTTGCACAGGGCTGGGTCGAGACCCAGGGTCTCGAGCTTAATGACGAGCTTGGAGGGAACTATGGTGTTAAATGCTGAGCTGTAGTCGATGAACAGCATTCTTACATAAGTATTCCTCTTGTCCAGGTGGGTTAGGGCAGTATGCAGTGTGATTGCGATTGCGTCGTCTGTGGACCTATTGGGACGGTAAGCAAATTGGAGTGGGTCCAGGGTGTCTGGCAGGATGGAGGTGATATGATCCTTCACTAATCTCTCAAAGCACTTCATGATGACGGAAGTGAGTGCTACGGGGCGATAGTCATTTAGCTCAGTTACCTTAGCTTTCTTGGGAACAGGAACAATGGTGGCCCTCTTGAAGCATGTGGGAACAGCAGCCTGGGATAGGGACTGATTGAATATGTCCGTAAACACACCAGCCAGCTGGTCTGCGCATGCTCTGAGGACACGGCCAGGGATGCCATCTGGGCGGCAGCCATGCGAGGGTTAACACATTTAAATGTTTTCTCACATTGGCTGCGGTGAAGGAGAGCCCGCAGGTTTTGGTAGCCGGCCGTGTCGGTGGCACTGTATTGTCCTCAAAGTGAGCAAAGAAGTTGTTTAGTTTGTCTGGGAGCAGGACATCATGGTCCGCAAGGGGGCTGGTTTTCTTTTTGTAGTCCGTGATTGACTGTAGACCCTGCCACATTCCTCTTGTGTCTGAGCCGTTGAATTGTGACTCTACTTTGTCTCTATATTGACGCTTAGCTTGTTTGATTGCCTTGCGGAGGGAATAGCTACACTGTTTGTATTCAGTCATGTTTCCGGTAGCCTTACCCTGGTTAAAAGCAGTGGTTCGCTTTCAGTTTTGCCGAATGCTGCCATCAATCCATGGTTTCTGGTTGGGGAGGTTTTAATATTTGCTATGGGTACAACATCACCAATGCACTTGCTAATAAACTCGCTCACCGAATCAGCATATACATCAATGTTGTTGTCAGATGCTGTCCGGAACATATCCCAGTCCACGTGCTCGAAGCAATCTTGCAGCATGGAATCGGATTGGTCGGACCAGCGTTGAACAGACCTGAGAACGGGCGTTTCTTGTTTTAGTTTCTGTTTGTAGGCTGGGAGCAACAAAATGGAGTCATGGTCAGACTTGCCGAAAGGAGGGCGGAGAATAGCCTTGTATGCATCACGGAAGTTGGAATAACAATGATCCAGGATTTTACCAGCCCGGGTGGCACATTTGATATGCTGGTAAAATTTCGGAAGCCTTGTTTTCAAATTAGCCTTATTAAAGTCCCCAGCCACAGTAAATGCAGCCTCAGGATATGTGGTTTCCAATTTACCTAGAGTGAAATGAATTTCTTTCAGTGCCGTTGATGTATCAGCTTGAGGGGGGATGTACACGGCTGTGATTACAATCGAGGAGAATTCTCTTGGTAGATAATGCGGTCTGCATTTGATTGTAAGGAATTCTATGTCAGGTGAACAAAAGGACTTGAGTTCCTGTATGTTGTTATGATCACACCACGACTCTCCCCCGCCCTTCTTCTTACCAGAGAGATGTTTGTTTCTGTCGGCGCGATGCGTGGAGAAACCAGGTGGCTGTACCGACTCAGATAACGTGTCCTGAGTGAGCCATGTTTCCGTGAAGCAAAGAACGTTGCAGTCTCGGATGTCTCTCTGAAAGGCAACCCTCGATCGGATTCTGTCTACTTTGTTGTCAAGAGACTGTACATTGCTGATTAAAATACTCGTGAGAGGTGCACGATGCGCCCGTCGACGTAGCTTGACCAAAAGACCGGCACGTTTCCCTCTTCTCCGGCGCCGCCGTTGTTTTGAGTCGCCGGGTACGATCCAGTCTATTGTCCTGGCTGGGGTAACAAACAGAGAATCCTCTTTGGAAAAGTCGTATTCCTGGTCGTAATGTTGGTAAGTTGACGTTGCTCTTATATCCAATAGTTCCTCCCGGTTGTATGTAACAATGTAAGAAGTAATACATAAAAAAACAAAATACTGCATAGTTTCCTGAGAACGTGAAGTGAGGCTGCCATCTCTGTCGGCGCCATGAGTTCATCAAACGCATGGATTAACATTTCTGCATCATTTTTGGACAGAAAGTTTCTGATTTTTACAATGTTACGTAGATGGAAAAAAGCTGGCCTTGAAACAGTCTTGATATGTTTGTCAAAAAAGAGATCATTGTCCAGAGTAACGGCGAGGTCCTTCACAGTTTTATTTGAGACGACTGTACAACCATCAAGATTAATTGTCAGATTCAACAGAAGATCTCTTTGTTTCTTGGGACCTAGAACTAGCATCTCTGTTTTGTCAGTACTACCTTCAGGTATGGACTAAGAAGGATGTGGAGGTTTTTGACCAGGTAGTGCCTGGACTTTGCAGTCTCCCTCTTCAAGTTCCCCTTCTGAGACTGGCTGCCTGTTGAGAACAAGTGACTGGCAGAATTCCACACACCTTAATTCAGTATTTTAGTCTATGATTGCCATGTGAGTGCACCAAAAAATCTGTGAAAATAAATTAATGACACAACTGTACCAAAAATGATCAAAGTTTATGTATTAAAATATTGCCAGGTTGGTTTTCACAACTGTTTCACAAGGTGTTCATTATTGTAAGTTGTAAGGTATTCTTTAATGGCATGTATTTGTTCCACATTATTCGTTTTTGTGTCCTAGGACCTACAATAGATGCGAGATAGAAAAAAAAAATCATAATAGAGGACTACTGAAATTATATAAAATCAAATCCTATTAGTCGCATGTGCCGAATACAACAGGTGTAGACCTTACAGTGAAATGCTTACTTATGAGACCCTATCCAACAATGCAGTTAAAAAAAAATATGAATAAGAATAAGAAATGTAACAAGTAATTAAAGAGCAGCAGTAAAATAAAAATAGCGAGACTATACTGGGTACCGGTACAGAGTCAATGTGCGGGGGCACCGGTTAGTTGAGGGAATTTAGGTAATGTGTACATGTAGGTAGAGTAATTAAAGTGACTATGCATAGATGATAACAACAGAGAGTAGAAGCGGTGTAAAAGGGGGTGCAATGCAATTAGTCTGGGTAGCCATTTGATTAGATGTTCAGGAGTCTTATGGCTTGGGGGTAGAAGCTGTTTAGCAGCCTCTTGGACCTAGGCTTGGTGCTCTGGTACCGCTTGCCATGCCGCCCTCTTCACGACTCTTTGTGTGCTTGGACCATGTTAGTTTGTTGGTGATCTGGATACCAAGGAACTTGAAGCTCTCAACCTGCTCCACTACAGCCCCATCGATGAGAATGGGGGCGTGCTCGGCCCTCTTTTTTCTGTAGTCCCCAATCATCTCCTCTGTCTTGATCACGTTGAGGGACAGGCATGCCGGGAGGTCTACCCCGGGGGTTGATGATAGAGGGGAGGTAGGTGCCGTGATGTTGGCTCCCGCTGCTAGGAGTACACGGGCTGGGCACCGACGCTGATGGCCCCAAGTAGAGATAATTAGGGGAGAGTGCCAACCAGCCATGCAGGCCACATAAAGGGAGCACCGTGGCACACCGCGAGGGAGACAAAGAGAGAGGCAAGGAGTGAGCCTAGAGATGGGAACGAAGCTCCAGGAGGCACGGAGCTGAATATAAGAAGAAGCACAGAGCCAACCCTAAGTTATTTTGTTATGTTTATTTTGTTGCCTAGTCGTTTTTTGACTAGAACCTTCCTGTCTCTGTGTCCATGTATGCACGCTCAACCCAACACAATACCTCATAATGAGAAAGAGATAACATGTTTTCAGAAATGTTTGCAAATGTATAAAAATAAAAATAAAAAAAATACCTTATTTACATGAGTATTCAGACCCTTTGCTATGAGACAATTATTTTTGCTTAGGCTCATCCTGTTCCCATTGATAATTTTTTAGATGTTTCTACAACTTGATTGGAGTCCACCTGTGGTAAATTCATTTGATTGGACATGATTTGGAAAGGCACACACCTGTCTATATAAGGTCCCACAGATGATAGTGCATGTCAAAAAATAAGCAAGCCATGATGTCGAAGGAATTGTCCGTAGAGCTCCGAGACAGGATTGTGTCGAGGCACAGATCTAGGGAAACATTTCTGCAGAATTGAAGGTGCCCAAGAACACAGTGGCCCCCATCAGTATTAAATGGAAGAAGTTTGGAACCACCAAGACTTTTGCTAGAGCTGGTCCTCCAGGCCAAACTGAGCAATCGGGGGAGAAGGACCTTGATCAGGGAGGTGACCAAGAACACAATGGTCACTCTGACAGCTCAAGAGTTCCTCTGTGGCGATTGGAGAACCTTCCAGAAGGACATCCATTTATGTAGCACTCCAACAATCAGGCCTTTATGGAAGAGTGGCCAGACGGAAGTCACCCCTCAGTAAAAGGCACATGACAGCCTGCAGGCACCTAAAGGACTCTCAGACCATGAGAATGCCAAGCGTCATGTCTGGAGTAAACCTGGCACCATCCCCACGGTGAAGCATGGTGGTGGCCGCATCATGCTGTGGGGATGTTTTTCAGTGGCAGGGACCTCAGGATCAAGGGAAAGATGAAAGGAGCCAAGTACAGAGAGATCCTTGATGAAAACCTGCTCCAGAGCATTCAAGACCGCAGACTGGGGCGATGGTTCACCTTCCAACAGGACAACGACCCTAAGCACACAGCCAAGGCAAAGCAGGAGTGGCTTCGGGACAAGTCTCTGAATGTCCTTGAGTGGCCCAGCCAGTATCCGGACTTGAACCCGATCAAACATCTCTGGAGAAACCTGAAAATAGCTGTGCAGCGATGCTCCCCATCCAACCTGTCAGAGCTTGAGAGGGTCTGCAGAGAAGAATGGGAGAAACTCCCCAAATACAGGTGTGCCAAGCTTGTAGCGTCATACCCAATAACACTCAAGGCTGTAATTGCTGCCAAAGATGCTTGTCACGTCCAGGCCTGAGAAGACAGGCTGGCGTGTTTAGTTTTGTTGTGGTGTAGGGTTTTTTCTGTTCTAGGTTCTCTATTTCTATGTTGGGGTAATGGTTCCCAATTAGAGGCAGCTGAGTGTCGTTACCTCTAATTGGGAACCATATATACAGTGGGGCAAAAAAGTATTTAGTCAGCCACCAATTGTGCAAGTTCTCTCACTTAAAAAGATGAGAGAGGCCTGTAATTTTCATCATAGGTACACTTCAACTATGACAGACAAAATGAGGGAAAAAATCCAGAAAATCACATTGTAGGATTTTTATGAATTTATTTGCAAATTATGGTGGAAAATAAGTATTTGGTCACATACAAACAAGCAAGATTTCTGGCTCTCACAGACCTGTAACTTCTTCTTTAAGAGGCTCCTCTGTCCTCCACTCGTTACCTGTATTAATGGCACCTGTTTGAACTTGTTATCAGTATAAAAGACACCTGTCCACAACCTCAAACAGTCACACTCCAAACTCCACTATGGCCAAGACCAAAGAGCTGTCAAAGGACACCAGAAACAAAATTGTAGACCTGCACCAGGTTGGGAAGACTGAATCTGCAATAGGTAAGCAGCTTGGTTTGAAGAAATCAACTGTGGGAGCAATTATTAGGAAATGGAAGACATACAAGACCACTGATAATCTTCCTCGATCTGGGGCTCCATGCAAGATCTCACCCCGTGGGGTCAAAATGATCACAAGAACGGTGAGCAAAAATCCCAGAACCACACGGGGGGACCTAGTGAATGACCTGCAGAGAGCTGGGACCAAAGTAACAAAGCCTACCATCAGTAACACACTACGCCGCCAGGGACTCAAATCCTGCAGTGCCAGACATGTCCCCCTGCTTAAGCCAGTACATGTTCAGGCCCGTCTGAAGTTTGCTAGAGAGCATTTGGATGATCCAGATGAGGATTGGGAGAATGTCATATGGTCAGATGAAACCAAAATAGAACTTTTTGGTAAAAACTCAACTCGTCGTGTTTGGAGGACAAAGAATGCTGAGTTGCATCCAAAGAACACCATACCTACTGTGAAGCATGGGGTGGAAACATCATGCTTTGGGGCTGTTTTTCTGCAAAGGGACCAGGACTGACTGATCCGTGTAAAGGAAAGAATGAATGGGGCCATGTATCGTGAGATTTTGAGTGAAAACCTCCTTCCATCAGCAAGGGCATTGAAGATGAAACGTGGCTGGGTCTTTCAGCATGACAATGATCCCAAACACACCGCCTCGGGCAACGAAGGAGTGGCTTGTAAAAAGCATTTCAAGGTCCTGGAGTGGCCTAGCCAGTCTCCAGATCTCAACCCCATAGAAAATCTTTGGAGGGAGTTGAAAGTCCGTGTTGCCCAGCGACAGCCCCAAAACATCACTGCTCTAGAGGAGATCTGCATGGAGGAATGGGCCAAAATACCAGCAACAGTGTGTGAAAACCTTGTGAAGACTTACAGAAAACGTTTGACCTCTGTCATTGCCAACAAAGGGTATATAACAAAGTATTGAGATAAACTTTTGTTATTGACCAAATACTTATTTTCCACCATAATTTGCAAATAAATAAATTAAAAATCCTACAATGTGATTTTCTGGATTTCTTTTTCTCATTTCGTCTGTCATAGTTGAAGTGTACCTATGATGAAAATTACAGGCCTCTCTCATCTTTTTAAGTTGGAGAACTTGCACAATTGGTGGCTGACTAAATACTTTTTTGCCCCACTGTATGTTTGTAGTTTGCACTAGGGGTTTGTGGGTTATTGTTTGGTCATAGCTTTGTTTGTGTGACATGTTATGGTCAGCGTTACGATCGTCGTTTGTTTTGTTGTTTTTGTCCCAGTTACGTTCGTAAATAAAATATGTATACTGGATGCCTCGCTGCGCCTTGGTCTGTTCCTAAAGGAGATTGTGACAGTGCTTCAACAAAGTACTGAGTAAAGGGTCTGAATTCTTATGTAAATGTGATATTTACATTTTTTATTGTTTATATTTTTGCAAAAAACAACAACATGTTTTTGCTTTGTCATTATGGGGTATTGTTTGTAGAATGATGAGGAGAAAAAAATGTTTAATCCATTTTAGAATAAGTCTGTAAAGTAACAAAATGTGGAAAAGTCAAAGGGGTCTGAATACTTTCCGAATCTACTGTATATGTGCCTATCATCTCACTTGTAGTGCTGTCATACCACCAACCTTATCTTGGTCTTTCCCTCTTTATCCCCCCCTCCCCCTCCCCCTTCACTCTCTCTCTCTCTCTGTCTCCTTCTTTCTTTCTCCCCCCTCTTTCTCCTGTAATAGAGACCTGTAGTATAGGCACTGTGTGGTTAGCCAACATTAATAAAGCAGATAAACATGGTTGATGCAAGAGTCAATACACTATGTGCATGTGATGATAGAACTATGATGCATTGGTGGAGAATTTGATTTGAATCACAGAAAGTTGACATAACTCAACTTTTATAGTATACTTCAACGTTATTTAATTGTGTGAGTGTGTGTGTGTGCTTCTGTGGTTGTGTGAGCGGTGTACTTAAGTGCACACCTTTAATGTTTGTTCCATGTGCATGAAGTATGCATTACTTGCCGCTTACTGGTGAACCCGCAGGGTTTTTAGGAAGTGATAAACAGTAACTTCCTCTGACCTGAACTAAATAGCTCTCCACAGATGCCTATCTCTGTGTCAAATTCAAGGCAGCACCTGAATGGAATTGATGAGTGCATGTTCCAAAATGTAACCTCACACCCTTTACACTTTGGTAGTTTCAAAGAAGAAAAAAACACACCGAAACACATTTTCTCTCTCCCTCTCTCAGTCTTACTCTCTCTCTATCCCACCTCCCACCTCTCTCTCTCTCTCTCTCTCTCTCTCTTACTCTCTCTCTCTCTAAGACCACACAAACACATCCTGTATCAGTTTTACCACCCCAGCCACTCTTATGCATAATTGTCTCACACCGCTGTATGTTAGACTAACAGAAAATTGTCAACAGTTATATGGGACAGTACACACATAAACTAACAAAATAGCAAAACAAATAGTTACCCATGGATTGCATGAGTATATAGGCAGACTCTTGAGTTGATCACTTCATCACAAATGTAAAGAACAAAAAAACAAAACTAAATGGTCAAAAGAATTGAAAACACCAAATGATTTAATGTGATTGAGTCAATGTGAAACTGATCTTAATGTCATGTACTACATTATACACTGAGGTAGTTCAGAATGTAGTTTGTTCTGGGGTGTCAGACCCCTTAGAGTTGCAATACTTTATGTGGTTTCTTTTATGAAATGACAGTGAGGTTAAGATAGAAGGGGCTCAGATAATAAAGCATTTAATATAATCTATTTCAATGGCTTAGACAGAGTGGACATGACAGGGCTCAAATCCACGTTGCCAGGGGGATGTGTGGTATGGAGTGGACAGCGCTACCACTAGGCCAGACTCCTGCACTCTCTTGGTGCATTTCCACTGAGGATTTACCGCAATGTTTTACCCAAAAGGCTCCACTTGTCTGTTTCCATCTACGTGGGCCGACACCTGTGTCTCACTGGGCCATGGCTTCGGCGACCTGCTCTGACTTGGAGCCAAGGCAAGGCCCTGGGTACATTTCAGCTGGCATTTACATAGCCATGGCTAACTGTGAATTGTACCACCTTCTCACAAAGCAACAATCTTGAATGATGCAGAGGTTGTTGATTCTGCTCGCCACAAGTCTTTAGTGTCACTCTCCTGATGGAACACAATAACACTAGAGCTAACATGAACATAAAACACTGGACACCCTGGTGTGTGGGTAAGTCCAGGTGGCAGGTGGGGGACAGGGGGAGCAGATAGCTGCTCAGTGGCCATTTAGCAGCCTGATGGTCTAGGGGAAGAAGCTATTGGCCAGTCTGACAGTTTTGGGGGACGGGATCATTGATGGGGGATGGGGCTTTTGGATATGAAATTCACCTTGAAATCCAACTATGAGCGCACAGTAAATCACTCAGTAATAAAATGCTGAGTGGATATGTGTGATGTCTCGGAGTTCAATGGCTGTGATATTTAAGACAAACTCACTTCTGCTTCTCTCTCACACGACCACTTCCTCTGTTCTCCATCCTCCTCAGACTACCGAAATGCTCATGACCCACCCCCCTCTGAGTGGTTCCTGGTTAGTTAGCTGTGACACTGATCTCAGACTCTGAAGTTCCACTCCACTCTGTCCATTTCTTTCTCTGTCAGTCAGCTACGTCCAATATCGTCATGGAAACTCTCCTGTCCAGGGACCTGGTGTCTGTGGTCATCATGCTGTTCCTTTTCTCTACAAGTAAGCTACAGTGGATGACCATAGTACAGTGTGCTTGTGTGTGTGTGTGTGTGTATATGTGTGTGTCTGTGTGTGTGCCTCCCTGCCTACCTACCTGTCTGTCTGTGTTCGGTTTGCATTCTTATGACTTCTTAAAAGGATAAAAAAAATCTCACACTGTCCTTTAAAGTAAAGTACTTACGACATTTTCTTTGTTTTTTTCTCTCCCATAGAGTCAACAGGTGACTCAACAAGATATCAGAATAATATATCAGCTTCTTTGGGAGAAATTGTTACTTTGGTTTCCAATAACTCAGAGACGAATGCATCATACATCTGGAAGAAGGACACAGTTCTTATTTTCTCTCATAGTGACACACTGAATAAAACTGAAAGAAAATTTACCTCTGACAGGATGAGTGTTGATCCACATACAAAGCTGACTATCTTTAATGTAGAGTTAAATGACACAGGGATCTACAGCTGTGAAATAACAGACAATCAAAGTGGTGTACGGATAATGGAGTGGAATTTGACCATCACTAATAATGTCACAGGTAATGGAAGTAATGTTCTGTTTATACTGTAACATGGGGAGAATAAACTGTATTCTGTAAAGCTAGATATAAATATGCACATTTCTGAAGTCAAATTTTGACGTGAACAAAAATATAAATTATTGTGATAATTATTGCAAGCAATCAATACTGAATGTTATAATGTTATTATTTGGTTATTATCTTCCAATTGTTTACTATATTGTTATAAAACAAACAAACTTGTTTTAGAGTTGTCAACTTTCCTGAAAATCCCAATTTGTTTCTTTCTGTCTTAACACAGATCATGCTGAACATGGACTACGGAGGTTATTGCTCTTCACAATTCCATCTGCTATTGGAGGAGTGGTTCTCTGCATTAACATCTGCTGTATGGTCTGGCTGTGTAGGTGAGTAGCTCAAAGTAGTGCACCTACGAGTTCAATTCAATCAAATCTGCATTGCCTTTAGCACTGTGGTCTCATGTTGTATCTATAGTTGAGTAGGAGTAAAATGTTCAATAAAATACCTAATTCATGTTACTTTCTTTCTGCAGGAAACGAAAACAGGAACAGACAAGTCATTGTGATAAGCACGGAGAGGTAAGTAGCTTAACACAGAGGGGTTGGGTTAAATGAGAAAAACACATTTAGGTTGAATGCATTCAGTTGTGCAACTAACTGACTAGGTATCCCCTTTCCCTTTCCATACAGCTCTTGATCATTACTAAACAGAGTGGCTGTGTGACTTGTGTTTGTCCCAACATCAAGATGCCTTTTCCCGTTTTCTAAAACTCCCAATGTTCTGTTCATGTGTTTCTTTAATGCACTAAATAACTTTGTGCAGCCTCCTGCTTATGTTTATGTTGTCTTAAAAATGTGCAAGGAGTTTTAGAAAACGGGAAACATCTTCCTGATGGAGGGTCGAACATGCCTTTTCTGAAAGGCCAGGCTACGAATACAGAGTTTATATGAATTTTTTTGATATTGCCAAATTTGTGGCTGTGGTAACTAGTGGAAACCAAACTTAGGATCCAAATCACGTTCTGCCCATG
Organism: Brachymystax lenok tsinlingensis; assembly: GCA_030435695.1. NCBI lineage: Eukaryota > Metazoa > Chordata > Actinopteri > Salmoniformes > Salmonidae > Brachymystax > Brachymystax lenok. The sequence continues at coordinate 16,355,879 of CM059781.1, forward strand.
TGTTATTTTACACGTAATTTTAAGTTTCTCACTTTACTCTATCAAACAAAATCAAATGTATTTATAAAGCTCTTTTTACATCAGATGTCACAAAGTGCTTATACAGAAACCCAGCCTAAAACCCCAAACAGCAAGCAATGCAGATGTAGAAGCACGGTGGCTAGGAAAAACTCCCTAGAAATGCAGGAACCTAGGGGTGTCCAAGCCTCTTGTGGCTGTGCTGAGTGGTGATTATAAGAGTACACGGCCATTAAGGCCACGATTTTCAAACGTTCATAGATGACCAGCAGGGTCAAATAATAATCACAGTAGTTGTAGAGCATGCAACAGGTCAGCACCTCAGGAGGTTGAGACAGCAGGTGTGGTAGAGAGAGCGAGAGAGAGAGAGAGAGAGAGAGAGAGAGAGAGAGAGAGAGAGAGAGAGAGAGAGAGAGAGAGAGAGAAAAGAGAGAGAGGTAGGGTCTGAAAAACATGTCCGGGACAAGGTAGCACGTCCGGTGAACAGGTCAGTGTTCCATAGCCACAGGCAAAACAGCAGAAACTGGATCAGCAGCACGACCAGGTGGACTGGGGACAGCCAGGAGTCATCATACCAGGTAGTCCTGAGGCATGGTCCTAGGGCTCAGGTCCTCCTGGAGGGGGGAGAGAGAGAGGAGAATTAGAGAGAGCATATTTCAGTTCACACAGGACACCAGATAAGACAGGAGAATTTCACCAGATAGGACAGACTGACCCTAGCCCCCCGGCACATAGACTATTGCAGCATAGACACTGGAGGCTGAGACGGCGATACCCCCGAACAAGGCCAAGCAGTCAGTGTGTAACCCTACCCACTTTGCCAAAGGACAGCCCCCGCACCACTAGAGGGATATCAACAGACCAACAACTTACTAACCTGAGTCAAGCCTGAGTACAGCCCACAATGATATGTTTACAAATTCTAGGGACAATAAGGAGGCCTGTGTCTTGTGACAGTAGCGTATGTGTAGGTATGTATGGCAGGACCACATCGGAGAGATAGGTAGAAGCAAGTCCATGTCATGCTTTGTAAGTTAGCAGTAAAACCTTGGCATCAGCCCTTGCCTTAACAGGAAGCCAGAGTAGAGAGGCTAACACTGGAGTAATATGATACAATTTTGGGGTTCTAGTCAAGATTCTAGCAGCCATATTTAGCACTAACTGAAGTTTATTTAGTAATGTATCCAGATAGCCAGAGAGTAGGGCATTGCAGTAGTCTAATCTAGAAGTGACAAAAGCATTCATTTTTATGCACCATTTTTTAACAAGTTTCAGATTGTTGCAATGTTACGAAGATGGAAAAAAGCTACCGTTGACATTTTCTTGATATACTCTCCGAAAGAAAGATCAGAGTCCAGAGTAAGGCCGAGGTCATTCACAGTATTATTTGAGACTACTGTACAACCATCAACATTAACTGTCAGATGAAACAGCAGATCTCTTTGTTTCTTGGGACCTAGAACTATCCCTTTCAATAATGACAGGAATGGAGGTCTTTATTCCAATGAGATTGCTAAAGTGAACACCACCATGTTTAGTTTTGCCCAACCTAGACCTATCTAAGGCACAGACACCACGGCTAGCCCGCTCATTAGGCAGGATTAGGCGGCCCGCCTATGGTGGCAGATTGACGAGGGCTGCATTTTCTGAGCTAAACTGACCAAGACGCACGTCCAACAACAACACATACAACCCTGACAATTTTTCTCAACCAGTGGCATATGGGATTTTTAGGTGAGCAGTGCCCAATTTGTCAAAAGCAGGGGGCGCAACACGTTTTGCTTGTCCATTCCGAGCTCGCCTCTCCAGGGTGTTGTTGGAGAGATGCATCTCTGCAGCGCCCCCCTCCCCACATTCTGTCAATAAAATGATCTAATATCATGTAGCAGCTATAGGATATGGTAGAGAGAGAATGTGGCCTTTTCTGGGGCGGCAGGTAGCCTAGTGGTTAGAGCGTTGGGCCAGTTACCGAAAGGTTGCTAGATTGAATCACCGAGCTGACATGGTAAAGATTTCCCGTTCTGCCCCTCAACAAGGCAGTAAACCCACTGTTCCTAGGCCGGCATTGTAAATTTGAATTTGTTCTTAACTGACTTGCCTAGTTAAATAAAGGTTAAATAAATATGACAATGTAATGACACCGACACTTTTTGCAAAATGTAGGTTTCTCTAAATGGCACTCAATCAACTAAAACATTTGCTGTCATGTTAACAAACAACATATCCTAAAAACAGGACATGACAAACTAAAATGGACAATATGGAACGGAGAATCACAACTGCTGTCCAGGAGTTTCACATCATTTTCATGATCATTGGTTTCAAGTTTGTATCCTTCAATTTTTGATCATAGTGAAAAAGAAAAATACTAATGCATTTCCTAGGCTCGTGATAACTCCTCATAAAGCTGGGTAGCTGATATTCAGAGTTTAAATAGGCAAATTGATTAGTCACAGAAATAAGGACTAATAAAGCCAATGCAATGGCCTGTTTTAGGCTACACCTCATTGAGAACGGTCTTTTTTTGGTGCAGTTCCAGACCAGCCTTGATTTCCACATCCACAGACATTGGTTTTTGGTCCGGTTCACAACAAATCTGAACCAATCGTAGACATCTATGTTTGGTTCAGATTTGGTGTGGTCCAGACCGGCCTTGATTTCAATGTCCACTGACATCGATTTTTGGTCCGGATCAAATCTGAACCAATTATAGTTATATTTGCTTCTGATTTTGTCTGGTCCAGACCAGCCTTGATTTAACCCAAACACAGATGTGTATAAATTACTTATTTTCAACTTTTATTCAGAATCCGAAAATGAACCTGATTTAAACATCTGGAAAATATATATTTTCAACATCTGGAAAATACCTATTTTCAACATCAGGAAATAAGTATTTTCAACTTTTTTATTACATTTTTATTTCACCTTTATTTAACCAAGTAGGCAAGTTGAGAACAAGTTCTCATTTACAACTGCGACCTGGCCAAGATAAAGCAAAGCAGTTCAACACAAACAACAACACAGAGCTACACATTGGAGTAAACAAACATACAGTCAATAATACAGTAGAAAAAAAACAAATCTATAAACAATGTGTGCAAATGAGGTAAGATAAGGAACGTAAGACAATGAATAGGCCATGGTGGTGAAGTAATTACAATACAGCAATTTAACACTGGAATGGTAAATGTGCAGTAGATGAATGTGCAAAGTAGAAATACTGGGGTGCAAATGGGGCAAGATAAATAAATGAATACGGCAGGGGATGAGGTAGTTGGTTGGGCTATTAACAGATGGGCTATGTACAGGTGCAGTGATCTGTGAGCTGGTGTTTAAGCTAGTGAGGGAGATAAGTGTCTCCAGTTTCAGTGATTTTTGTAGTTCGTTCCAGTCATTGGCAGCAGAGAACTGGAAGGAAAGCCGGCCAAAGGAGGAATTGGCTTTGGGGGTGACCAGTAAGAGATACCTGCTGGAGCGCGTGCTACGGGTGGGTGCTGCTATGGTTACCAGTGAGCTGAGATAAGGCAGGGCTTTACCTAGCAGGGACTTGTAGATGACCTGGAGCCAGTGGGTCTGGTGATGAGTATGTAGCGAGGGCCAGCCGACTAGAGCATACAGGTCGCAGTGGTGGGTGGTATAAGGGACTTTGGTGACAAAGCGGATGGCACTGTGATAGACTGCATCCAGTTTGCTGAGTAGAGTATTGGAAGCTGTTTTGTAGATGACATCACCGAAGTCGAGGATCGGTAGGATAGTCAGTTTTACTAGGGCAAGTTTGGCAGCGTGAATGAAGGAGGCTTTGTTGCAAAATAGGAAGCCGATTCTTTATTTGATTTTGGATTGGAGTTGCTTAATGTGAGTCTGGAAGGAGAGTTTACAGTCTAGCCAGACACCTAGGTATTTGAAGTTGTCCACATATTCTAGGTCAGAGCCGTGCAGGGTAGTGATGCTAGTCCGGTGGGCAGGTGCAGGCAGCGAACGGTTGAAAAGCATGCATTTGGTTTTACTAGTGTTTAAGAGCAGTTAGAGGCCACAGCAGGGCAGGATGGATATAGGTCTATAGCAATTTGGGTCTAGAATGTCACCCCCTTTGAAGAGGGGGATGACCGCGGCAGCTTCCAATCTTTAGGGATCTCAGACAACACGAAAGGAAGGTTGAGCAGACTGGTAATAGGAGTTGCAACAATGGCAGTCGATAGTTTTAGAAAGAGAGGGCCCAGATTGTCTAGCCCTGCTGATTTGTAGGGGTCCAGGTTTTGCAGCTCTTTCAGAACATCTGCTATCTGGATTTGGGTGAAGGAGAAGCTGGGGATGCTCGGACAAGTAGCTGCGGGGGCGGAGCTGTTGGCCCGGGGTTGGGGTAGCCAGGAGGAAAGCATGGCCAGCCGTAGAGAAATGCTTGTTGAAATTTCCGATTATCATGGATAACTTTCATTCAGAACCAAAAATATTTACCTAATTTCAACATCCGGAAAAGTTGCCTTTTCTATGTTTTGGAAAATATATATTTTAAACATACGGAAAATACCTTTTCACCTTTCATTCAGAACATAAATTGAACCTTACTTCAACGTCTGGAAAATACGTATTTTAGACGTCTTTTCAACTTAATTTTGCTTACTGGGACTATTCTAGTCTTTTCGGGGGAGGTGCGGCAGAACGGCAAGGACCGGCCCTGACAGACACGGTTTTAAATGGGGAAAGCTGAGCTGAGCTGACTACAGTGACTGTGCTAGTGGCGGACTCCACTAAGCAGCAAGGCTGGCTAATAGCCTGCTGCCTGGCCTGCACCATCATTGTGGAGCTAGAGGAGTCAGAAGAGGCTACTCACCCTCTTCTGAACTGTCAACCAATTTTGATCGTGATGATTTAGCCTATGTCTTTGCCTCATATTTCTGAACAGCTGAACGAACAATCCAAAAACATATACACTGTGTGTACAAAACGTTAGGAATGCCTGCTCTTTCCATGACATAAACTGACCAGGTTAATCCAGGTGAAAGCTATGATCCCCTATTAAATCCACTTCAATGTAGATGAAGGGGAGGAGACAGGTTAAAGAAGAATTTTCAAGCCTTGAGACAATTGAGGCATGGATTGTGTATGTGTGTCATTCAGAGGGTGAATGGGCAAGACAAACTATTTAAGTGCCTTTGAACAGGGTATGGTACCGGTTTGAGTGTGTCAAGAACTGCAACACTGCTGGGGTTTTCACGCTCAACAGTTTCCCATTTGTATCAAGAATTGTCCACCACTAGGCCTCCCGAGTGGCACAGCGGTCTAAGGCACTGCATCGCAGTGCTAGCTGTGTCACTACAGATCCTGGTTCGATCCCAGGCTGTGTTCCAGCCGGCCGCAACTGGGAGACCCATGAGGGGGCACACAATTGTTCCTGCCACAGCTGGAGCTATACCTGGCATCTGTCCACCCGGCTCCTTCTGACCGTGAGAAAGTGTCCGCAGTGTGGGGAGAGGGTGATGCGGCGTTGGACAATTTCGAGGAGTTCACTCGCCGCATTCGGGCAGTCTTTGACCACCCATCTGAGGGTAGAGTGGTGGGTGAGCGCCTTTTCCATTTGAGGCAGGGGACGAGGAGCGCTCAGAAGTTCGCATAGATTTTCGGACACTAGCTGCCGGCGCGGGATGGAACGACAGGGCCCTCATTGCAGTCTGCGCGAGGACGTCCGTCGGGATTTGGCCTGCAGGGACACCACCCTAAACTTCGACCAGCTGGTGGACCTGTCCCGTCGGTTGGATAACCTGCTGGCTACCGCAGACGTTCAGATGGGGGTCTGGTCGTTCCATTCCCCAGCACCACCGCTCCGATGCCCATAGAGCTGGGAGGTGCTGCGTGCAGGGAGACCGGAGGAGGTTCCGTTTCGTGCACCATCTGTGGCCGCAGAGGCCACACTGCCGGTCGGTGTCGGGTTGGATACTCTGGGAGTTGAGGTAGCAGGCAGGGTACTTTCGCGTCACCCCAGGTGAGCGGGCACCATGCTCACCCAGAGCCCACCAAATTAGATCTCAGGAGCGCTTATAACCTGGTGCGTATCCGGGAGGGAGACGAGTGGAAGATGGCTTTCAGGACCACCTCAGGGCATTATGAGTACCTCGTCATGCCGTATGGGTTAAAGAATGCTCCATCAGTCTTCCAGGCCTTGGTAGACGAGATTTTCAGGGATATGCATGGGCAGGGTGTAGTGGTGTATATTGATGACATTCTTATATACTCCGCTACACACGCTGAGCACGTGTCCCTGGTTCGCAGGGTGCTTGGTCGACTGTTGGAGCATGACCTGCATATCGGGTGATAATGGAGAGTGACCGCATTTCAGCCATGTGTAATTGGCAGACTCCCACCACGGTAAAGGAGGTGCAACGGTTTATAGGGTTTGCCAATTACTACCGGAGGTTTATCCGGGGTTTTGGTCAGGTAGCGGCTCCCATTACCTCACTGCTGAAGGGGGGACTGGTGCGGTTGCAGTGGTCGGCTGAGGTGGACAGGGCTTTTGGTCACCTGAGGGCTCTGTTTACCTCGGCTCCCGTGCTGACTCATCCAGATCCCTCTTTGGCGTTCATAGTGGAGGTGGACGCGTCCGAGGCTGGGAAAAGAGCCGTGCTCTCTCAATGCTTGGGTACGCCACCGAAGCTCCGCCCCTGTGCCTTCTTCTCGAAGAAGCTCAGCCCGGCGGAGCGAAACAATGACATGGGGAACCGGGAGCTGTTGGCTGTCGTCAAGGCTTTGAAGGCGTGGAGACATTGGCTTGAGGGGGCTAAACACCCTTTTCTCATCTGGACTAACCACCGCAATCTCGAGTACATCCGGGCCGCAATGAGACTGAGCCCTCATCAGGCAAGGTTGGATGGTGGACTGTCTAAGTGGGAAGTACTGGTGGCCCACTTTGGCTAAGGACGTGAGGGTTTATGTGTCCTCCTGCTCAGTGTGCACCCAGTGTAAGGCTCCTAGGCATTTGCCCAGAGTTAAGCTAAACCCCTTACCCGTTCTACAACGGCCTGTCGGTGGATTTTCTTACTGATCTTCCTCCCTCACAGGGTAACACCACGTGGATCGTCCTGCCATCTCCTCCACCTGCCCGGTCTCCCTACGGCCCTACAGACTGCAGAGGCCTTGTTCACACACGTCTTCCGGCACTACAGGGTGCCTGAGGATATAGTGTCTGATCGGGGTCCCAAGTTCACTTTGAGGGTCTGGAAGGCGTTCATGGAACGTCTGGGCATCTCGATCAGCCTTACCTCAGGTTTTCACCCCGAGAGTAACGGGCAGGTGGAGAGAGTGAACCAGGATGTGGGTAGGTTTCTAAGGTCGTATTGCCAGGACCGGCCGGGGGAGTGGGCGGCGTTTGTGCCCTGGGCAGAGATGGCTCAGAACTCGCTTCGCCACTCCTCCACTAACCTCTCCCCCTTCCAGTGTGTATTGGGATACCAGCCGGTTCTGGCGCCTTGGCATCAGAGTCAGACCGAGGCTCCTGCGGTGGACGACTGGTTCAGGCGCGCGGAGGAGAAAATCAGCGCAGACCGTCACCGCAGTGAGGCCCCTGGCTCTCGACCCGAAACCTGCCCCTCCGCCTGCCCTGCCGGAAGCTCGGCCCGCGGTTTGTGGGGCCATTTAAGGTCCTGAGGATGAACGAAGTCAGTTACTGGTTACAGCTTCCCTCCGATTACCGTTTTAAACCTTCGTTCCATGTGTCTCTCCTCAGGCCGGTGGTGGCTGGTCCGCTCCAGGAGTCTGAGGTGCGGGAGGTCCCTCCGGCCCCTCTGGACATTGAGGGGGCCCCGGCGTATTCATTCCGCTCCCTACTATATTTGAGGTGTCGGAAGAGGGGCCTTCAGTACCTCGTGGAGTGGGAGGGGTATGGTCCGGGTCGGCCCCGAGGGCCGGTGTTGACGCGCTGCTGGAGACGCACGTCAGGGGGGTACTGTCATGACTTCCGCCGAAGCGGTGCCTCTCCTTGTTCAGGTGGAGTTCGGCGGTCAACGTCACCGGTCTTCTAGCCATCACCGATCCACTTTTCATTTTCCATTTGTTTTGTCTTGTTTCCCCACACACCTGGTTGTCATTCCCTCATTACTTGTCGTGTATTTAACCCTCTGTTTCCCCCATGTCTGTGTGTGTGATTGTTTATTTGTCAGTGGCACGTTTCCGGCTGGTTTGCGCCAGACTGGTAATTCTGTACTTTGTGCTGCCTCACTTTTCCCTGTAGGCATTTGTTTTTGTAACGCTATTTGCGTTCAGTTTGTACTGTGCCACAATAAAGTGCTTTCGTTTCACTATCTCTGCTCTCCTGCGCCTGACTCTCACGCACCAGCTACACACACGGATCCTGACAACATTGAATGTCCCTGCGTGTACTAGTTACAGTTTTGACTAAAAGTAGCTTGAAAATCTATTGCAAGACTTGAAAATGGCTGTCTAGCAATGATTAACAACCGATTTGACAGAGCTTGAAGAATAAAAAAATTATAATGTGCAAATATGTACAATCCAGGTATGCAAAGCTCAGACTTACCAAGAAAGACTTATAGCTGTAGTAACTTCCAAAGGTGATTCTAACATGTATTGACTCAGCGGTGTGAATACTTATGTAAATTAGATATTTCTCTATTTCTATAAACAAACATATTTAACTTTTCATTATGGGGTATTGAGGGAAGATGAGCAATTGTTTTTGATTTAATCTGTTTTGTTAATCAAACAAAGTGTGGATTAAGTCAAAGGGTATACATACTTTCTAAAGGCACTGTAAATTAATTTGTCCCTATACTTTTGGTCCCCCAAAATGTACAAAAAGTTATGTAATTTCTAAAAGGTTCACCCGCTAAGGATAAAAAATACCCTCAAACTAAAGCTGACAGTCTTTAAACTCATAGTCATTGTATATTTTCAAATCCAAAGTACCGTATTTCAGATCCAAACAAACAAAAAATGTGTCACTGTCCCAATACTTTTGGATATCACTGTATTTATGGTTGTCTTGTACTTTATATATTTTTGTTGTGTTGAAGGATTTTTTGCCCTCTAGGCACCATTGCAACTGTGACATTTGTCACCTGATTAAATAAGAGTATATAAAAATTATTTAGGAAATGTCAGAGTAATACATATCATGTAGAAAAGTTTGTGTAGGAACATTTTTTAAATGTCTCTTCATAATTATGAAGATCAGTGTTAATCTGTTTGGTATCTCTAATACATGCGATAGGACAGTTATATCTGAGATCATTAGCAAAGAACCCACTAGACAAGTACTTGTGGGGGCAATTTGTCAGAATTAGGTCAATCAGTGAAGAGTTTGTTATATTTTTTACGTTCATTCGTGTGGGGTTTTGCAATGAGTTGAGTCAGGTTGAAGTCAAGACAAATAATCTTAAAATGGCCGGGGTAAGCCAATATAAGTCGAAATCCCCCTAACGCAAATAATTCAGACAGCAGAATAGTGGTGTAGCCAGAAATGTCAGGCTGCTCGCAACCAGTTTGTCAGTTTAAATCCCAGTGGGTTGAGTCATTTTACAAGATTGTACTGTCACATGTAAAATTATAATATCTTACTGGCTACTGAGTTGCAGTAAAAATACATTCAATATAATTTACAGGAGTGTACTGTAATAAAAATACAGCAACATACTGTAATTTTACAGCAATAACACCTCCAAGTTGTCTTCTATATACAGTTGAAGGCAGAAGTTTACATACACATTCAACCACTCCACAAATTTCTGGTTAACAAACTATAGCTTCGGCAAGTCGGTTAGGACATCTACTTTGTGCATGACACAAGTACTTTTTCCAACAATTGTTTACAGACAGATTATTTCACTTATAATTCACTATATCCCAATTCCAGTGGGTCAGAAGTTTACATACACTAAGATGACTGTGCCTTTAAACAGTTCAAAATTCCAGAAAAAGATGTCATGGCTTTAGAAGCTTCTGATAGGCTAATTGACATAATTCGAGTCAATTGGAGGTGTACCTGTGGATGTATTTTAAGGCCTACATTCAAACTCAGTGCCTCTTTGCTTGACATCATTGGAAAATCAAAAGAAATCAGCCAAGACCTCCACAAGTCTGGTTCATCCTTGGGAGAAATTTCCAAACGCCTGAAGGTACTACGTTCATCTGTACAAACAATAGTACACAAGTATAAATACCATGGGACCATGCAGCCGTCATACCGCTCAGGAAGGAGACACGTTCTGTCTCCTAGACATGAACGTACTTTGGTGCAAAAAGTGCAAATCAATCCCAGAACAACAGCAAAAGACCTTGTGAAGATGCTGGAGGAAACAAGTACAAAACTATCTATATCCACAGTTAAACCAGTCCTATATCGACATAACCTGAAAGGCCACTCAGCAAGGAAGAAGCCACTGCTCCAAAACTGCCATAAAAAAGCCAGACTACGGTTTGCAACTGCACATGGGGACAAAGATCATACTTTTTGGAGAAATGTCCTCTGGTCTGATGAAACAAAAATAGAACTGTTTGGCCATAATGACCATCGTTATGTTTGGAGGAAAAAGGGGGAGGCTTGCAAGCCGATGAACACCATCCCAACCGTGAAGCACGGGGGTGGCAGCCTCATGTTGTGGGGATGCTTTGCTGCAGGAGGCACTGGTGCACTTCACAAAATAGATGGCATCATGAGGATGGAAGATTATGTGGATATATTGAAGAAATATCTCAAGACATCAGTCAGGAAGTTAAACCTTGGTCGCAAATGGGTCTTCCAATTGGACAATGACCCCAAGCATACTTCCAAAGTTGTGGCAAAATGGCTTAAGGACAACAAAGTCAAGGCATTGGAGTGGCCATCACAAAGCCCTGACCTCACTCCTATAAAGAATTTGTGGGCAGAACTGAAAAAGCGTGTGCGAGCAAGGAGGCCTACAAACCTGACTCAGTTATATACCAGCTCTGTCAGGAGGAATGGGCCAAAATTCACCCAACTTGTTGTGGGAAGCTTTTGGAAGGCTACCCGAAAAGTTTAACCCAAGTTAAACAATTTAAAGGCAATGCTACCAAATACTAATTGAGTGCATGTAAACCTTTGACCCACTGGGAATGTGATGAAAGAATTAAAAGCTGAAATAAATAATTCTCTCTACTATTATTCTGACATTTTACATTCTTAAAATGAAGTGGTGATCCTAACTGACCTAAGACAGGGAATTTTTACTGACATTAAATGTCAGGAATTGTGAAAAGAACTGAGTTTTTAGATGTATTTTGCTAAGGTGTATGTAAACTTCCGACTTATCTACAAAAGTATGTGGACCTCCCTTCAAATTAGTGGATTTGGCTATTTCAGCCACACCCATTGCTGACAGTGCTGTAAGTGCTATTATTTTTAAGTTGAAACAAAGATACGAAATATTACAATAAGAGTATTTGTTACTGTATATTGCCTATATCAATGGTGTTCTATGTGTCACATCTGCTCCTGCAACGCCCTCTACTGCTCATCCTGTGTCTCTTGACCTGCCGTCACTCCCCCAGTACTCTCTCCCTCTCTCTCTCTCTCTCTCTGTGTGTGTGATTGTGTGGGCGAAGACAGGTGTGCTGGAGTCAGAGCAGATCCCCACCAGCTGCAACCTGTTCCATAATCAAGAACTCAAAAAATACTCAGCCCTGCCACTTCCACGCTGCCAGTTCGTAATCTCTGCTCAATCAGTCTACGGTTCTAGCCGTTTGTTTCTATTTAGATCCTGTTTTCCTTGCCTGACGCTGTTTTCCTCTCTCCGCCCGCTCTGACTCTGGTCCCTGTCTCCAGTCCCATGACTCGTCATCCTGCTACTCTGTCCTGGATTTCCCACTCTCCTACTCCCATGGATTCCCCTCCAGACCTGCTTACCCTGTCCCAACCCCTCTTGTTCCAGCCTCAACCTGGTTTCTTGCAACCCGCCCGAGTATCCCCTGACCTGCACTCCATCTTCCCCGTGTTTCAGTAAATACCTTGGTTACTTCATCCCAGTCTCCTCGTCTGAGTCTGCTCGTGGGTCCCCCTGTTCCACTCTGCGTAACAGTACAATCTGGCCCAAGAGATGAACCCAGCAGATTCAAATATTCTCTACCAAACCCTCGTCTCCACTCCAGGAGCCGTTTGTTTCCGACTCAGAGTGATATGATGGCAAGCTCTGAGATTACAGAGCCCTTAAGTACAATGTTCACTAGTAACAGCCCTACTCTTATGCTAGCGAACGGGCCATGATTTGCTTTCTGATTGGCTGCCTCCATGGAGCAGTGCATTCCTGCTACTCCAGACTCACAGAGGAGATGAATAAAGTCATCGTCCACCTGGTCTGCGGTAAGGATGTCGCTAATCGACTCCTGTCCCTCTGTCAGGGCTCCCATAGTGTTGCTGAGATGGCATGTGAGTTTCGCACCCTCACCACTGAGAGCAGCTGGATTGAAGAGGCCCTTCAGGGAGCATTCCAGAACGCGCTCACTAAGACCATCAAGGACGAGTTGGTGTCCAGGGATGAGCCTGATGGACTCGATGAACTCATCTCTCTCGCGATCCGCATTGACAACCATCTCCGTGAGCGCTGGAGGGAGAGGGTAAATAGGGTTGCATGCCCCATAACATCTGCTTCAGTGCCTTGCCCTCCTTCTCCGACTGCATCCCTTTTCAAGGCTCTCCCAGATCCTGAACCTATGCAGCTCGGCCCTCTTTCTCCAGAGGAGAGGCAACAACGAATCAGCGCTAGGAGCTGCCTATACTGTGGCCAGGTTGGTCCCTTTGTCTCCACTTGTTCCCTGTGTCCAGCACAAGAGGGGGCTTGGCAGTAGTGGGGGATATACTGTTGAGCCAAATCACCTGCCCATCTTCCCCCAGACCCCTGCTTGAAGGCAACCTTGTGTGGCAGAACCAAGCTTTTCCTCTGTCTGCTCTCATCGATTTGGGCGCAGACGAGAGCTTCCTGCCAATGCCCTCAATGGACAGCTCCTCGCCCGGGTCTGTGAGAGAACCGTCCCTGTCATCCTGCGTCTCTCTGGAAATCACCAGAAAAAGATTAATTTCCACATAATTGACTGTCCTTACTCTCCCCTGGTTCTTGGCCATCCATGGTTAAAGCTACACAACCCACAGATTGACTGAACCGCTGGAAAGGTAACCACTTGAAGTTCATTTTGTCACTCTAATTTTTTTACATTATGCCCTTCCCGCTGCCTTGTCTGTGCCCCAGTTCATTCCAGAACCTCCGGATCTGTCATCAGTTCCTCCCGAGTATCCCAATCTAGCTCCTGTGTTCAGCAAGCACCCCGCCCTGTCGCTGCCGCCTCATCGGCCGTACGACTGCGCCATTCACCTCCAGCCTGGAGCTCCTCTCCCCAGTAGCCGGTTGTTTAACCTCTCTCGTACCGAGCAAAGACTATGGAGGTGCATCCAGGATTCTCTGGCTGCAGGACTTATCAAGCCATCTTCCTCCCCGGTCGGTGCTGGGTTTTTCTTTGTGAAGAAGGATTGGTCACTGAGGCCATGCATAGTCTTCCGTGGGCTGAATAATGTCACTGTTAAGAACAAGTACCCCTTGCCACTCATCAGCTCTGCTTTTGCCCACCTCCATTGTACCACAGTGTTTACCAAAATCGACCTCCGGAATGCCTACCACCTTGTCCGCATAAGAGAGGGGGACGAGTGGAAGACTGCATTCAACACACCACCTGGTCACTTTGAATATTTTGTCATGCCTTTTTGGTCTTACTAACGCCTCTGCTGTTTTCCAGAACCTAGTCAATCACGTGCTGAGGGATGTGATTGGACACTTTGTTTTTGTGTATTTAGATGACATCCTGATATTTTTCCAAGGACCCTGAGGCTCACCTGCAACACGTTTGCCAAGTTCTTCAACGGCTGTTGGAGAATAAACTTTTTGTTAACTTCTTACAGAGTGGTGGGGCGCTACCCGTTGAAATGCAAGGCGCCAAATTCAAAATCCAAAAGTTATTATTCAATTATTAAACATTCATCAATATACAAGTGTTTTATAGTAATCAAAAGCTCTGCTTCTTGGCAATATCACAGCGTTGTCAGATTTCAAAAAAACGCTTTACGGCGAAAGCACCACATTTGATTGTTTGAGGGTAGCACCTAACATATTTTTCCCATTACTATGAATTCATAAGCCTTCACGGTTCACAGAAAATACATTTCACAGCGAAAACAAATCAATTACCTTTTGAAGAACTTCTGCTGAGGGCTTCCCAAGTGTCCAACGAAGAGAATCCATGGTTCTTTTGTTAGAAAAAGTAATGTATTATGTCCATAAATCTCCATTTGGTTGGCGCGTTATAATGACAAAATACAGCCTCCAATCGTCCATTGAAACGTGAAGAGAACTCGTTCAACTTATACCTATAAACTTGTCCAAGAACAATCAAACATAATTGTAAATGTATCCTTAGGAACACTTTTATGTATAAATAGTATAATATTTCAACCGGAATATAAACTGGGCGATAAGAAAAGAAAAAAACACAGAACGCTCCAGGCGGGAATGCGCATTTACTTCTATTGACATCTGTGTGGCCACTTCCTTATTCGTCTTCTTCTATGCTGTAAAAGCAGCTAAAAAGAATCAGAACACTTTCTCGAGACGGTTGACATCCAGAGGAAGCAATAGGTACTGCATTCATATGCCCTTATATGGGCAATTTTATAAGGAAGGGGGTCCAAATGAGGCAATGTGTCAAAACCACTTTTTCCAGGACAGAAATTCCTCGGGTTTTCGCCTGCCATATCCGTTCTGTTATACTCACAGACAAAATGTTAACACTTTTAGAAAATTCAGAGTGTTTCCTTTCAGAGTGTTTCCTATCCAATGGTACTAAATGTGTGCATATCTTATTTTCTGGGCCTGAATGGGAGGCATTTTACTTTGGGCACGCCAGGCTCTCCAAAACGGTCACCTCGTGAGCTGCTCCCAAAGAAGTTAAAGCTGAAAAATGTGAGTTCCATGCTGCCACAGTGTCTTTCCTGGGTTATATTATTGCACAGGGACAGTTACGTATGGACCCCGCCAAGGTCATGGCAGTCACAGAGTGGCCTGCGCCCTCCAACCTGAAGCTGCTACAGAGTTTCCTGGGGTTTGCAATTTTTTTTGACATTTCATCCGCAACTACAGCCGTCTGGCAGCACCTCTCACCACTCTCACCTCCACCTCCACTCCGTTCCACTGGACTCCTGAGGCAGAGGCAGCATTTCTGGAACTCAAGCGTCGCTTCACCTCCGCTCCGGTCCTTAGCCTTAGCCCGACCCAGAACTCCAGTTCATCGTGGAGCTGGATGCCTCTGACACCGGGGTAGGTGCTGTTCTGTCTCAATTTTCCCCCTCTAAACAGAAGGTCCACCCATGTGCATTCTTTTCCCGTGAGCTCTCACCTGCAGAGAGGAATTTTGACATCGGAAACCGGGAACTCCTGGCAGTTAAGCTGGCTCTGGAGGAATGGCGTCACTGGCTGGAGGGCTCTGTAACCCCCTTCATCGTGTGGACTGTCCATAAAAACCTGTCCTACATCCAGACCGCCAAAAGTCTGAACTCCCGGCAAGCCAGGTGGGCCTTGTTCTTTGGTAGATTGAATTTCACACTCACTTATCGCCCTGGTTCGAAGAATACCAAGCCTGATGCCCTCTCTCGCCAGTTTTTCCACCAACAACACGGGTACCGAGCCAGAAGCCATTGTACCATCCACCTGCATCATTGCCGCCGTCACCTGGGAGATCGAGTCCCGTATCGGCCAGACTCAACAGAACCAGCCTGACCCGGGTAACGGTCCTTGTAATGCTCTGTTTGTTCCAGATTGTGTTCTCTCTGATGTTCTTCAGTAGGGCCATTCTACACCCCTCACCTGTCACCCTGGTATGAACCTGACCCTCACCTTCCTGCGTCTGCGCTTTTGGTGGCCCACCATGGAGAGCGATGTCCGGTTTGTGCCCGGGAACAAAACCTCCACTAAACCCACTTCCGGTCTGCTCCGCCCTCTTTCCATACCCAGTCGCCCCTGGTCACACATAGCTCTGGACTTCGTCACTGGCCTTCCCCTATCTAACGGTAACTCCGTCATCCTCAACATTATTGACAGGTTTTCCAAAATGGCTCACTTCATTCCCCTCTCCAGTTCCCATCCTCCAGGGAGACTGCGGACCTGTTAGTATCCCATGTGTTTCGTCTGCATGGCATCCCCACTGACATTGTTTCCGAAAGAGGACCCCAGTTTACTTCCCAGGTATGGAGATCCTTCTGTTCAGCTCTTGGTATCAATGCCAGTCTTTCTTCTGGATATCACCCCCAGACCAACGGCCAGACCAAACGGGCCAACCAAGAGATGGAGACTGCCCTACACTGCGTGACTTCTGCTAACCCTTCCTCCTGGAGCGCTCAGCTACCCTGGGTTGAATATGCCCACAGCACCCTCACCAATGTATGTCACCCTTCTAGTGTGCTCTGGGTTACTAACCCCAATTGTACCCCACCCAAGAGGTTGAGGTTGCAGTTCCCTCTGTCCAGGAATATCTGTGCCGTTGTCACCGTACCTGAAGGAAGTCCTGGGCTGCCCTTCGTGCCTCCAGCAGGACCCAGTCCCAAGCCAACCGTTGCCGGGCCTCAGCTCCAGTCTTCACACTTGTTCAAAAGGTATTGCTCTCATCGAAAGACCTGCCATTGAAGGTGGCATCGAATAAACTTTCCCCCCGATACATTGGTCCCTATGAAATGACCATGTCCTTAACCGCTCGGTTGTGCGCCTGAAACTCCCAGCCTCTCTCAGGATCCAGCCTACCTTCCATGTATCCCTGATTAAACCTGTCTGCTCCAGTTCCATCTCTTCGTGCAGCAGATCCTCCCCCCCCTCGGCTCATCGATGACCATCCTGCCTATACCTTCCGGCGGGTTCTGGACATGCGCCGTCGTGGCTGGCAGTACCTGGTGGACTGGGAGGGATACGGGCCTAAGGAGCGCTGCTGGGTGCCCTGCTGTCACATTCTGTACCCCTCCCTCTTACGGGATTTCTATACCTCACACCAAGATTAGCCTGGTCGGGCGCCATACCTTGGTTACTTCATCCCAGTCTCCTCGTCTGAGTCTGCTCTTGGGTTCCCCTGTTCCACTCTGCGTAACACTATGACCCCAACAAGCGTCTTAAGCTGTACCGACTCCAGACGAGTCCCATCTGCCAACTTCTGTCTGTCTGTAGCAGTTTGGGCTACACACTAATATGACCCCTCTGTGGAAAGTTGAGACTCTCATGAACATGTCGGTTGTTTTGCTGTAGGACGCACACAGGCCTCTCAAGACTTGTCTGAAGGTGCCCTGGTACCCATAGCCACGGGACGTAGTTTGGGGTGGGGGTGATGCAATATTTTTGGCGAAGGGGTGGGAGGGAGGAGGGGATGCAGATATTTAGTTTTTGCCCACTCTGAAGATGTTTATTGGTCCACCAAAACAGGACAAGTAAAGGCCCAATGCACTACTTTTGTGTTTACCAGCATTTGTAACTAATTATCTGTACGACAGTTAATCTGACAATACTTGTGGAATATAAAAAGACTTGCTTTGATATACTGTACTGTGTGTTTTCCAGTTTCTTGAAGTACTTTGGGCAACTTATTTCTATGCGAAAACTGAAACAGTCTATTCATTCCAGTAGACGGTCTTATCCAGAGCAACTTACAGTAGTGAGTGCATACATGTTCATACTTCTTCGTACTGGTCCCTCGTGGGAATCAACCCACAACTGTAGAATTGCAAGCGACATGCTCTACCAACTGAGCCACAACATAACATCATCACAAACCACTTGATGTCTTCATGGTGATGGAAACCTAGATGACCAACCTACTATACACATTGCTTGACCTAGGATGAAAGAAGTGCAGGAGCTGTCTTTGTCCAAGTCGGTCCATTAGACTTTGTTCACCAAAATACACAAATTACATTATGCTATAGAGACATCTGATTATTCACTGTTAAGGGTTCATACACATTTTCCATTACTCCTACATGGCAACCACATTTTCATGACCATTATTATAGCCTACATGAAAAAGTAACCATTATTAACACTGGAAGGCTGCAGTATTTGATCCCATGTAGGCCTACCATCTCCTGCCGTTGTGCCCTTGATCAAGGCACTTAACCCCCCAAAAGTAGAACCACACTGTTAGTCACATATTGTCAACATGTGGTCAACCCACCATCTGGAGAGCTCCGGGGTGTGCAGACTTGGATTTTGATGCAGCCCTGAAACACCTCATCAAGGTCAAGCTGATGTTTAGGCTACCATGTGGTTAGACCAGGGCCTGTACACTCAGTAGCTGTCCTGGAAGATGGTTGCCATCCTTGATATAAAATATTGAACATTATAACCAAATACTTTTGTCTTTATAAAATGATTCCCTCATTCAATGAATCAGGGATCAAATGGAGAAGCTAGGCTACTTCAAAGCAAGTTCTCACTGTTTAAGCTCAAATATTCATATATCAGGGGAGATCTATGCACAGCAAGTTATTTGTTAATTACGATATTTATAGAATATGTTTGTTGTCGCAATTACATGGCTACGGTTTAATAGAAGGGAATACCAGCTTTCAAACTGTACAGATTTATTTAGGCTATAGTGCCAGTGGAAAGGCAACAATTACATGAATGCTTAATTAACTAAAGCTAACTTGGGAGATAACTGCTGCACGTTGTTTTGAATTGGCTATATAGTTAGTATGTTGTTCTTCATTATTTTATACCTGCTGCTGAGATGTTGCGCTCTCTCTCCTCGGGCAACGGCCCATTCACACTGGCACACACATAACACACACAGACAGGCACTGAAGGGTCATTCTGATGATGGGTGATATGTCGATTTTTAAGTCATTGATCATATTTAAAAGTGTGCCTTCATGAATTACATTGGCAAAAATTCATAAACTAATTTCAATGACTTTTCATGTCCTTACAAATCCTAATTTGACACTTGGAACAGTGCATCATACGCATTTTGCCTACTGTCACACACAAATTCACAGACTTGCAGCAAATGGGGCGGCAGGGTAGCCTAGTGGTTAGCGCGTTGGACTAGTAACCGGAAGGTTGCAAGATTGAATCCCCAAGCTGAGAATGAAAAAATCAGTCCTTCTGCCCCTGAACAAGGCAGTTAACCCACAGTTTCTAGACTGTCATTGAAAATCAGAATTTGTTCTTAACCGACTTGCCTAGTTAAATAAAGGTAAAAAAAATAACTACATTTCAAGAAAGCAGAATCAGGAATTGAATGCCCACTCTGCATTGCTATTCAATACAAATTCTAGTTTGATCAATCTTTTTTTGCCTCAGTGTGTGAATTTTGGCCAGAAATAGGCTACTTTGTTTAATAGAGAAGCTGGTACACAATCCCCTCAAAGTTAGAAGTGCCTGTATGGCACTGTGGTCAGCTCCGCCCCAAGTCAAGCACTGACAAAGTAATGTACATTTACATTAAGCGCTTTGTAAAGATGGTCAATGAATACTGCTCAAAAGGTGGTTGTTTTCCATGTTATTTGACCAAGAAAAATATTTAATTTGATGTGGATGTTTTGTGTCTTTGCCCATAACTTTGCACCTTTTGGTGTAAGTGTTTGAAGACAGGGTTTTGTTCTTTCTGGATTCCATTAGAATGACAATCACAGAGAAAGGTACAGGGCAACAACTCTTACAATTCTAACTATTGAATCCTGAACTACTCTTTTGCCACATTTTTGTTAATTAATTTTCAGGGGGTGCTGCAGCACCCTCAGCACTCCTACTTCCTGCAGCTATACCTGTAACAGATGAAAACATTTATAGAAGTGTATATGGAGACTGTTTAGTGCCAAAAATAACAAGTTAAATACATGTAATAAAAAAGAAAATGTTGCCTGACCTCTCTTATATCTCTCGAATACAGTGCATTAGGAAAGTATTCAGACCCCTTCACTTTTCCACATTTTGTTACGTAAAACAAGCTTATTCTAAAATTGAATAAAGTGCTTTTTTCCCTCATCAATCTACACACAATACCCCATAATGACAAAGCAAAAATAGTTGTTTAGACATTTTTGCAAATGTATTAAAAAAGCTGAAATATCACAATTACATAAGTATTCAGACGCTTTACTCAATAATTTGTTGAAGCACTTTTAGCCTCGAGTCTTCTTGGATATGACACTACAAATTTGGCACACCTGTTTTTGGGGAGTTTCTCCATTATTCTCTGCAGATCCTCTCAAGCTCTGACAGGTTGGATGGGGAGTGCCACTGCACAGCTATTTTCAGGTCTCTCCAGAGATGTTCGATCAGGTTCAAGCTCTGGCTGGGCAACTCAAAGACATTCAGATGCTTGTCCAGAAGCCACTCCTACGTTGTCTTGGCTGTGTGCTTAGGGTCATTGCCCTGTTGGAAGGTGAACCGTCGCCCCAGTCTGAGGTCCTAAGCGCTTTGGAGGAGGTTTTCATCAAGGATCTCTCTGTACTTTGCTCCGTTCATCCTTCCCTTGATCCTGACTAGTCTCCCAGTCCCTGCCACTGAAAAACATCCCCACTGCATGATGCTGCCACCACCATGCTTCACCATAGAGATGGTGCCATGTTTCTTCCGGACGTGACATTTGGCATTCAGGTCAAAGATTTCAACCTTGATTTCATTGTACGATAGAATCTTGTTTCTCATGCTCTGAGTCCTTTAGGTGCCTTTTGGCTAACTCCAAATGGGCAGTCATGTGCCTTTTACTGAGGAGTGGCTTCCGCCTGGCCACTCTACCATAAAGGCCTTATTGGTGGAGTGCTGCAGAGATGGTTGTTCTTCTGGAAGGTTCTCCTATCTCTACAGAGGAACTCTGGAGCTCTGTCAGAGTGACCATCGGGTTCTTGGTTATCTCCCTGACCAATGCCCTTCTCCCTCGATTGCTCAGTTTGGCTGAGCAGTCAGTTCTATGAAGAGTCTCGGTGGTTCCAAACTTCATCCATTCAAGAATGATGGAGGCCAATGTGTTCTTGGGGACCTGCAATGCTGCAGAAATGTTTTGATACCCTTCCCCAGATCTGTGTCTTGACACAAACCCGTCTCAGAGCTCTACGGACAATTCCTTCGACCTCAAGGCTTGGTTTTTGCTCTGAAATGTACTGTCAACTGTAAGACCTTATATGGACAGGTGTGCACCTTTCCAAATCATGCCCAATAAATCAGAAACATCTCAAGAATGATCAATGGGAACAGGATGCACCTGAGCTTAATTTCAAACTCATAGAAAACAGTCTGAATAAATGAGGTATTTCAATATTTTTTTTCAACACATTTTCACAAATTTCTAAAAGCTGTTTTCGCTTTGTCATTATGGGGTATTGTGTGTAGATTGATGAGGAAAAAATGTAATTGAATCCATTTTAGAGTAGGGCTGCAAGGTAACAAAATGTGGAAACAGTCAAAGGGTCTGAATACTTTGAATGCACTGTACAGGACAGACACTTCAGAATAAACTTATTTTAGATATTTTTAGGAGGGACTATCTGTCCTTAAATGTAGTAAATCTGTTATAAAATGCGTTTGTATGAGCTAATAGCAGTAAGGCCAAAAATAATTTGTAATGAAATCGTTGTTTAATATTTTTTATACTTGAAGGGGATTTACAATTCAATATCAAATAGCTAAATTGTCCTAGATTTGACCTTCTTAAAATAATTCCATATACTGCGTGTCTCCGGAGGCTCCACAATTGTGTCACACCATCCATGATTTTTGGAACAAGCATAAATTGGCTCTTACTGTATTGGTCAATCAGTACGGTCTACTCTCTTCATCAGCACTGTCTCCAATATACTCTCCTTTTGTCTCACATATTTTTTGGTCCCTGTTGTCACCTCTTCTCTTATTTTTATTTATTTATTTAACTAGGCAAGTCAGTTAAGAACAAATTCTTATTTACGATGACGGCCTGGAAACAATGGGTTAACTGCTTTATTCATGGACAGAACGAGAGATTTTTACCTTGTCAACTCAGGGATGAGATCTAGCAACCTTTCAGTTACCAGCCCAACGCTCTAACCGCCTCTCTCTCTCTCAACTCGTCTCTCCCCTACAGGAGAGCAATGCCCAGTCTGATGGTCACACTACCAGAAGAGAACAACGCCAGTGGAGTCAATACTTCGAAAGACTCAACTCTGTCTATGGACAGTAGTAATCACACAGCAGTGACTTAACATGCCAAAAAAGAGTAAAGTATCATAGATGGGTTAGCTGACAACGTCACGGAAACAAAGCGCATGCTTCAATACGGCTGAAGTCCATGTAGTTGTGATTCTGGATGACCAGATTGTCAGTTTGTTAGGACTAGAGTGAAAACTTGAACAGTCAAAAAGGTGAACCCAAATGCAGAAATCCAGATGACAGTCCTGGGAAATGTCTCCAAATCTTTTATTCAATTATAAAGGGACATCCAAACATTCCTAGGATGTTACCAAAAAATAAACTCCAAAAACCTTCCCAAAAAAGGTATGACAAAGGTTCCAAAAAGAGAAAACAAAAAGTACAAAGATAATCCAAAAGGAATTAGAAAAAGATTCAAAGAACAGTGAGAGCGCCAAAAATGTCAAATAACAAAAGTAAATAAAACATAGCAAACCAAAAGAACCCTACCAGGTACACAAAGTAGAATAAGGACACTCCAAAGGCGACACAGCATGGGAATGACCTAGACACGGTCATGGCATAGAAACACTCAGCAAAGAACTCAGGAGAAGGGTAACTTAAATACACAAACAGGGAACAAGGCACAGGTGACAACAATAAGACCTAATGACAGACTGAAAACTAACCAAAGACGAAATGGGGACCTCTAGTGGCCAAACATAAATCTACGACCCTGACACAGATAACTAGCAACATTGACAAGAAGCTGCCATGTGGGAATCTTAGGTGGTTTGTTTTAGCTTGTTGTGTCTAGTTATTGATACTGTGATGAAACATTTTATGTTTGTGTTTTTCTAATAACCGATTTCTGTGCTCATGCAAGTGACTGATCGAACGTGCAGAGGATGAATCCTCACTATCAGTATGCAATGGTAGCCAGCTAACTAGCTACTAGCTAATAGTCAGTTAGCTACTGATTGCGGTCATCAGCTAACCTTAGCCTGGTCAACTCCTGCCAGTCTGCACGGCGCATTTCAAGCCAGAGCATACCGGACTGCTCTTTCTCCACATCTCCGGTGTAGCTGAAGAGGTCCATCAGCCACTCCTTGGGCTACAATACATATTTTGCCAGTCGGCCTGGACCCCTTTTACTGCCGACACGGAGCCCCGCCGACTCCACCATGACTGGTCTACCGACGTAATCCGCCCGAAGGGTTTCAACAGGGTCCTCGGTTGCGACGACTCCTGAAGGCCCATCCACTAGCCTGCTAGCCGCGGTCCTCAAGCTGTCCAGATAATATCGGACTGTTAGCTGAAGAGGACCATCAGCAAATTTCTTGGGCTAATACCTATTTTGCCAGTTGGTCTGGACCCTTTTCCTGCCTACACGGAGCCCTGCCAATACAAAACACGACTGGGCTGACGATGTAACTGTCCGAGGGGGGGCTACAACAGACGTCATCCGCCGTGACATCCCCCCTAAGGCCCCTCTGCTAGCTTGCTAGCCCCGGCTCGCTAGCTGTCTGAATCGCCGTGTCTCCAGCTCGCCTCCCACTGGTCCCTGTGATCACTCGGCTACGCATGCCTTTCCCTAATGTCAATACGTCTTGTCCATTGCTGTTTTGGTTAGTGATTATTGTCTTATTTCACTGTAGAGACTCCAGCCCTGCTCAATATGCCTTAGCTAGCCCGTATGTTTCACCCACACATGCGGTGACCTCACCTGGTCTAAATCATGTCTCTAGAGACAAAACATCTCTCACAGTCACTCAATGCCACTTTACCTCCACTGTATTCACATCCTACCATACCCTTGTCTGTACATTATGCCTTGAATCTATTCTTCCACGCCGAGAAACCTGTTCCTTTTACTCTCTGTTCCGAACGCACTAGACGACCAGTTCTTATAGCCTTTAGCCGTACCCTTATCCTACTTTTCCTCTGTTCCTCTGGTGATAGAGAGGTTAATCCAGGCTCTGCAGCGCCTAGCTCCACTCCCATTCCCCAGGCGCTCTCATTTGTTGACTTCTGTAACCATAAAAGCCTTGGTTTCATGCATGTTAACATTAGAAGCCTCCTCCCTAAGTTGGTTTTATCTACTGCTTTAGCACACTCTGCCAACCCGGGATGTCCTAGCCGTGTCTGAATCCTGGCTTAGGAAGGCAACCAAAAATCCTGAAATGTCCATCCCTAACTATAACATTTTCCGGCAAGAACTGCCAAAGGGGGCGGAGTTGCAATCTACTGCAGAGACAGCCTGCAGAGCTCTGTCATACTATCCAGGTCTGTGCCCAAACAATTCAAGCTTCTACTTCTAAAAATCCACTATTCCAGAAACAAGTCTCTCACTGTTGTCGCTTGTTATAGACCACCTTCTGCCCCAAGCTGTGCCCTGGACACGATATGTGAATTGATTGCCCCCATCTATTCCTCAGAACTCGTAGTGTTAGGTGACCTAAACTGGGACATGCTTAACACCCTGGCCATCCTACAATCTAAGATAAATGCCTTCAATCTCACACAAATTATCAATGAACCTACCAGGTACAACCCCAAATCTGTAAACACGGGCACCCTCATAGATATCATCCTGACCAACCTGCCCTCTTAATACACCTCTGCTGTCTTCAACCAGGATCTCAGCGATCACTGCCTCACTGCCTGCGTCCGTAATGGGTCTGCGGTCAAACAACCAACCCTCATCACTGTCAAATTCTCCCTAAAACACTTCAACTAGCAGGCTTTTCTAATCAACCTGGCCCGGGTATCCTGGAAGGATTTTGACCTCATACCGTCAGTAGAGGATGTCTGGTTATTCTTTAAAAGTTCTTGGTTCACTCCAGACCTGACTGCCCTTGACCAGCACAAAAACATCCTGTGGCGTACTGCATTATCATCGAATAGTCCCCGCGGTATGCAACTTTCCAGGGAAGTTAGGAACCAATATACACAGACAGTTAGGAAAGCAAAGGATAGCTTTTTCAAACACAAATTTGCATCCTGTAGCACAAACTCCAAAAAGTTCTGGGACACTGTAAAGTCCATGGAGAATAAGAGCACCTCCTTCCAGCTTCTCATTGCACTGAGGCTAGGAAACACTGTCACTACCGATAAATTCACGATAATTGAGAATTTCAATAAGCATTCTTCTACAGCTGGCCATGCTTTCCACCTGGCTACCCCTACCCCAGTCAACAGCCCTGCACCCCCCACAGCAATTTGCCCAAACCTCCCCCATTTCTCCTTCACCCAAATCCAGATAGCCTATGTTCTGAAAGAGTTTCAAAATCTGGACCCATACAATCTCTTTCTAAAATTATCCGCCAAAATTGTTGCAACCCCTATTACTAGCCTTTTGAACCTCTCTTCCGTATTGTATGAGATCCTCAAAGATTGGAAAGCTGCCACGGTCATCCCCCTCTTCAAAGGGGGAGACACTCTAGACCCAAACTGTTACAGACCAATATCTATCCTACCCTGCCTTTCTAACGTCTTCGAAAGCCGAGTTAACAAACAGATCATCGACCATTTCGAATCCCACCATACCTTCTCCGCCATGCAATCTGGTTTCCGAACAGGTCGTGGGTGCACTTCAGCCAGGCTCAAGGTTCTAAACGATATCATAACTGCCATCAATAAAAGACAATACTGTGCAGCTGTATTCATCGACCTGGCCAAGGCTTTCAACTCCGTCAATCACCACGTTCTTATCATCAGACACAACAGCCTTGGTTTCTCAAATGATTGCCTCGCCTGGTTCACCAACTACTTCTCAGACAGAATTCAATGTGTTAAATCGGAGGGCCTATTGTCCGGACCTTTGGCAGTCTCTCTGGTGGTGGCACAATGTTAAATTCTTGGGCCGACTCTTTTCTCCGTATACATCAATGATGTCGCTCTTGCTGCTGGTGATTATCTGATCCACCTCTACGCAGACGACACCATTCTGTATACTTCTGGCCCTTCTTTGGACACTGTTAACTAACCTCCAGATGGGCTTCAATGCCATACAACTCTCCTTCTGTGGCCTCCAACTGCTCTTAAATGCAAATAAAACTAAATGCATGATCTTCAACCGATCGCTGCCCGCACCTGTCCGCCCGTCCAGCATCACTACTCTGGACGGTTCTGACTTAGAATATGTGGACAACCACAAATACCTAGGTGTCTGGTTAGACTGTAAACTCTCCTTCCAGACTCACATTAAGCATCTCCAATCCAAAATTAAATCTAGAATCGGCTTCCTATTTCGCAACAAAGCCTCCTTCACTCATGCTGCCAAACATACCCTGACTATCCTACCGATACTTGACTTTGGCGATGTCATTTACAAAATAGCCTCCAACACTCTTCTCAGCAAATTGGATGCAGTCTATCACAGTGCCATCAGTTTTGTCACCAAAGCCCCATATACTAACCACTACTGCGACCTGTGTGCTCTCGTTGGCTGTCCCTCGCTACATATTCGTCGCCAAACCCACTGGCTCCAGGTCATCTATAAGTCTTTGCTAGGTAAAGCCCTGACGTTTTTCTCAGCTCACTGGTCACCATAGCAGCACCCACCTGTAGCACGCACTCCAGCAGGTAAATTTCACTGGTCACCCCTAAGCCTATTCCTCCTTTGGCCTCCTTTCCTTTCAGTTCTCTGCTGCCAATGACTGGAACGAATTGCAAAAATCACTGAAGCTGGAGACTCATATCTCCCTCGCTAAATTTAAGCATCAGTTGTCAGTGCAGCTCACAGATCACAGCATCTGTACATAGCCCGTCTGTAAATAGCCCATCCAACTACCTCATCCCCATATTGTTATTTATATATATATTTTTTTGCTCCTTTGCATCCCAGTATCTCTACTTGCACATTCCTCTTCTGCACATCTATCACTCCAGTGTTTAATTGCTAAATTGTAATTTCTTCGCCGCTACAGCCTATTTATTGCCTTACCTCCCTAATCTTACCTCATTTGCACACACTGTATATAGGTTTTTTTATATTGTGTTATTGACTGTACGTTTGTTTATTCCATGTGTAACTCTGTGTTGTTTTTTGTGTTGCACTGCTTTGCTTTATCTTGGCCAGGTCGCAGTTGTAAATGAGAACTTGTTCTCAACTGGCCTACGTGGTTAAATAAAGGTTAAATAAATAAAATAATAGTAATACAGGTGCACCTTGTGCTGGGGACAATAAAAGGCCACACTAAAATGTGCAGTTTTGTCACACAACACAATGCCACAGATGCCTCAAGATTTGAGGGAGCGTTCAATTGGCATGCTGACTGCAGGAATGTCCACCAGAGCTGTTGCCAGAGAACGTAATGTTCATTTCTCTACCATAATCCGCCACCAACGTCGTTTTAAAGAATATGACAGTATGCCATACCGGCCTCTCAACCCGCAGACCAGGTGTAACCACGCAAGCCCAGGATCTCCACGTGCAACTTCTTCACCTGCGGGATCGTCTGAGACCAGCCACCAGCTGATAAAACTGAGGAGTTTTTCTGTCTGTAATAAAGCCATTTTGTGGGGAAAAACTGATTCGGTTTGCCTAGGCCTGTCTCCCCAGTGGGTGACTGCCCTCCCAGGCCCACCCATGACTGCGCCCCTGTCCAGTCACGTGAAATCCATAGATTAGGGCCTAATTCGTTTATTTCAATTGATTGAATTTCTTATATGACTGTAACTCAGTAAAACCGTTGACATTGTTGCAGGTTGCATTTATGTATTTTTTCAGTAATACCTTATATCAGTCATCAGTCAAAAAGAAGGTGTTGTCACGTCCTGGCCATGGAGAGCCCTCTGAGTTTCTCTATGGGGGTTAGGCCAGGGCGCGACTAGGGTTGTCTTACAGACTTCATGGCGGTTTTTTGAGTTGGTTCCCAATTAGAGACAGCTGGTTGTCATTGCCTCTAATTGGGAATCCTATTTAGGTTGTTCCTTTTCCTACTTGCATTGTAGGTTATTGTTTGTGAGTAGGTGATGGTGTGTTACACACTGCTTTATGGCCAGTCTAATTTTTGCTGTAGTTTGTTGAGTTTCACATTGCATTTGTTAATAAAAAGATGTGGAACTCCGTCGGCGCTGCACTTTGGTCTGTTCCTTTCAAAGATCGTGACAGGTGTATTGTCTTGCTCCTGAAATCTGCTCCTGCAGATTACAATGAGAAGTTAATATTGTCAATTTCAGAAAATGTTATATAGCAAACAAAATGTTGACAAATATGCAATGGTGTACTGTAATGGAAGGTTTTGCCTTGTGGTTTTGTGGGTTTTGACATTCTTATGTAGGTGTCATAACCAGCTATAAAATAATACAATATATGTCACGACAGGTCTAAATATGTGTCATGACAGTGTTATGACCATATTATGACAAGTTATGGCCAGCAGCATACCACCCTGCATTCCACTGCTGGCTTGCTTC
The DNA here is from genome assembly GCA_030435695.1 of Brachymystax lenok tsinlingensis. Taxonomy (NCBI): domain Eukaryota; kingdom Metazoa; phylum Chordata; class Actinopteri; order Salmoniformes; family Salmonidae; genus Brachymystax; species Brachymystax lenok. The sequence goes on from CM059781.1 coordinate 16,384,471, forward strand.
TGAAGCTAAGCAGGGTGGGTCCTGGTCAGTCCCTGGATGGGAGACCAGATGCTGCTGGAAGTGGTGTTGGAGGGCCAGTAGGAGGCACTCTTTCCTCAGGTCTAAAAAAATATCCCAATGCCCCTGGGCAGTGATTGGGGACATTACCCTGTGAAGGGTGCTGTCTTTCAGGTGTCCTGACTCTCTGAGGTCACTAAAGATCCCATGGCACTTATCATAAAAGTAGGGGTGTTAACCCCGGTGTCCTGGCTAAATTCCCAAGCTGTCCCTCATACCATTATGGTCACCTAATCATCCCCAGCTTACAATTGGCTAATCCCCAGTTTACGTTCATCCCTGTAACTATTCCCCAGGTTGTTGCTGTAAATGAGAACATGTTCTCAGTCAACTTACCTGGTAAAATAAATAAAAATGTCAGCTGTTGTGACATAGTTATGACTGTCATAATGTGTTTTGATGCTGGGTGTCAACTAAATTGTTACGTTTTTGGTAAACATTGGAGACTAAATATAGTTTACATGTTGTCAACAATCTAAGCCAACCCGTCAGTTTTTTCCCATAGTTGCGCACAAGTCGGTTTTGTTAATAAACAACAAAGAAGAGCAGCAGAACACCACATTTGATGCTTTACAGTTTACAAGATTCAACTTTGTTTTGTTATCAAATGTTTTACAATGAACCGTAAATGTTGTGCTATTGTTGTATTTGCTTTTACTTTATTTCAGCTGTTAATAACTAGCAGGTTTCTGGATAGCAGTTTAAGGCTAAGGTAAAGTTAGTTTCATATTGGATATTTGTTTTTCTCTTATCAATAGCTATTGAACCAAGCATTCCATGACTTTGAATGGTATATTCTGAATCAGGGGACGATGGAGAACAATCCATAGCTTTTTTTCATGTGTGGATAAGGTGATAACTCTAACAACAAACATTCCCACAACTTTAGAGAATGTTCCCTTAATTCCTGTTAGGGACGGATCCCGCTTGCGGTGAATTGCAGAGCGCCAAATTCAAAATACCAAAATCGTAATATTAAACATTCATGAAAATACAAGTGTCATACACCATTCTTTAGCTTAGAATCTTGGTAATCGAACCACTTTGTCCGATTTACAATAGGCTTTACGGCGAAAGCATAGCATTTGATTATCTGAGGACAGCGCCCCGCATATAAATATATTTAAAACCAGCACAGGCGTAACAAAATTTACAAATAGTGATAAAATAAATCACCTACCTTTGGAACTTCCTCGGTTTGCAATCCCGAGGGACCCAGCTACACAATAAATGGTTGTTTTGTTCGATAAAGTCCCTCTTTATATCCCAAAAACTAGTTGGAGCGTTTGGTTCTATAATCCACCTGTTCAACTCGTTCAACACGCAGACAAAAGAATCCTAAAAGTTACCGCGAAACTTCGACCAAAACAAGTCAAGGTACGCTAATATGTAAATGAATGATACAATTTAAGACTGAATGTAGTATGTTCAATTCCTGGAGATAGATAACTTAGAGCCCTCAGTCTACAGTTGTGGCCAAAAGTTTTGAGAATGACACAAATATAAATTTTCACAAAGTCTACTGCCTCAGTTTTTATGATGACAAATTGCATATACAGTGAGGGAAAACAGTATTTGATCCCCTGCTGATTTTGTACGTTTGCCCACTGACAAAGAAATGATCAGTCTATAATTTTAATGGCAGGTTTACTAACCACAGAGACAGAATAACAACAAAATCAAGAAAAACGCATGTGAAAAATGTTATAAATTGATTTGCATTTTAATGAGGGAAATAAGTATTTGACCCCCTCTCAATCAGAAAGATTTCTGGCTCCCAGGTGTCTTTTATACAGGTAACGAGCTGAGATTAGAAGCAAACTCTTAAAGGGAGTGCTCCTAATCTCAGCATGTTACCTGTACAAAAGACACCTGTCCACAGAAGCAATCAATCAATCAGATTCCAAACTCTCCACCATGGCCAAGACCAAAGAGCTCTCCAAAGATTCCAGGGACAAGATTGTAGACCTACACAAGGCTGCAATGGGATACAAGACCATCGCCAAGCAGCTTGGTGAGAAACACAAAAAGAACTGCCAATCTCCCTCGGCCTGGGGCTCCATGCAAGATCTCACCTCGTGGAGTTGCAATGATCATGAGAACGGTGAGGAATCAGCCCAGAACTACACGGGAGGATCTTGTCAATGATCTCAAGGCAGCTGGGACCATAGTCACCAAGAAAACAATTGGTAACACACTACGCCGTCAAGGACTGAAATCCTGCAGCGCCCGCAAGGTCCCCCTGCCGAAGAAAGCACATATACATGCCCGTCTGAAGTTTGCCAGTGAACATCTGAATTATTCAGAGGACAACTGGGGGAAAGTGTTGTGGTCAGATGAGACCAAAATGGAGCTCTTTGGCATCAACTCAACTCGCCGTGTTTGGAGGAGGAGGAATGCTGCCTATGAACCCAAGAACACCATCCCCACCGTCAAACATTTAGGTGGAAACATTATGCTTTGGGGGTGTTTTTCTGCTAATGGGACAGGACAACTTCACTGCATCAAAGGGATGATGGACGGGGCCATGTACCATCAAATCTTGAGTGAGAACCTCCTTCCCTCAGCCAGGGCATTGCAAATGGGTCGGGGATGGGTATTCCAGCATGACAATGACCCAAAACACACGGCCAAGGCAACAAAGGAGTGGCTCAAGAAGAAGCACATTAAGGTCCTGGAGTGGCCTAGCCAGTCTCCAGACCTTAATCCCATAGAAAATCTGTGGATGGAGCTGAAGGTTTGAGTTGCCAAACGTCAGCCTCGAAATTGTAATGACTTGGAGAAGATCTGCATAGAGGAGTGGGACAAAATCCCTCCTGAGATGTGTGCAAACCTGGTGGAAACAAGAAACGTCTGACCTCTGTGATTGCCAACAAGGGTTTTGCCACCTCGTACTAAGTAACGTTTTGCAGAGGGGTTAAATACTTATTTCCCTCATTAAAATGCAATTCAATTTAAAACATTTTTCACATGCGTTTTTCTGGATTTATTTGTTGTTATTCTGTCTCTCACTGTTCAAATAAACCTACCATTAAAATTATAGACTGATCATTTCTTTTTCAGTTGGCAAACGTACAAAATCAGCAGGGGATCAAATACTTTTTCCCTCACTGTACTCCAGAATGTCATGAAGAGTGATCAGATGAAATGCAATTAATTGCAAAGTCCCTCTTTTCCATGCAAATGAACTGAATCCCCAAAACACATTTCCACTGCATTACATTTCCACTGCATTGTCCGTGATTCTCTCGTTAACACAGGTGTGAGTGTTGACGAGGACAAGGCTGGAGATCACTCTGTCATGCTGATTGAGTTCAAATACCAGACTGGAAGCTCCTTAAGGAGGGTGGTGCTTGGAATCATTGTTCTTCCTCTTTCAACCATGGTTACCTGCAATTAAACACGTGCCGTCATCATTGCTTTGCACAAAAAGGCCTTCACAGGAAAGGATATTGCTGGCAGTAAGATTGCACCTAAATCAACCATTTATCGGATCATCAAGAACTTCAAGGAGAGTGGTTCAATTGTTGTGAAGAATGCTTCAGGGCGCCCAAGAAAATCCAGCAAGTGCCAGGACAGTCTCCTAAAGTTGATTCAGCTGCGGGATGGGGGCACCACCAGTACAGAGCTTGTTCAGGAATGGCAGCAGGCAGGTGTGAGTGCATCTGGCAAAGACTTTTGGAGGATGGCCTGGTGTCAAGAAGGGATGCAAAGAAGCCACTTCTCTCCAGGAAAAACATCAGGGACAGACTGATATTCTGCAAAAGGTACAGGGATTGGACTGCTGAGGACTGGGGTAAAGTCATTTTCTCTGATGAATCCCCTTTCCGATTGTTTGGAGCATCCGGAAAAAAGTTTCTCCGTAGAAGACAAGGTGAGCACTACCATCAGTCCTGTGTCATGCCAACAGTAAAGCATCCTGAGACCATTCATGTGTGGGGTTGCTTCTCAGCCAAGGGAGTGGGCTCACTCACAATTTTGCCTAAGAACACAGCCATGAATAAAGAATGGGACCAACACATCCTCCGAGAGCAACTTCTCCCAACCATCCAGGAACAGTTTGGTGACGAACAATGTCTTTTCCAGCATGATGGAGCACCTTGCCATAAGGCAAAAGTGGCTCGGGGAACAAAACATCAATATGTTGGTCCATGGCCAGGAACCTCCCCAGACCTTAATCCCATTGAGAACTTGTGATCAATCCTCAAGAGGCGGGTGGACAAACAAAAACCCACAAATTATGACAAACTCCAAGCATTGATTATGCAAGAATGGGCTGCCATCAGTCAGGATGTGGCCCAGAAGTTAATTGACAGCATGCCAATGCCGGATTGCAGAGGTCTTGAAAAAGAAGGGTCAACACTGAAAATATTGACTCTTTGCATCAACTTCATGTAATTGTCAATAAACACCTTTGACACTAATGAAATGGTTGTAATTATACTATAGTAACATCTGACAAAAATATCTAAAGACAGTGAAGCAGCAGACTTTGTAGAAATTTATATTTGTGTCATTCTCAAAACCTTTGTCCACGAATGTACAGCCACAATGAGGAACACCTGGATATCCTTTAACTACTTCTTCATTTATCAAAAAACAACCCTGAAACCTTGTCTAAAGACTGTTAACATCCAGTGGAAGCCATAGGTACTGCAATCTGGGAGCTATTCTTTTCATTGTTAAATAGCAAAGCATAGCAATGGGCAGGGAGCTCAATTTTATTTTTTTCTGGATGGATTTTCCTCAGGTTTTTGCGTGCCATATCAGTTCTGTTATACTCACAGACATCATTTTAACAGTTTTAGAAACTTCAAAGTGTTTTCTATCAAATACAACATTATATGCATACCCTAGCTTCTGGGCCTGAGTAACAGGCAGTTTACTTTGGGCACGCCAGACTCTCCGAACTTCCGAATACCAACATTTTGACAACTTTCAAAATACACATATTTGAATTTGTCCCAATGCTTTTGGTCCCTTAAAAACATAATACAAAGAAAAAAGCAACCGTTATTTTGTATTTTTTTTGTACCATCATTTTTGAAATGCAAGAGAAAGGCCATAATGCATTATTCCAGCCCAGGTGAAATATAGATTTTGGCCACTAGATGACAGCAGTGCATGCACAAAGTTTTACACTGATCAAATGAACCACTACAACCTGCCCATACTGTTCACAATTTTGTATCAAGACTGCCCAAATGTGCTTAATTTGTTTATGAAACAAATAAAAATATATGTTATATTTGAGATTCTTCAAAGTAGCCACCCTTTGCCTTGATAACAGCTTTGCACACTCTTGGCATTCTCTCAACCATGATTCTCTCTTCATGATTTCTATAACTGTTTTATTCAATATATGTGTTTTATGTACATAGATTAGTTGATTAATCTTATGCTACACAAAGATTATTAACTAAACTAATCCAATGTGTTAGTAATTGGACTTAATGCACCTGTTACTGAGATAGTTGTTCAAGTTGAGATTATATAGGTAGTCTCATTTATAAATCTTTCCTACCCTTGCAGTCATTCTGAATGCAGGTTGCGGGTGATTAAAAGTTCCAATTGTTTGATATCCTCACTTCGGCTGGATTCCAATAGCAATTACACATCACTTTCCAAGCCAGCATAATGTGACTTGCAGGCCCGATGTGGCCTGTAAAGCATGAGTTTCTTTGTTAACTAGGCCCTCAAAGAAAGGCCTTATGATATGTAATGTATTGTCATAAAGAGTTTGTTTTTAAAGGGTATTAAGGTTGGTTGAACCATTCATAGAGAAAAGGGTTCTCGGGAAAACCCTTTATTCAGAGGGTTCTAGGAAGAAACTTTAGATGATAGAAGGGTTCTTGGGCGACAGACAGCCTAGCAGTTAGAACGTTGGGTTCGAATACCTGAGCTAACAATGTGAAACATTAGTTGATGTTCTCGAGCAAGGCACTTAGCCCTAATTTGTTCCAGCGGTGCCGTACGAGTACAGCCAAATATGTTATATTATTAAGTTATTTTTATGCATATCAACAATGACCACTGATTTAACATACGACTACTAACATACAGATACTGCACTCTGCCTTTGTATGACATTAAACAGCTATCTGGGTTATGCAATGGAAAAGTGCAGTATCTACAATCTAAATGTGTTTATCCAACTTTCTTGTTGTTTTTCTGTTTTACTTGATATGGTAGGGTTCATAGGTCAAATCAGAGGTCATGATTGATATGCATAAAAATATTATTCATAATAAGAAATTACATCAATGCATTATCACTTATCTACCTACAACATATTTAGCTGGACAGAAAATACACTTTAAAGATATCTCTGTTTCACTGTTTGCGTAGTTACTGCTCTTTGCAATTGTATGAGTGGGTAACTGCAGTAAAAACACAGTGGAACAACACCAAAGTGCAATAACTTCAGTTAGTGCTGTCTGACTTAATTTTTACTTAGATTTTGTAGTTACTGTGAATGTCACACCATTTTTTCTGAAAGGTAACATAATTGAACCAGGACACAAGATAAAACAGATACTACAAAGCCTTATTTCAGTCTGTACTTAATTTGACCAAAAGTGTACTTGCTGAGTTTTGCAGAACAGTTTCCCTAATGTTGGAGCACTGACGTTGGAATAGATAAACCACTATATACAGCATTAGGGAAATCACTGGGCTGTGATGCCTTTCAGGGGAGCTGCTGAAGCTGAACAACAGCTTTTGTGATTTGTGTGTGGGATGGCACGTGTGTGTGTGTGTGTGTGTGTGTGTGTGTGTGTGTGTGTGTGTGTGTGAAACAACACCTGGGTTGCAAGTACCTCTCATCAGGGTGAGCTAAAACCTGTTAAAACTTGATTTGCCCATACCTCCAATACAGTAAATGTGTAGCTACTAGTGATGTATCAGGTTTGAAGGTAAGACCCGGATGCAGACTGTGTCAGAGTAACAATGTTTATTATAGTAACAGGGCAGGCAAACGACAGGTCAAGGCAGGCAGGGGTCGATAACCAGAGTTGTGGGGCAAAGGTACAGGACGGCAGGCATGCTCAGGGTCAGGGGCAGGCAGAGTGGTCAGGCAGGTGGGCTCAGAGACAGAACAGGCAAGGGTCAAAACCAGGAGGGCGAGAAAAAGAGAAACTGTGAAAAAACAGGAGCTGAGACAAAAACGCTGGTTGACTTGACAAACAAGATGAACTGGCAACAGACAAAGAGAGAACACAGGTACAGTGGTTCCTCCTTGAAAAGTTGCGAGTTTACACCGCGGGACTTAAGATGTACCCAGCGTCATGGCTTCATTGCTCCAGACCACCACAAGGAGGAGTTAGAGCACTCATTATGCATTTGGGTCCCAAGGTTTTTATATGACCAATCATATCGAGTGATTCCAATAAAGAATTTGACGGGAGACACCCGTCCCTGGTGACTTTCTTTAGCAAAGATGGCTGACAAAACACTGCGGGTGAAGCAAAAATGTTCTTCCCCCGTAATGTCATAACGAGTCAAGCTAAAATTGTATAATTGAGAGGAATATGTTAGTTAATGTAGATACAAACAAACAATATTTTTTTGTCATGAAGTAAAAAAAAATATCTCAGTTATATCCAATACCAGGTGTATCAAACTCCATTCTTTGAATGATGTATTACAATTCTACACTTCAACAGTGTTTACCACTCCTGCTCCTGGGACATCAATGATTACACATTGTAACTATGCAATAGACTAGAAACATGATTTAAGTAAAGGCTGATTTGTAATAAAAAACAGTACATCCTGCCAGCCTGCCCACAAGCGAGCCACTCAGACGGATACTGACGCGTGGAAGAGAGAAAGGAACAAGATGGGAATAACAATCCAGGCTATTTGCTCTGAGACCGGCATAATAATGTAATGAAACAAGCAGGGAGCAGTTTTCGAACCCTCAACATTTTAGCCCGAAGTCCAGCACGCTATCGACTGTGCCCAAGTGTATTAATTGGGGTTGTGGCCGATTGTGGCAAAAAACACTTAATCAATTGGAATCCTTGACGTGTGGAAAGGGGAAAAAGTATTATTATTAGTTTTTCACAAGCGTAGCAGGATGGGATATTAGCTGAACAATAGACTATTCAACCTTCACTAAAGAATTGTCTAATAGACGAGCTAGATGTGGAATAATAGTGAAGACATCACAACTATGAAATAACACATATGGAATCAGTTAAGAACAAATTCTTATTTACAAGGACAGCCTACTCTTTCCTCCCCGTCTGAGAATTTAACCCTGGTCTCCCGCGTGCCTGCAATATGAAGACTATTAAATGCTTCTCAAAGATACCCTCTGGTGGTCAAACTAGCAATAACTTGCATTAACAGAAAAAAATGGCTGACAAATAGATAACGTGCCACAGAATTATGCAGCAGCCCGCAAGGTGTGCCGCAGTATGACGCAACTTTTAAAGGAGGAACCCCTGTATGAATACACAGGGGATAATGGGGAAGATGGGCGACACCTAGAGGGGGGTGGAGACAATCACAAAGACAGGTGAAACAGATCAGGATGTGACAGTATATTGCAACCGACCAGATAGATAACATGAAAGGGTTTAATTAAAATGTGTGTTGGTCATGTGACATGAGCATTTGGATAAGTTTCACATGACGAGCTGTTTTGGTTGTTTTTTTCATGTATATTTCCAAATGTATAATTAGTGACTTGTTTTCTGTTCTCTATTTGTTTAGTATGTTGTTGGTTACCTGGTCATAGTTCCTCCAGTAGTGAGTGTGACGGCCGATGTTCTTCCTGTTGTTGGGGAGAATGAGGCTTTCTTGGCAACCTGCGTGGCTGCCACAGGCAGAAGTGAATTGGAAGACAGTTGTATTCGGAAATCTGTCGAGGGCTGTGACACTCTACTCAGCATGCCAACAGAACCACCACAGTACTCAGCCACCTGCTTGGGGTACCGACCAGAGTAGCCAATCAGCAGCAGGTCCAGTGTGTGATCAACCAGTCTGCCCTGGCAACAACATAAACATCCACTGTTAGTGTATACTCTGCTACCACTGTTCTACACTATAGACAGCCCCTGTAAATATATTCTACTACCACTGCCCTACACTATTGGCATCCACTGTAAATTTATATTCCACTATCAATGGCATAGACCATAGACATCCACTGTACGTATAAAGTTTCACTGTCTTCACTGGCTGTAGCCCAATAGCCCCTCTAACCAGTCCATGTCTGTCTATACACTATTAGAAAATAAGGTGCTATCCTATAACAAAAAATGGTTATTCAGCTGTCCCCATAGGAGAACCTTTGAATATCCCTCCAACCCCTACGGACGAGCAACTGGCTCCCTCTATATACACACATCCTCTGGTGAGATGCACCTGAGGCACACACACACACACACACACACACACACACACACACACACACACACACACACACACACACACACACACACACACACACACACACACACACACACACACACACACACACACACACACACACACACACACACACACACACACACACACACACACACACACACACACACACACACATACACGTTGTTGCTTATCTGATTGCTTATATTAACTGTGTCTGTATCCCCTCTCTCCTCACAGAGACTTCTGCTGTCTGTTGTGTTCTACTGGCTGTCATTCTGTCTGAATGTTGGTGCTGCTGCACTTATGGTACCGGTGCAAATACAGAACATTTCTTTAACTTCAGTTTTAAAAATCAGGCAATGAAACATTTTTATTTGTATTGAATGATCATAGATAGATTTTGCTTTCAAATCCATGTTTTCTTTCTCTGGACTATATCTCAGAAGTTCACCAGTTCCAGGCAGCATCACGGTATGTGACTATTTCATGGTCAACCATTGTTCTGTGACTAATTTATCTCTGATACTTTTTGCTACGTAATAATACTTTTGTAATGTCTAATGACAAGGTTGAGGAAGATGAAGGGCTATTTAACTATCCAAACCATATCCTATTCTAACTTTTTGTGATGTTTAAGCTATTATCTAATAATAAGGTCTATTTATAGTGTTAGCTCGAATAAATCATCGATCTGGCTGAGGAGACAGAAGTCATTGTGAAAGGCTAGGAGAGGTTAGTAGCTTAAAGCACTTGATCATAGTTCGCAGCTCGAACTGTGTTTGTCCCGCCCCAGGACACCGTTTCCGTTTTATAAAATTCCTGACGTTCTGTGCATGTGTACATTTAAGCACTACAAACTTTTCACAGCCTTCTGCTTGTCTATGTTGTCTTGAAAAAAATTAAGTAGCCTAACACGTAAGGAGTTGTAGAAAATGGGAAAAGGCCTCTTGGGACGAGGTGTGCAGCCTCAACCTTTCCTTAAACAAGTCACAATTGACTTCCCTAAATCAGCAGCCTACTCTCTTCACCTCTACCATCTTCTACTCTCTTAATCAGCACTGTCTCCTCTCTTCACCACTACTCTCTTCTACTCTCTTAATCATCACTGTCTTCTCTGCTCACCACTACTCTCTTCTACTCTCTCAATCAGCACTTCCTCCTCGCTTCATCTCTACTCTCTTCTACACTCTTAATCATTACTGTCTCCTCTCTTCACCTCTCCTCTCTTAATCAGCACTTCCTCCTCGCTTCATCTCTACTCTCTTAATCATCTATGTGTCACGTCTGCTCCCGCTCTTCTCTTCCCCTGGCGCTTGAGGGCGCCAGATTACCCTGCATCACACGCTCCTGCCATCATCGCTCACACCTGCCCTCCCTCGTCACTCGCATCAGCGTTATTGGACTCACCTGGACTCACTTATCACCTGTTAATTTCCTCCCCTATATTTGTCTGTTCCCCAGCTCTGTTCCCCGCTGCTGCATTATTAGTTTTTGTCTGTATTCTTTTGCTGACGCTGTTTCTGTCTTGTCAGTTATTTATTAAATGTTTACTCCCCGTACCTGCTTCGTCTCTCCAGCGTCATGTTCCGTGACACTATGTCTCTTCTCTTCACCTCTACTCTATTCTACTCTCTTAATCATCACAGTCTCCTCTCTTCACCTCCACTCTTTTCTACTTTTTTAACCAGCACTGTCTCTTCTCTTCACCTCTAGTCTATTCTACTCTCTTAATCCGCACAGTCTCCTCTCTTCACCTCTAGTCTATTCTATTCTCTTAATCAGCACGGTCTCCTCTCTTCACCTCTAGTCTATTCTATTCTCTTAATCAGCACTGCCTCTTCTCTTCACCTACTCTCTTCTACTCTCTTAATCAGCACGGTCTCCTCTCTTCACCTCTAGTCTATTCTACTCTCTTAATCAGCACTGCCTCCTCTCTTCACCTCTAGTCTATTCTACTCTCTTAATCAGCACTGCCTCCTCTCTTCACCTACTCTATTCTACTCTCTTAATCAGCACTGTCTCTTCTCTTCACCTCTACTCTATTCTACTCTTTTAATCAGCACGGTCTCCTCTCTTCACCTCTAGTCTATTCTACTCTCTGAATCATCACTGTCTCCTCTCCTGACAACTACTCTCTTCTACTCTCTCAATCAGCACTTCCACGTCGCTTCATCTCTGCTCTCTTAAATCAGCACTTTCTCCTCTCTTCACCTCTAGTCTATTCTACACTCTTAATCAGCACAGTCTCCTCTATTCACCTCTACTCTTTTCTACTCTCTTAATCAGCACTGTCTCCTCTCTTTACCTCTCTTAACTAGCAATCTCCTCTTCACCACTACTCTCCTCTACTCTCTAAATCAGCACGGTCTCCTCTCTTCACCTCTACGCTTTTAATCAGCACTGTATCCTCTCTTCACCACTACTCTCTTCTACTCTCTTAATCAGCACTCTCTCCTCTCTTCACCTCTACTCTCTTCTACTCTCGCAATCATCACTGTCTCCTCTCCTCACCACTACTCTCTTCTACTCTCTCAATCAGCACTGTCTCCTCTCTTCATCTCGACTCTCGTCTACTCACTTAATCAGCACTGCCTCCTCTCTTCACCTCTACTCTCTTCTACTCTCTTATTCAGCACTGACTCCTCTCTTCACCACTACTCTCTTATACTCTCTTAATCATCACTGTCTCCTCTTCACCACTACCATCTTCTACTCTCTTAATCATCACTGTCTCCTCTCTTCACCACTACTCTCGTCTACTCTCTTAAGCATCACTTTCACCTTTCTTCACCACTACTCTCTTCTACTTTCTCAATCAGCACTGTCTCCTCTCTTCACCTCACTTAACTGGCACTCTCCTCTCTTCATCACTACTCTCTTCTACTCTCTTAATCAGCACTTCCTCCTCTCTTCACCTCTACTCTCTTAATCAGCACTCTCCTCTCTTCACCACTACTCTTCATCAGCAGTCTCCTCTCTTCACCTCTACTCTTCTACTCTCCTAATCAGCACTGTCTCCTCTCTTCACCTCTACTCTCTTAATCATCACTGTTTCCTCTCCTCACCACTACTCTCTTCTACTCTCTTAATCAGCACTGTCTCCTCTCTTCACCACTACCCTCTCCTACTCTCTAAATCATCACTGTCTCCTCTATTCACCACTACTCTCTTCTACTCTCTCAATCAGCACTTTCTCCTCTCTTCACCACTACTCTCTCCTACTCTCTTATTCAGCACTGTCTCCTCTCTTCACCACTACTCTCTTCTACTCTCATAATTATCACTGTCTCCTCTTTTCACCTCTACTCTCTTAATCAGCACTGTCTACTCTCTTTACTAGCACTCTTCTCTCTTCACCACTACTTTCTTCTACTCTCTTAATCAGCACGGTCTCCTCTCTTCACCTCTACTCTCTTCTACTCTCATAATTATCACTGTCTCCTCTTTTCACCTCTACTCTCTTAATCAGCACTGTCTACTCTCTTTACTAGCACTCTTCTCTCTTCACCACTACTTTCTTCTACTCTCTTAATCAGCACGGTCTCCTCTCTTCACCTCTACTCTCATAATTAATCAGCACTGCCTCCTCTCTTCACCTCTACTCTCTTAATTAGCACTCTCCTCTCTTCACCTCTGCTCTCTCCTACTCTCTTCATCATCACGGTCTCCTCCCCTCTCTTAATCAGCACTGTCTCCTCTCTTCACCCCTACTCTCTTCTACTCTCTTAATCAGCACCGTCTCCTCTCTTCACCACTACTCTCTTCTACTCTCTTAATCAGCACGGTCTCTTCTCTTCTCCTCTACTCTCATAATTAATCAGCGCTGCCTCCTCTCTTCACCTCTACTCTCTTCTACTCTCTTAATCAGCACTGTCTCCTCTCTTCACCTCTGCTCTCTTCTACTCTCTTAATCATCACTGTCTCCTCTCTTCACCACGACTCTCTTAATCAGCAGTCTCCTCTCTTCACCTCTACTCTCTTAATCAGCACTGTCTCCTCTCTTCACCACTACTCTTCATCAGCAGTCTCCTCTCTTCACCTCTATTCTCTTCTACTCTCTTAATCAGTACTGTCTCCTCTTCACCACTACTCTCTTCTACTCTCTTAATCATCACGGTCTCCTCTCTTCACCACTACTCTCTTCTACTCTCTCAATCAGCACTTTCTCATCTCTTCACCTCTACTCTCTTCTACTCTCTTAATCATGTATGTCTTTTCTCTTCACATCTACTCTCTTTTACTCTCTTATTCAGCACTGTCTCCTCTCTTCACCTCTACTCTCTTAATCATCACTGTCTCCTCTCTTCACCTCTACTCTCTTAATCAGCACTGTCTCCGCTCTTCACCTCTACTCTCTTCTACTCTCTTAATCAGCACTGTCTCCACTCTTCACCTCTACTCTCTTCTACTCTCTTCATCAGCTCTGTCTCCTCTCTTCACCACTACTCTGTTCTACTCTCTTAATAAGCACCATCTCCTCTCTTCACCACTACTCTCTTCTACTCTCTTAATCAGCACTGCCTCCTCTCCTCAGAGAATGGCTTATTTATAGTAAGAGTGTAAAGGCATTGTATTGCATTCCATGTGTACTTCTTTCTCATGAGCAAAGAACACCATCACCCAGTTCTCTGAATAGTAAGGATGGCTATAAGATATCATCAATGAAATGGTGGAGAATGTTTGACAAACTACCAGAGCATGAGGATGGTGTGTTTCACAGGAACTGTTACTGGAAATGGAAAAATCTGCAGCACACTGTAACAGCTACAGGTATAGACAGTCAGCTGCAGAAATAAATCCAGTCAGAAATGTAGAAAAATAGAGCACTTCTAGAAAGGATTTTGGATGTGACACTGTACTTAGCATCTAGGAATCTGCCATTCTAGGGGAAATCACTCAATCTTGACGATGTGCATAATGGACATTACCTAGGCTTACTTGAGCTGTTGTCAAATTATGACCTGCTATTACGTGAGCACTTACAGAAAGTCAGGGACAAAAAGAAAGGAGCACGACTGACTCATTACCTCAGCCCTGAGAGCCAAAACAACTTCATAGGAATATGTGGTCAAAGGGTTTTGAAAACAATACTTTATGAAAGAGAAGATGCAATCTATTACTCGGTTATATGTGATGCAACTCCAGACATTTCCCGTACTGAGACAAATGTATCATTGGTGAGATATGTACACAAAGATAAAGTTCAGGGAACAGGTGAATCGGAAATAATTGAATTTAATGACTTTGCTAGAAAGACAGGCAGTGACATTTCTTAAATGATTTTGAGTGCATTGGAAGGGCATGGTATTGACATAGCAGATTGCAGTGGTCAAGGCTATGATAATGGTGCAAATATGCCTTCCCGGGGATGGGCAAAATACTGTTTCAGAGTATTTTCTGCTATGGTTTATCTCCTGTTGAATTTACTCAGGAATTTACTCAGGAATACCCACATAATGTCTTGACACTACAGTTGCAGTTTCAGTTTCATCACAGATGCTTGTTCTCTGTAGGTACCACATTTATGACTGCAGTCCACATAGTTCAGGATTTTTATTTTTTGGCTATGTTATTTAGGAATATATTTAGGAATTATGCATATGGCAGAAGAAGTTAGACTTGTTTATAAGAATTGGTAATACATTATTTAATCGGAAACATGGATCAACTACACCAATTGTGTAGTTATTTATAATAAAGCATCATAAAAATCTCATGACACAGACAACTTTTGTTAACATTAGGAACCAAAAATGTTTACAGTACTGTTAATATAGGCAAAGGATGAAGGTGGAAACTAGAATCTGCACAATTGTAGTACAGAGCAGCAGAAGCTTGTAGTTAGTACTATTAATAACACATGTTGTTCAGTGCGTTATTTTAATCCAAATTAGGGTCCCGGTATGTTTTTTTCCAATTCTGGCAATGCCCCTGGAGATCCTAATAAAAATTATAAATTGCAGATGTCCTCCAGAACAGGTAGTCTCCAATGAAGACTGACGTCAATAAAAGTCTATTGGCTGTAAAGTTTAAATTATGGTCTTATTCAAAGTTGACTTAAGTTGATCTATCAATGTGCGCTATTTCATAAAAAGGTAAATGGTACTGGAGACATTGGATGTGACGACTTCCGCCGAAGCCGGTTCCCCTTCCCCTCCGTTCGGGCGGCATTCGGCGGTCGACATCACCGGTCTTCTAGCCATCGATGATCCACTTTTCATTTTCCATTTGTTTTGTCTTTGTTTTCCACACACCTGGTTTTCATTCCCAATTACTTGTTCATGTATTTAGCCCTCTGGTTCCCCTGTGTTTGTGTGCGTGTTTGTTCATTGTTATTTGTCGGCTGGTATTTTCGCCCATGGTCATTGAGTACCATTAATTTTGGGCACGGTTGTAAAAGTTTACTTTGTGCCTTCTTAGTAAACTACGTTCTTCACTCATCTCTGCTCTCCTGCTCCTGACTTTATGCACCAGCCTACACACACCGACCTGACATTGGAATAATTTCCAAATTTCAATAGCTTTAATGAAAATGCATTTTACAGTAATAATTTCAATCAAATCAAATTGTATTTGTCACATACACATGGTTAGCAGATGTTAATGTGAGTGTAGAGAAATGCTTGTGCTTCTAGTTCTGACCATACAAGTAATCTAACAATTTCACAACAACTACCTTATACACACAAGTGTAAAGGAATGAAAACGAGTATGTACATATAAATATATGGATGAGCAATAGCCGAACGGCATAGGCAAGATGCAGTAGATGGTATAGAGTACAGTATATACATATGAGATGAGTAATGTAGGATATGTAAACATTATATAAAATGGCATTGTTTAAAGTGGCTAGTGATACATTTATTACATCCAATTTTAATTATTAAATTGGCTAGAAATTTGAGTCGATGGCCGTGAGTGTGTGAGTGTTTTTGGTGACAAGCCAAATTTCTTCAGCCTCCTGAGGTCACCACGCTGTCTGTGTGGGTGGACCATTTCCGTTTGTCCGTGATGTGTACGCCGAGGAACTTAAAACTTTCCACCTTCTCCACTACTGTCCCGTCGATGTGGATAGGGGGTGCTCCCTCTGCTGTTTCCTGAAGTCCACGATCATCTCCTTTGTTTTGTTGACGTTGAGTGAGAGGTTATTTTCCTGACACCACACTCCGAGGACCCTCACCTCCTCCCTGTAGGCTGTCTCGTCGTTGTTGGTAATCAAGCCTACCACTGTAGTGTCGTCTGCAAACTTGATGATTGAGTTGGAGGCGTGCTTGGCCACGCAGTCATGGCTGAACAAGGAGTACAGGAGAGGGCTGAGAACGCACCCTTGTGGGGCCCCAGTGTTGAGGATCAGCGGGATGGAGATGTTGTTTCCTACCCTCACCACCTGGGGCCGGCCCGTCAGGAAGTCCAGGACCCAGTTGCACAGGGCGGGGTCAAGACCTAGGGTCTCGAGCTAAATGACGAGTTTGGATGGTACTATGGTGTTAAATGCTGAGCTGTAGTCGATGAACAGCAATCTTACATAGGTATTCCTCTTGTCCAGATGGGTTAGAGCAGTGTTCAGTGTGATTGCGATTGCGTCGTCTGTGAACCTATTGGGACGGTAAGCAAATTGGAGTGGGTCCAGTGTGTCTGGCAGGATGGAGGTGATATGATCCTTCACTAATCTCTCAAAGCACTTCGTGATGACGGAAGTGAGTGCTACGGGGCGATAGTCATTTAGCTCATCTGGGCCGGAAGCCTTGCGAGGGTGAACACATCTAAATGTTTTACTCACGTTGGCTGCGGTGAAGGAGAGCCCGCAGGTTTTGTAGCAGGCCGACTGAATACGAACACTGTTCGTATTCAGTCATGTTTCCGGTCGCCTTACTCTGATTAAAAGCAGTGTTTCGCGCTTTCAGTTTTGCGCGAATGCTGCCATCAATCCACGGTTTCTGTTTGGGGAAGGTTTTGCTGTGTACCCACAGTTGCAACACAGTTGCTGTGGGTACAACATCACCGATGCACTTGCTAATAAACTCGCCCACCGAATCAGCTTATTCATCAATGTTATTGTCCGTCGCTATGCGGAACATATCCCAGTCGAAGTGATTGAAGCAATCTTGAAGCGTGGAATCAGATTGGTCGGACCAGCATTGAACAGACCTGAGCACGGGCGTTTCCTGTTTTCGTTTCTGTCTATAGACTGGGAGCAACAGAATGGAGTCGTGGTCAGATTTGCCAAAAAGGGGGCGGGGAATGGCTTTGTGTGCGTCGCGGAAGTTAGAATAACAACGATCCAGGATTTTCCCGGCCAGGGTCGCACATTCGATATGCTGATAAAATTTAGGGAGCCTTATTTTCAAATTTGCTTTGTAAAAACCCCAGCTACAATAAATGCAGCCTCAGGATATGTGGTTTCCAGTTTAATGAAGTTCTTTCAGGGCCGTCGATGTGTCAGCTTGAGGGGGGATACACGCGACTGTGATTATAATCGAAGAGAATTCTTTTGGTAGATAATGCGGTCGGCATTTGATTGTAAGGAATTCTAGGTCAGGTGAACTGTATGTTGTTATGATCACACCACGTCTCGTTAATCACAAGGCATACACCCTCGCCCTTCTTCTTACCAGATAGATGTTTGTTTCTGTCGGCGCGATGCGTGAAGAAACCAGGTGGCTGTACCGACTCTGATAACGTATCCCGAGTGAGCCATGTTTCCGTGAAGCAAAGAACGTTGCAATCTCTGAAAGGCAACCCTTGCTCGGATTTCGTCTACCTTGTTGTCAAGAGACTGGACATTGGCAAGTAGTATACTCGGGAGCGGTGTGCGATGTGCCCGTCTACGGAGCCTGACCAGAACACCGCCCCGTCTGCCCCTTCTCCTGCGGTGACGTTGTTTTGGGTCGCCGGCTAGGATCCGGCCTATTGTCCTGGTTGGTGGACGGGGAGGTGTTCCTTTCAGCTTCGGGAAAGTCGTATTCCTGGTCGTAATGTTGGTAAGTTGACGTTGCTCTTATATCCAATAGTTCCTCCTGGCTGTATGTAATAAAACATACGATTTCCTGGGGTAACAATGTACGAAATAATACATTTAAAAAAATAACTGCATAGCTCATCTCTGTCGGTGCCGGAGATTGATGGTGAATGCGTACTAAAAAGGTTTACACCAAGTGTGATGTTTAATTTTTTTATTCAGAATTAAATATCAAGGAGGATCAGGTATCAGCCAAACAACAATTAGCTAGCTTGTCTAACTATCTTAGCTGGCATGCCTTCTGGCAAGGTTGGTAGACTTTAGAAAAGCAAGCAATTACTAAATATTACTCACATTCCTTTCAATCTTTTACTCAGATTTTAGCACTAGTCAAAAGGATACAGACATAGAATGAAGCATAATGATTATGGCTCTAGATTGCAGAAAAAAATGTATTTAAAAAATTCCAAATTCTCCAACTTCCTGAAGGAGAGGTGGAACTCCTTCAGGAAAATCAGAACATTGCTTATTTTCGTTACCGCTCCTGGGTATCCCTAATTGGGCATAATTACATGTTTGTTTGATATTGTTATTGTGTAAGAACATCTGTGTGTGCAATGCTGAAGATACGACCAGAGAGGTATGTAAGATAGAAAACATCTCAGCAAACATGACCCCATTGGCCCCATGTGGGTATTTGGTAGGCAAGGTGGGCACGGGCTAACCCACACCAGACCCACAGCAATCCCGCATCAGCCCAACAGGTCTAGCCCACACCAAGCCCACACCAGCCCAACACAGGCTAGCCCACACCAGTCCAACACAGGCTAGTCCACACCAGCCTAACAGGTCCACCCCACACCAAGCCCAACACAGGCTAGCCCACACCAGCCCAACACAGGCTAGCCCACACCAGCCCAACAGGTCTTCCCCACACCAAGCCCATCACAGGCTATCCCACACCAAGCCCACACCAGCCCAACACAGGCTACTCCACAACAGCCCAACACAGGCTAGCCCACACCAAGCCCAACACAGGATAGCCCACACCAACCCCAACACAGGATAGCCCATACCAAGCCCAACACAGGATAGCCCACACCAACCCCAACACAGGATAGCCCATACCAAGCCCAACACAGGATAGCTCATACCAAGCCCAGCTAGATAGGGGGGCTCATTCAATTATTGTGTGGTGTGCACGTTCCAGTGTCGTTCCAGTTTAAGTGTTATGTTGTGCGATGCCCAATTTTTGGGATCTTGTACACTGCCAATGATGAAGTCTTTAAAAAGACTTCAGTTTCAGTTTCTCTAGTAAAAAAATATATGTATGATAGAAATAACTTGGTTGTCTTTCTGATACAATAATCACGTTCCATAAATACCTTTAACGCTTGGAAATTATTAAATTTATGCATTGAATGAAATGCCTAATAAATGGCAAAGATGCACTGGTCCAATGTGAGCAGCCTACATGGGGACAATATTTTAGCCTGCATTGGGCCAATATCGTGCCAATTTGGGCATATTTGCTAGTCATTTTTTTTGCTTATTTCAGGCAAAGTGAGGGCTGCCTTCATCAGAAATGGGCTACTTACACTGGGCCACACGTAGCATATGCCTTGGGGGCTAATGTCTAGCTGATGAGCAAAGGTGCATTGGCCCAATGTTGGCAGCCTATATGGAGCCAATATTTTTGCCTGCATTGGGCCCAAATCGTGCCAATGTGGTCATGTTCGCTGGGATAGAATAAGAATTTTGAAATCCCTGCTGTTTGTTGCTGTGCAAGTATGCAAATAATTGCAGTTGCTGGCTAATTGCATAAGTATCATAACTGCAATTATAAATACAAACACATGCAAGCACGCACGGCCAGTCTCTCCGAGCTTTGCGCTACTGTGGGAATATTGTAGTGGGATCTCACTCTCTCTCTCTGCTATAGATGGTGGTCTCTCTCTCTTTCTCTCTCGGCTATAGACAGTGGGCAGTGCTGACCCAACCATCTGGACTATGTCTCTCTCTGTGACCTCCTGTGAATCATCCACCAATGTCTTGTTTATCAAGCCAAGGATCACAACAAATTACGGATCTGAACTTTTACAACTTACGTAAACTGCACATAAACTGCAGAAAGGAGGAGAAAGAAGTGGCTTGAGGCATTATTGATAAACAATCTGAGGAGAGAAATGGGGTGAAGATAGAGATCTGAGCTTCCTTCAAAACCTTTAAGTGGAGTGATCTCAGGTGACAGAGATGGATGAGAAGGATGAGAAAGCACCTGGCCCACTAGGTCTGGTCAGCTCAGTGCACTAATGTCTCCATCCCACATGGCTCGTGCACTGAGCTGACCAGGCAGAAAAGAAACTACAGATTACTATGGCTGGCCAGTGGCCTTGAACAGAGAATTATACTGAGTGGAGGATTTGAAAGAAACACAACAGTTAACAAAAAGCCCCAAACCCATATGTATTGGAGTTGCAAGTCATCCATTGCAATTAACCAGCTATTTCACAACACAACATTTCGAGGTGTTGGCTTTGAAGCACGGCACAGAGGGGAGAGAAAAAACACCCTGTTTAAACAGCGCCATCTTGTGTCAAGAGATCATACTGTCCTCTAAATTGGCCCTCAATCTCAGTGCTGATTTTAGGTCAGTTTTGCCTTTTAGATCACAGTGAATAACATTGCATAAACAGGGGGACCTGATCCTAGATCAGCACTACTGCTCTGAGATGCTTGACACATACAGCCCCAGGAATCAATACAATTGAACCATATACAGAATCATAAATACTCAGCAAGAGGGCTGTACTCAAACAGTGAAATCAACATTTGATTCCGGACAAAGGCTAAACTACATCCCGTATGGAGTGTTCGCAAACAATATTGTTTATTGACACAGTCCTGGAGTGACTATCCTGAAGCCTGTTTTCTTTTGAACAGGCATTGCCAAGTCAACCTAAAACAGCAGGCACTTCAATCAACCCCCGACCAAGCAGCAATGTTTTTACTGCAAAGGATAACAAGGTGGTCTACTTTTACTAAACAAAGAGTGCTCAATTGTATGTTCATCCATTTCATCCATGTTCATCCATTTTTGACTGATAGGTGTGGAACCAACAAGTTGTACGTTGCGTGATGCTGTTCTGCACAACACTGTTCTACTGCGCCGTTATTTGCCTGTTTGCGGCCCGTCTGTTAGCTTGCATGATTCTTGTCATTCTCCCTCGACCTTTCTCATCAACAAGATATGTATCCAGGACCTGAAATCAAATAAAATCGAAATCAAATAAAATGTTAGTAGTCACATGCGTTGTAAACAACAGGTGTGGACTAACAATGCTTACTTACAGGTCCATCCCAACAAGGCAGAGAGAAAGAAAATAGAGAAATAATGGAAAAGTAAAAACAAGTAATAATAGATAGACGATAAGTAATGATAAAAGGGTACCAGTACAGTCGATGTGTAGGGGTACGAGGTAATTGAGGTAGATACTGTACATATAATTAGGAATAAAGTGACAGATAGTAAACAGTATCAGTGTATGTGCAAACGGCCCAGTAGGTCACTGGGGCCAAGCTTCCTGCCATCCAGGACCTATATAACAGGCGGTGTCAGAGGAAAGCCCATAAAATTGTCAGAGACTCCAGTCACCCAAGTTATAGACTGTTTTCTCTGCTATCGCACGGCAAGCGGTTCCGGAGCGCCAAGTCTAGGACCAAAAGGCTAATCAACAGCCTTTTATACACTGCTGCTACTCACTGTTTATTATCTATGCATAGTCACTTCACCAACATGTACAAATTACCTCAACTAACCTGTACCCCCGCACACTGACTCGGTACCGGTGCCCCCTGTATATAGCCTCGTTATTGTTATTGTGTTGCTTTTTATTATTACTTTTTATTTTAGTCTTATTTGGTAAATATTTTCTTAACTCTTCTTGACCTGCACTGTTGGTTAAGGGCTTGTAAGTAAGCATTTCCCGGTAAAGTCTACACTTGTTGTATTCGGCGCATGTGACAAATACAATTTGATTTGATGTGATGTGATGAGTCAAAAAAGTTAGTGCAAAAAAGGGTCTATGCAGATAGTCCGGGGGAGCTATTTGGTTAACTATTTAACTAACTATTTAGCAGTCTTATGGCTTGGGGGTAGAAGCTGTTCAGTGTCCTGTTGGTTCCTGACTTGGTGCATTGGTACCTCTTGCCGTGCAGTAGCAGAGAGAACAGAAATAGACATGAGGCGATAGGTATAGTTAAAATCACAGCCTTAATAACAGGGAAAGCTCTTTTCTCATGCGAGACTATTATGAATAACAACATGAGTGAAGGACAACTACAGTAATGTGAACATGGTATATAAAACCTTTATAAATTCGTAATTATGTCCGCTATGGGAATGGCAGAAATTGGAGTGTTTTAGCCCAACCCACATGGTTCTATGGCTCTGAATTGTTCAGTCCTCAGTTCAGTAGTTATTTTTTTAGCAGTAGAGCAGTTGTACTACTGTGACAATTTATGTTTTTAATAAATGGTGATTTATTTACGAAGTACAGGCAAATTACAGATTTTCTGTTTGCACATTTTCATTAGCAGTTTGACACTTACACCAACTCTTTCCCAGGCCTCTCTATACCACTTAGTCTTTCTTTTAGCATGTAAATCTTGGTGGGGCAAACAAACAAAAAATTTGGGATGCATGCCAGCAAAGCCACAACAGAACACAACACTAAACAATGCATTAATTGCGCTATTACGGTAACAAACGGTGCCCACAAACTGTTAGTGTAACGCCCAGGCCCGAGATTACAGGCTGGAGCGTTTTGGTTTTGTCTTGGTGTAGGGTTTGTTTGTTCTAGGTGTCGTAGTTCTATGTTGGGTAATGGTTCCCAATTAGAGGCAGCTGTGTGTCGTTGTCTCTAATTGGGAACCATATTTAGGTAGGTAGGTTTCACTCTGGGTTCGTGGGTTATTTTAAGTTCATAGCTGTTTTGTCTTGTCAGTTATGTTCTTCGTTACGTTCTCCGTTTATTGTTTTATTCCGTCTCGTTCCCGTGTTCTAATTAAATATGTATTCTGGCTACATCGCTGCGTCTTGGTCTGTTCCCTCAGAAGAGAAACGTGACAGAATAACCCACCACCTAAAGACCAAGCAGCGAGAGACCCGGGAATACTGGACCAGGGAGGACCTCATCGGATCTCGCCTGGCACGGAGGTCCGTAAGGCAGCCCCAGGAAACTTTTGGGGGGGGGGCACTGGGAGAGCGTCGCAGCGAAGGGAGGCCGTGCTATGCAGTGTTGCGCACGGTTTCCCCTATAGGGATTCAGAGGCCGGTGCGAGTGATTCCCGCTCCACTCATCAGTCGGGCGAAAATAAGTGTTCAGCCAGTAAGAGTGGTGCCATCTCTGCGCACTAAGTCTCCAGTGCGCCTCCTGGGACCCGGATATCCTGCTCCAGTTCCGTGTGCGGTGTCTCCCGTACGTGTCCACAGCCCAGTGCGAGGGATCCCAGCGCCACTCCTTGGTCGGGCCGAGGTCTGTGTGCTACCTGGGAGAGTGGTGCCAGCTCTGCGAGCCAGGCCTCCAGTGCGCCTTTTGGGACCAAGTTATCCTGTGGTCCTACGGGCAGAATCTCCGGTGCAAATCCACAGCCCAGTCCGAGAGATTCCAGCTCCACTCACCCATGAGGCCAGGGTTAGTGAGCTAGCTGGAGGTATGGTGTCGGCTCGGTCCGGGTGGAGGTTTCTACACGTCCAGTCCCTGTTCCACGCTCCGAGATCCCTGTTCCACGCTCCGAGATCCCTGTTCCACGCTCCGAGATCCCTGTTCCACGCTCCGAGATCCCTGTTCCACGCTCCAAGATTCCAGTTCCGTGTTCCAAGATTCCAGTTCCGTGTTCCAAGATCCCAGTCCGTGTAGTGGTTTCTACACGTCCAGTCCCTGCTCCGCGCACTCAGCTCCCCGTGCGCTCAGAGAGTCCAGCACGTCCTGTTCGGCTCCGCACCCAGCTCCCGTGCGCTCAGAGAGTCCAGCACGTCCTGTTCCGGCTCCGCGCACCCAGCTCCCCGTGCGCTCAGAGAGTCCAGCACGTCCTGTTACGGCTCCGCGCACCCAGCTCCCCGTGCGCTCAGAGAGTCCAGCACGTCCTGTTCCGCCCGCGCACCCAGCTCCCGTGCGCTCAGAGAGTCCAGCACGTCCTGTTCGGCTCCGCGCACCAAGCTCCCGCGGCGCTTAGAGAGCCCAGTTCGGCCTGTTCCCGCTCCCGCACCAGAGTGCGTCCCCGAGCCCAGTTCGGCCTGTTCCCGCTCCCGCACCAGAGTGCGCGTCCCGAGCCCAGTTCGGCCTGTTCCCGCTCCCCGCACACGAGTGCGCGTCACGAGTCCGCTACGGCCAGTTCCTGCTCCCCGCACCAGAGTTCCAGTGAGCAGCACGAGTCCAGTACTGCCAGTTCCTGCTCCACGCACCAGAGTGCGCGTCCCGAGCCCAGTTCGGCCTGTTCCTGCTCCACGCACCAGAGTTCCAGAGAGCATCACGAGTCCAGTACTGCCAGTTCCTGCTCCACGCACCAGAGTTCCAGTGAGCATCACGAGTCCAGTACTGCCAGTTCCTGCTCCACGCACCAGAGTTCCAGTGAGCATCACGAGTCCAGTACTGCCAGTTCCTGCTCCACGCACCAGAGTTCCAGTGAGCATCACGAGTCCGCACGCCCAGTTCCTGCTCCACGCACCAGAGTTCCAGTGAGCATCACGAGTCCGGTACGTCCAGTTCCTGCTCCACGCACCAGAGTTCCAGTGAGCATCACGAGTCCAGTACTGCCAGTTCCTGCTCCACGCACCAGAGTTCCAGTGAGCATCACGAGTCCAGTACTGCCAGTTCCTGCTCCACGCACCAGAGTTCCAGTGAGCATCACGAGTCCGGTACGACCAGTTCCTGCTCCCCGCACCAGAGTTCCAGTGAACATCACGAGTCCTGTACGACCAGTTCCTGCTCCACGCACCAGAGTACCAGTGAGCATCACGAGTCCTGTACGACCAGTTCCTGCTCCACGCACCCGAGTTCTAGTAAGCATCATGAGTCCAGTACGGCCAGTTCCTGCTCCACGTACCAGAGTCCCCGTGAGCATCGTGGGTCCGGTAAGGCCAGTTCCAACTCCACGCACCAGAGATCCAGGAGATGGTCCAGGGCCTCCGGTTCAGGATGTCAGACCAGCATGGCCAGCACCGGAGCCCCCACCTGGGACAAAGGGACCCACCCGAAGACCCCCCCACAGACTTTTCGGCGCGTCCGGAGTCCGCGCCTTTGGGGGGGGGGGTACTGTAACGCCCAGGCCCGAGATTACAGGCTGGAGCGTTTTGGTTTTGTCTTGGTGTAGGGTTTGTTTGTTCTAGGTGTCGTAGTTCTATGTTGGGTAATGGTTCCCAATTAGAGGCAGCTGTGTGTCGTTGTCTCTAATTGGGAACCATATTTAGGTAGGTAGGTTTCACTCTGGGTTCGTGGGTTATTTTAAGTTCATAGCTGTTTTGTCTTGTCAGTTATGTTCTTCGTTACGTTCTCCGTTTATTGTTTTATTCCGTCTCGTTCCCGTGTTCTAATTAAATATGTATTCTGGCTACATCGCTGCGTCTTGGTCTGTTCCCTCAGAAGAGAAACGTGACAGTTAGGGCCTACATAAAGCTGTCCCAACAGCAGAGTCCCAACAGCAGAATCCAGTGTTCAGCACTTTTGAAATGTACAGCGACAGAATTCAGAACATGGGCCATTCTTACAGTGTACTCCCTGTACAACAAGTCAGAACCGTAGGATAAATAAAGGGGGCAGACAATGAAAGCTCTTACAATATTTTAAGATGACATTTCTCTAGAATGGGATATAGGCTACATGTGCACCACCAAGTTAGAACAGTAGGCGAAATTAAGAGGTGAAAATAGAATTTTTTTTTAGGGTGAGGCACATTGAACGCCGTTTGGGTCTTTGCGTGTCAAAAAAGATACACGTCATATAACACTATTTGACTCACTAAATAAGCTTTCAACTTGACACGTCAAATAACACAATTCTATTACATACTGTTGTGTGTGCTGAATTTGCACGTGCAAGTCAAGCACCACCGCTACTATCAGTAGCACTGTCAAAGCTGTGCAAAAAAAGTTGGCAAACAAGCACACACCGGGCCATGAACGATGTACTTACAATACCGCGTTGGGGAAAATAAACCAAATTATTAGGGTGACATCATGGGCTACTAACAGCTTACTACACAACATACACAAAGTATTACTTTCCTAGCTACAGTGTACATATATCCCTTGCATATTACATCATTTATGCAGCAGCATACAATACATTTTTGGACTCACCTTGTGAAGGTGTTGCAGCGGTCCTTTTGTGGGCAAATTTTGTCATCAAAGTCTGTCATTCTCTGGATTTACGGTGGGAACTCGAGAAAAAAAACACAGGCACTCCATTGAATAGCAGGCTAACATTGGTGGTTGCTTTGCAATGCTTGCAGTTAGCCACTGATTCCTTCCAAATGAATCATTGTTGAATTTGCCATTTCCAACTTGTTGTGCAATCTTTATGTCCAATGACAGATGAGCACCGATACATTTTACCTATAATTTCTCTTCATTATTTCTCTTCATATGACAAGGAATAAAAAGGATTTGCCAGTAGATTGTCGACTTGATTCATAACGATGACTGCTAGCTAAGACTTTGAAAGTAAGATGTTGATATGATCAGTCCAATCAAAGCTACTGTACATATGACGTAATTTGATGTAATTTTATCTGTGGCCAATGACCTTCAGCCATCTTGGATGGGCTCTTCTAATATAACTCTATGGCAGAACCCAAAGAGCTGAAATTTTGGATGTCTACCTTTACTAAGGACTTAAACTTGGAGATGACGTACTGTCCCCATGAGTGACAGAACACTGAGCCAATCACGGCGCAATGCACCTATTTTCTGCTGGCTCGCCCCACCACCCTAGAAAGCACTGAACTAGGCTGAAACACCTGCATTTTGGAGTTGCCTTACTCAAGAAAACAAAAAAAGAGACAATTTTAGTATGCAGCTTTATTAACTGAATGATACATTGTTTGCAAACTGATATGTGACACGTATTAATGCCAAAATAACATGCAACACAAGCAAGCCCCAAAACTGTTTTTATATACATTACCATTCAAAAGTTTGGGGTCACTTAGAAATGTCCTTGTTTTTGAAAGAAAAGCACATTTTTTTGCCCATTAAAATAACATCAAATTAATCAGAAATACAGTGTAGACGTTGTTAATGTTGTAAATTACTATTGCAGCTCTCACAGCTCTCAGGCTCCTCGCTAGCTGAAGGTCAGGCAAGAGAGAACAATAGGAGGGTACAGTAAAACAGATACCCCACGATGAACCAAACCAAAATATACAAAACTTTTACCACCAAGTGTATTTACAATATATATATGAAAAAGTGTTTGCACACAAAAAATAACATTAGCTATGTAGCTGTAATTAAATAAAATTAATTAAATGACCTGGCCTATTTGATCTGGTCCTTGTGTGCAACTTGGTGCATAATCTAGTGGAACAACATCACACTGCTACATTCACCCCCACTGTTTTACATTAGATTATAGGCACAAAACAAAAAAACACATTACCTCGAAGGTAACAAAACAAAGAAAGAAGAAAAAATAAATCACACCCTCAGGGCGACAGAGTAACCAAGTGTAGTCCCTTAATTCTAGACTCACAAATGGTCGACCAGCTGAAAAGCTATCCCTTGAAGAATTAGGAAAAATAAGGGGTAGCTAATCCCTTATTCAACCGTATACGAAAGATACCATATACATTTTATACTGATTGACTACACACAAAGTTACATGAGTTGTCCAATAAACCCACAAATTATTCTAAGACACACTTACTACACATATATAAAAGAAAAGGTAGGCAATATCCTACTGTCACTGAGAAACCATGAACTGTTTCATTTTCTATGTAGTCCGGACACACTCACCCAAAAACCTAGCAGGAATGTCACTGACAGCACTAACCGTGTTCAGAGGTCTAACCTCAGGATGGGGTGTATTACAGATCGGCATATCTGGAGCCAGCACACTTTCAGTTACAGATTCAACACTAGTGGTGTCAGACGACTGATCAGAATCCTGGTAGATTGTTATAGACCACACTGATGAAGAATCTTCAACCAAGTTAACATCATCTGTCACAGTATCATCCACACTGAATGGAGTTTTGCAGTCAGAACTCTTGTAGGCTTCAGGGATATCTCTCTGGCCCACTTCTGCTGAGCACACCTCACTCAAGGGGACTTCATACAGTTGTTTCACTTCACTTCCATCAGCTCAACTTTATCCTGTACTAGCATGGTGGTGTAAAACAAACTGCCGTTCTTAGTAATTGTCATTGTGTTGTGTTGTTCTTGGGTCCTGACTCACAAAAACAAGAATAAACAGATTGGATATCATCATCAGTGGAGGAAAAATTTGACTGCCCCACATTGCCCTCCTCAGAATGGAGGCTTTCTAGTTTTCCTGAGACCTGTCGGTCTGTCCACATCCAGGGCTCTGTCGTTGCCCAGTCTCACTACAGTCAAAGCTCATGTGGCCAGGAGAGAAGCACTTGAAAACACAGTTGGTACATCTGACAGTGAGCTTTGGTCCAGTGATTAGTGCTTCCCCAGACAGCACACTCACGCTGACGTTTGGGGAACTGTTTTACGGGGCCCTCTGTTCACAGACTGAGTATTGCTGATGTCCCACCCTCAGATACAGGTGGGGCCTGTTCTGGTTCATGGCCACATCGAGAAAAAGATGACACATTAGGCCTGCTCACAGGATCCACTTCCTCCTGGGGGGAGTCAAAGACGGCAGCCACCTGCTGTGAAAGTTGTGTTCTACATGCTTTACGTTCCCTTAACAGTTCATCTAAACGATCCTGTACCTCACTGGCTGTCCAGTCACCAAGGGGTTTGCTTTTGAACACTTGAGCCAACTCTTTATCAGGACAGTTGCATTCAAACATGACTGCCAACTCTGAACACTGATTGGGCAAGGTCCTACCCTCACTTACAAGGTACTGTTCAGCTGCCTCTGCAGCTTTGTTAAGCCTAATCCAGAAATCTAGTGGACCCTCATTAGCATATGGTTTGATTGAATAGAAATCAGCTAATGGCATACCTGAGCAGACAGTATCCCCAAAGTGTTGCTTGAGAACACTGAACACTGCCTTAACATCTGTGACAACAGGTTTGTTACGCATCCAGACTTTGGTCACCGTGCCCTCCCCATGAGCCTAGACATCACCTCCCCAACATGCTCAGACCCAGTGTAACCCCTCTTCTCTAGGTAGACTCCCATTAGCTCCTCCCACTCCAGGACAGAGCCCCTAAAGAAAGGTGGAGCACTAACATCTGACTCCACAACCAGATTCAGCTTGGACGCATCAATAAAAGTTGACCCGCAATGCCCAGGCAGGGGAAACTGCTGTGGTTGGTGAGGGGGATGGGCAGAAAGACTTGAAGCCCCAGGCTGCAGTAAACTTGCTCTGATAGATTCTCCAATCTCTGAACCAATCTGCTTAATAAGGTCACTAAGCTGACTTGGAGGTGTCCCATTATTACTGAGGACTGGGGATGATGGTACATCAAAGACAGAGGTGGGATACCCTGGTCAGGTGGAGTAAACAGCCTACCCCTCCCAGTGCTTGTAAACTCAGGACTAGTGGACACTCTACTCCCAGGAGCTGACAGTACAAATGGTGTAAATGAAAAGGCACCCCTCCCTCTACCCACACTAAAATCCCCAGCATAACTAATTTTATGTACTTGAGTCTTCCATGGCTGAACAGAGCACTAAAATACAACCTAATTCACTGCATTTAAATACAAAGAAAATGCAATTAACAAATTCCTCCAAAACATACAAATGAACACAAATACCATTATCTTGTGAATATGCTACATTCACCTCCACTGTTTACAGTATATATTCACTTACAGCAAACCATCAACAAGTGCGCATGGGCAGATTGCGCACCTCATCCACATCTGCGGTGGTCGGCGTGGTCGAGGCACCCGTTTATGGGGTATAATTTGTGGAACGTTCCAACAGGAATCCGTTCTAAAAACGTTGTAAATATCAAGGTTGTGTGGGAATCTGACATTTTTACACCATGGTACTATTAACAATTGCTATTAATTATATTGGGTGTTGTTCTGTACAGATGTGTGTATGTGTAAGCTTTGTGCAAACATCTTGTGACAGTTGCAGACTTGTGGTTAAATTGGGGGATGGGGTGCATATCACAAGACTTAGTCTGGTGGAAAAGTACCGAGCCACTTAAATCAGGAACTGAAACAACGGACAACAAACGGTCACAATTGTCACAATATTTGTGAGGGGTACAGACAGTTTGGATGGAACAACAGCAAGATAACAACAAGAGGACAACTCACGAGGAGCGCCATGAGGCTGGGACCAGCCTGTGCGCCTACGATAGGTTGGGCAAGCCTAAAAACCACGCCCAATCTCTACGCTGACAGGCCAGCTCATGAAGCAGGAACTAACACTGTCGGGGTATTTAACAAGAACCTTTTGGGGTGTTGGTCAGTTCTCTGTTGCCCTGCGTGGTGTTACAGTGAACCCGTATATACGAAAATTGCATTTACCATTTATTGCTTGAGTGAATAAAAATAATTAGAACTTACTTGGCGACTCTGTGTCACCTTTTGTCCTGATACCAGATTTGATTTTCGCAACCCTAACAGTTGCCAACAAACAACGCATACAAAGTCGGAAAGCGGTAGAATGAGATACCGGGTAGGGAGTGAGCTATGTAATTACGTTTTTCACTCAGCACATTTATTCGGAAAAATGTCTCTCTTCATTCTGGTAGCCTCCACCATTTCTCGTTCGTTGGTTTAGTTGTTATTTCCGGTGTTCCGGCATTCGCCGGTGAACTCTGTTGCGCCTCAGTTAGGGAATCGCTATGGTTGAAGTGTAACGAATGACCGCTAGCCCCAGTATTTTATTAGCTAGGTGGTTTGTACACAATTGTTACTGATGATACTGTATATACCAGCCTACTCGTACTACAGAAACATAACTTGTATTTTGCCAAGTTCTCTCTGTGTTAATCCTGTTTCCCAAATATAGCAGGTAACTTGTGTCTGTGTCGATGTTGTTGAGGTCAACTTGCCTAGTTAAATAAATTAGAACATTTTAAATATATGCTTTGACCTATTTCAGGTAACCTCAAGATGCTTGATTCACTACAGTTGCCTTTGATGAACTTTCCAGTCGTTTGTGCTTTATATTCCGACCTTTGAACGTCTGTTTATTGGACATATATATTTGTGTCTAATAAAAAAGAACAACGTATGTAAAGCATCCCATCTGTTTTAAGGTTATAGTGTGTGTGGTGTAGTTCCTCTTGATGTCAGCACAGTTTCAATAATGTCACACCAGGTTCACGACATGTTTTCATGTGTAACAAATCAAATTGTATTTGTCACATGTGCCGAATACTACATGTGTAGACCTTACAGTGAAATACTGACTTGACACATATTAACACAAGCCCTTAACCAACAATTTAGTTAAGAAAAATATGTGTTAAGGGCTTGTGTTAATATGTGTTAAGTCAGCATTTCACTGTAAGGTCTACACATGTAGTATTCGAGAGGAACTACACCACACACACACTATAACCTTAAAACAGATGTGATGCTTTACATACGTTGCTCTTTTTTATTAGACACTAATATATATGTCCAATAAACAGACATTAAAAAGTCTGAATATATAGCTTAAACCAAGCGTGCCATCACTATGAAATGGTATCCTTTGTCATGCCTTGATCTGTTTCACCTGTCCTTGTGATTGTCTCCACTCCCTCCAGGTGTCGCTTATTTTCCACAGTGTATTTATCCCTGTGTTTCCTGTCTTTCTGTGCCAGTTCGTCTTGTATGTTTCTAAATCAACCAGCGGTTTTCCCATTCTCCTGCTTTTTCTAGTCTTACCGGTTTTGACCCTTGACGGTTTCTGGATTTTGTACCCGCCTGCCTGGCCATTCTGCCTGCCACTCTGTACCTCCTGGACTCTGATCTGGTTTTGACCTTGTTGCCTGTCCACGACCATTCTCTATTAATAAATATTGTAAGACTCCAACCATCTGCCTCCTGTGTCTACATCTGGGTCACGTCTTGTGCCTTGATATCTTCTGAATCAGGGGAGGATGGAGAACAATCCACACCTTTTATTTCTTTGAAATGTTTGATATGGATTGTTTGGTTTAAGAGCTATTGAAGATTGAAATCTGAGACCTTACTTTTTTTACATAAAATAAATTCAAGTGTGGATTGTTCTCCATCCTCCCCCTGACTCAGAATATAAAATGTTCTTAGTCATGGCATACTTGTTTCAATAGCTATTGATGAGAGAAAAAATGAATATCCAATATCAAAACCAAATATCCAAAATAAAACTTTACCTACTTCTTAAACGGCTATCAGGAAATCCTCTAGTTATTAACTGCAGAACTACAGTGAGGGCAAATACAATGAACTGTAAATATTGTTGTACACATGTACTAAGAAAACAAAGTTGTGTCTTGTAAACTCTAAAGCATTAAATGTGGTGTTATGTTGCTTTATTTCACTATGGTACCTGGCTCTTTTTTGGCATGTTAACTAACTGTTTTGGATTACATTGTGTGATTAGTACTGTTAATAGACTGAGTTGAGTCTTTCAAAGTATTGAATCCACAGGCGTTGTGCTCTTCGGGCAGTGTGACCATCACACTGGACATTGCTCAACCGGTATGGCATAGAAGAGGAGAGCAGAAGAGAGGAGTGAAGAGAATATACAGTATATAAGAGATAGATGAGAGTAGAGGAAAGGGGGCGTAAAAAATATGTGAGACAAAGGGAGAGAAGTGGATGTTGATTAAGGCAGCCCCCCGCACATCTCTGATTCAGAGGGGTTGGGATAAATGCGAAAGACACATTTCAGTTGAAGGCAATCAGTTGTACAACTGGCTAGGTATCCCCCTTTCCTTTTAAGGTAACTAACAGGTAACTGCACTGTTAAACAATCTCCTGTAATTTCAAGGTACACTACCGGCTACTGGTTCTCGCGACAATACAGTAAATATAAAATAAATTACTTTGTTTTACTGCTAAATTAAAGTGTTTTTGCTGTAAAATGGCATTATAATGTTGAGTGCTAATTACATTTAGACATTACCTCACGTAGTATTTGAACTCACAACCTATTGATTGGTAACTACTTGAATTCCCTGCTGCACCACCAGGTCAGTGAGAATAGAAGAGAAAAATGAAGTACATATACGACAACTTGAAGGTGCTATTGCTGTAAAATGACAATATGCCGCTGAATTCTGATTACAGTACACTCTTGTGAATTATATTGACCTAGTCTTTACTGCATCTCAATAGCCGGTAAGTTATAATAATTTTACATGCTAAGTGAAACAGTACAATCTTGTAAAATTATGTACTGTGAGCACACTTGGGATTCAACCTACTGGTATTTAAACTCACAAGCTGAAATTTCCAGCTACACCACCAAAATGAACACTTATGTGAGAATGCTATTCATTGACTACAGCTCAGCGTTCACCCCACCAACCCCTCTTTTTACGCTACTGCTACTCTCTGTTCATCATATATGCATAGTCACTTTAACCATAGCTACCATGTACATACTACATCAATCAGCCTGACTAACCGGTGTCTGTATGTAGCCTTGCTACTTTTATAACCTCACTACTGTATATAACCTGTCTTTTTACTGTTGTTTTTATTTCTTTACTTACCTATTGTTCACCTAATACCTTTTTTTTGCACTATTGGTTAGACTGTAAGTAAGCATTTCACTGTAAGGTCTACACCTGTTGTATTCGGTGCACGTTACAAAACTTTGATTCGATTTTTTCATTTTAATTAGTCGTCTTAGGGGATTTTAACTTAGATTGGTTTACAAGACAGCTATCAATACATTAAAGTCAAAGTCACCATTATTAGTCAGTTGTACAACCAAATGCCTTCAACCGAAATGTGTCTTCCACGGGGGGCTGCCTTAATCGACATCCAAGTCTTCGGCACCCAGGGAACAGTGGGTTAAATGCCTTGTTCAGGGGCAGAACGACAGATTTTTTTTTCCTTGTCAGCTTGGGGATTCGAACTTGCAACCCTCCAGTTACAAGTCCAAAGCGCTAACCACTAGGCTACCTGCCACCCCCATTACATCAGGTTATTACAGCAAGTTATAATAGTCAATTAAAACAATTGCAAACTGTAGTAAACTCATTTAACAACAGAGATTTAAACGACCTTATCCAGGTGCAATTTGTTTTGTAAGGTATTCCATAACTGTGGTGCGTTAAAACTGAAGGCAGATTTACCAAGTTTTGTGGAGACAAGCAAACGGGTCTGGTATCTCATATTTGTATATTTAAAGAGGTAAGTGAGATGTGTTTGTAGAGCTTGTGGAGCAGAGCTTTGTAAAACTTCCAAACCTCTTCCATTTGAAAAGTATGGAGGCAACTGTGTTCTTGGAGACCTTCAATGCTGCAGACATTTTTTGATACCCTTCCCCAGATCTGTTGCTCGACACAATATTGTCTCGGAGCTCTACGGAAAATTCCTTCGATCTCATGGCTTGGTTTTTGCTCTGACATGCACTGTCAACTGAGGGACCTTATATAAATGGGTATGTGCCTTTCCAGATCATGTCCAATTTAATTGAATTTACAACAGGTGGACTCCAATCAAGTTTTAGAAACATCTCAAGGATGATCAATGCAAACAGGATGTACCTGAGCTCAATTTCTAATCTCATAGCAAAGGGTCTGAATACCTATGTAAATAAGAGTTTAATGTTGAATACATTTGCAAACATTCATACAAACCTGTTTTTGCTTTGTCCTTATGAGGTACACACAACCTTGATTACTCATTAAGTCTACAACTTAATTCACATTACATAAACTCAGCAGGAGATACAGTTTTTTGTGTTTTGTTAGTGCTTTGGAAAATATAATAAAACACACCAAAAAAACTATTTAAGATTAGATTAGCCTATTGTACTTCTTGAGAATGAATACTCAAGACTGTCCTGAAATAACATTCTTCTCTCCCTGTTAGTTTTCCCTGCTCTTAGCATACTGTATATTGCACAGGTAACTCATCTTGCACAACCATCCGGAAGGATTGCTAGGTTACAGTACATCCTGTTTTGGTGCGCAGCGGTTATCAGTCTGGTAATTGCGAGGCTAAGAGATAGATCCCTGGCAGTAAAAATGGTAGGTCAATATAATGTTACTGAAATTACAAATTACATGAGCTTTTTCATGTACTTACAGTACTTACTTAGTAATCTTTGTCCCGGGTGGGATATAAGGCTGCAACAATCTTCTGCCACTGGAGTCTGTCTTTGGCCACAGTTTGCACCCTGTCCCATGAGACCCATCTTTTTCAGCTCAGCTACCACTGTCCGTCGCCATGTTGTTTTTGGATGCCTTGCTTGCGCTTTCCCGTTGGTGTCCTTCTGAGGGCTCCTGGGGATCCTTTCTGGCGGGCCAACTCAGCACATGGCCAAGCCAGCGTAACCTGCATATTTTAATTTCCTGGACCATGTTTATACAGCCCGTCATTCTATACAGGTTCTTGTTGGAGATTTGGATTGGCCAGAAGATGTTGGAGATCTTTCAGACACAACCATTGTGGAATACATCAACCAATGCTCATCTCACTCTTGACTACCCTCCAGCACTCAGAAACATATAAAAGAGCCTAATCTTAGTTTTGAGGCTGTATACATTTGAGGTCCATAATATTGGACGGTGACGACTGGAAGCTCCTCTGGCTTTGTTTAGTCCATCCTGATGTCTTTGATGTCTCCGTTGTTGATGCTGTTTAGGTTTTCAAGGTAGGTGAAGTTGCCGACATACTCAAGCGCCTCTCTATCGATGGTAACTGAAGGTGTTGGTGGTGTATTAATGCACATGGCTTATGTCTTTTGTATGTTGATATGGAGACCAGTCTGTTTAGCATAGATGCTGAGTCTGTCTGACTGGAGGTGGAAATGTTTGGATGACATAGAGGCCAGATCATCAGCAAAGTCAAGGTCCTCTAGATGGGAGAAGAGGGTCCACTGGATCCCTGGGGCATGGTCAGATGTTTGACACATTATTCAGTCGATAGTAACAAGAATAAGGATTGGAGAGACAATGCAGCGTTGTCTGACACCAGACTTAACTGACTCTAAGAGAACTATCAAGGATGATGCTACATTCAAAGTGTTCATAGAACTTCCCAATGAGGTTGACAGTCTTGGTTGTTATTCCGTAGGCTCCAAGAATCATCCATAAGCTCTCACGGTGAACACGATCGAATGCCTTCTTGAAATCAATAAAGTTGATGTAATGGGGTGCATGCCACTCGAGGCACTGCTCGATGATGTTGCACAGGGCAATGATGTGGTCGATGCATCCTCTTCGTTTGCATAAACCTGCTTATTCTTGTATGAGTTTGTCATCGACAGCAGTGTCATTCTTTTTGAGGAGTATTCGGCAGAAGATTTTGCTGGGGATGGAGTGTTACACCTCACCAGTTGTTACATTCGGTGAGGTTTCCTTTCTTTGGAAATTTGACGATAAGGACTTTACTCCAGTTTTGTGGTATGACATCATGCTCCCAGATCTTGCGAAAGAGATCAGTCAGCACCTTGGTAGCTGTGTCGACATCAGCTTTCAGTAGCTTAGCCTGCAGAAGGTCAATCCCTTGTGTTTTGCCATTCTCCATTGCCTTGATGGCTGCTTGGACCTCAGCTAAAACTGGTGGGCCGGTGTCAATGCCATCAATCTCATCCGAGGATGGTGGGTCTTATCCCTTTGAGCGCTGTTTTTTACCTCTGTCCTTGGTCTTATATTGTTGCTGTGCTATCAGCCAGGGTGATTTTGCACTCAGCAGTTAATCTATGGCCAGCTTTCTTTATTTCAGGAGATGTGAGCGTGTTGATGTCATACTTTTTGCCCTTATGTATGGTGTGTGTGTGGCTCACAGCTTCAGCCTCACCTGGGCTGTTAGCAGGTAGTGGTCGCTGTTGCCACACGGTGGATCTTGACATACTGCAGAGACCTTTGCCATTTGTTGTTGATAATGATGTGGTCGATTTGGTTGATGGTGTGACCATCTGGGGATCTCCATGTTATCTTATAGATGTTTTTGTGAGGGAAGAGTGAGCCACCAATCACAAGTCCACAAGACTTTCACCGTTGTTATTGATGGTAGCACAGCCATGTTGCCACGTAGCCTGATCAGTCTGTGTTATCGGCTCCAACATTGGCATTCAAATATCCCGTTATCATGACCACATCATGTTGTGGGACCTTGGATACTGCTTGTTGTAGCTGCTCCTACCAGTCATGCTTGTCCGCCTCCTCTGCCTCGTTGGTGGGGGCATAGCCTTGTAGGTTGGTAGCTTGCAGTACACAAATCTTGCTCAATGATGGGTTCCCATTCCAAGAGTGATTTGGCAGTTGTTCTACTGATCATGAGGGCTACACCACTAGAGTGGGAATCATCCTTTCCTGAATAGAGTATTATTGAGCCATCACTTGTCACCTTGCGTCCAGAACCAGTCCACTTGCTTTCACTTACACACAGGATGCCCACGTTGTACCTGTCCATCTCTCTGATAACTTGAGCTGAGTTTGAAGGTTCAAACATGGTGCGGACGTTCCATGCTCCAATATGGACTGTAGTTTTGGTTCCTAGAAAACTCATCGAGCGCCTGATTGCCCAGGTATGGCTTTCATCTGAAGCCATCATAGTGTCTATGGATTGGCTGGAGTTTCCTGTTGGGTCTCTTGTTGTTGTAGTTTTCAAAGTTGTTACAGTTCCTGTAACAATGTGTGTTTTTACGGGGTGGGTTGTTAGCCCTACACCCAACCCCCCCCTGGAGGGCCAGGTGCTGTGTTTAGTCTGGCCTCTCACCTGGAACCTGCCCGGCATGGTTGAACCTGCCTGGGGCCAAAACCCTGACTGCATAGCTTTCAGGATCACTGAAACACGCAAGCTTCCCCACAAACACCAAGGAAACAGCACTCAGGGAATTACCTTTTACTGTGTCATGGTTTGGCACAGGCGTCTGTATGTCTTCATTGGTCAGGTGTGGCATTTCATTAGCCTGGGGCCAACTGAAAACAATGTTGAACCAAAGGAATTACCCAGTCTGCTCTTTGTGTTCCATCCATGAAAACGGTCTTGCAATGGATGCTGCTCAACACTGTCAACATAGACCAACAACACTGAGAGAAAAGGAGGCAGCGTACATAGGAAGAGAACAGAGAGCGTGACTGAGGGATGGAGGTGTGGGTGAGAAATTGTTAAGAATTTCTATTTCAGGCATTGACCACCTGATAACAACAGTGCTGAGGTAATGGGAATACATGGATGTTATTTGTACCAGAGCATGAGAGACAGATACATCTCTGTACTATATAGTCAAAAGGTGGTGCTCAGGGTTAAGGGCTGACGAGCCTGTTGTATGCTAGGATTTGCATAGAAGATGGAAAGCTAAGGCTTGTTAACAGAAAAATAACAAGCCAATTTATTTTATATCAAATGCAGAATATCTCAGAAAGTCACACGTTGTTTCTAGATAGAAGTGGCGTTACTGGTTTATTATTCTATTCAGCAAATATGTGTCCAGGCCCTGAAATAAACATAAAGCAACAATAAGGCCTGGTAGTTGGGTGTAAGGAACTAGATCTACATAATAACAACAACAAAAAAAATGAAAATCATGTATATTATGAATAACAACATGAGTGAAGAACAACTACAGTAATGTGTACACATATAGAGAAACATGCTTACTGCAGAATGACAATTTAAGGCCACTGGTCAAACCATTATGGGAGAAAAACATAGTGGTATAGAGTGGCCTGGGAAAGAGTTGGTGCAGGTGTCAAACGGCTCTTGCCTTCTCTCTCCTTTGTGTACTAAGAAAGTAGTGAGCAGAGGGACACAGCTGAATGCTTCACAGTCATAAAGCCATGTGTGAGGTTGAGGCCTTCCCATGCTCTACTGATCTCTGCCGTTACCATAGGGATCACGTCACGGGACTTTCCATCACAGCCACTAGTCCATATTAGGTTGCAATGTCTGTTCTTAGAGTAACAGCATATGAATCAACCTGGCTGGAACCTGGGTGGAACCTGGCTGGAGGCTGAGCTACTAGCATTCAGTTCTGAATCTGGTGTAGAGGGCGGAGGATTGTAAACAGTGACTTCTTTGAGAAAACGAAGACAGCTTCAATGTCTTATCTGATCGTCATGGTTCTTCTTATAGTATTTTTTACATATATTTTGTTAAGCCTCTGTATCACCACTCTGTCACTGTCTGGCACAATTTATTTTCGGACAGAATTTAGGCTGCCTAAAAATATCTAGCGTTGTGGGCTGAGTGGCCTTCTGATGCTCATGTGATCTTGTTGTTCCAACCACACCAGAAGTAATATAAAAAAGTAGACCGGTTAGAAAGAAAACCCTAAATGAATGATGATGAGTGATGAATATTGCCCACATTGAGTACACGTAAAATACATATCCTCATTCATTTAGGAAAAATATACTTTCTGTCTGCCCTCTGTTATTCAATAGCACAGAGGTTCAACACACAAACACATCATCCTACCCAAGGCCTACTGTATCCATTAACCCTATCCTATCATCCATGTATCAGTGAGTTTCACTTGACTGCCTCTCCCATGCTGGGTCTATAGAGAAGCTTCCTACCAATAGTTTTGTAACCTTAAATGAGCTGATCATAGGTAACTGCACTCTTTCTAGTTTGTAATGGGAAGTCAACACATGTTGATTTGATGACTGAACGTGAGACATAAACGGCACAAGTGTTTTATGATGATGAGTATTTTGTGATATAGCTATTTATGTTTTTCTATGTCTGCACTGTACTGTGGAATTACAGTACCAGTCAAAAGTTTGGACACGCCTACTCTCCATGGTTTTTCTTTATTTTTACTATTTTCTACATTGTAGAATAATAGTGAAGACATCAAATCTATGAAATAACACACATGGAACACATGTAGTAAACAAAAAAGTGTTAAAATATATTTTGATTTGTTTATAGTTAAGATTCTTCAAAGTAGCCACCCTTTGCCTTGATGACAGCTTTGCACACTCTTGGCATTCTCTCAACCAGCTTCACCTGGAATGCTATTATTTTACAAAGAAAACCCTTCAATGAGTAGGTGTGTCCAAACTTTGGCTGGTACTGTATATATGGGGTGTTTCTAGCTGGCCTTCTTGGCCAGGTCTCCCTTTTCTGGCCTCAACGGGACTTCCTGTCCCACCCTGATCTGTTTCGCCAGGGACATCCTGGACCCATGCCTCATCGCGGAGTTCCAACGTCGGCACCCCAGTCAACCAGGTATGCACCCAGGTAGGACGCCAGGTGGCGCCTCTAGAGGTTGGATACTGTCACACCCTGATCTGTTTCACCTGTCTTTGTGATTGGCTCCACCCCCTCCAGGTGTTGCCCACCTTCCCCATTATCCCCTGTGCATTTATACCTGTGTTCTCTGTTTGTCTGTTGCCAGTTTGTCTTGTTTGTTGAAGTCAACCAGCGGTGTGAAAGCACATTTGGCTTGACATTCTTGGATCCTGGGTGGTAGGAGAGGAAAAAGTTGAACCGGCTGAAAAGCAGTGCCCACCGAGCTTGCCTGGAATTGAGACGCTTGGTGGTGCGAAGACATTCCAGGTTCTTGTGATCCGTCCACACAATGAAAGGATGCCCCCCCCAACCAGTGCCTCCACACCTCTAACGCCATCTTCACAGCGAGAAGCTCACGATTCCCCACATCGTAATTCCTCTCCGTGGCGTTAAGACGATGGAAGAAGAAGGCACGGGGATGTAGCTTAAGGTCCAGGCAGAACGCTGGGTCAGGACAGCTCCCACTCCGACATCCGAAGCGTCGGCCTCCACCACGAACTGACAGGATGGGTCGGGATCGACTAATATGGGAGCTGTGGTGAAGCGGTGTTTGAGGTCCAGGAACGCTCTGTCAGCAGCTGGGGACCACGTAAATGGAACCTTGGGAGAGGTGAGTGCAGATAGGTGGTAAGCCAGGGTGCTGTAACCCCGGATTAAGCGGCGATAGAAATGGGCAAAACCCAGGAAGCGTTGCAGCTGCACTCTGGACGTAAGTTTGGGACCAATACACAAAACGCTCTCACCTTTCCGGGATCCATCTGCACATTACCTACAGCGATGATGTAACCATGATGTAACCAATCACTTTTGATGTTGAGACTGGTGTTTTACGGGTACTGTTTAATGAAGCTGCCAGTTGAGGACCTGTGAGGCATCAGTTTCTCAAACTAGACACTCTAATGTACTTGTCTTCTTGCTCAGTTGTGCACCAGGGCCTCCCACTCCTCTTTTTATTCAGGTTAGAGACAGTTTGCACTGTTCTGTGAAGGGAGTAGTACACAGCGTTGTACGGGA
Organism: Brachymystax lenok tsinlingensis; assembly: GCA_030435695.1. Lineage (NCBI taxonomy): Eukaryota > Metazoa > Chordata > Actinopteri > Salmoniformes > Salmonidae > Brachymystax > Brachymystax lenok. Next base: position 16,426,455 of record CM059781.1, read on the forward strand.
TCTTCAGTTTCTTGGCAATTTCTCGCATGGAATAGCCTTAATTTCTCTGAACAAGAATAGACTGACGAGTTTCAGAAGAAAGTTCTTTGTTTCTGGCCTGTAATTGAACCCACAAATGCTGATGCTCCAGATACTCAACTAGTCTAAAGAAGGTCAGTTATATTGCTCTTTAAATCAGGACAACAGTTTTCAGCTGTGCTAACATAATTGCAGAAGGGTTTTCTAATGATCAATTAGCCTTTTAAAATGATAAACTTGGATTAGCTAACACAATGTGCCATTGGAACACAGGAGTGACGATTGCTGATAATGGGCCTCTGTGCCACTATGTAGATATTCCATTAAAAAAATCTGCTGTTTCCAGCTACAATAGTAATTTACAACATTAACAATGTCTACACTGTATTTCTGATCACTTTCATGTTATTTTAATAGACAAAGAATTTACTTTTCTTTCAAAAACAAGGACATTTCTAAGTGACCCCAAACTTCTGAATGGTAGTGTATGTTTAATTAGCACAAAGAAATGTACGGACTAGTACTGTACACACACACACCAAACACCACCCCTAAACCCACACACGTGTCTCATTGTTGATTTAAAAATAGCAGGTGTGCAGACTAGGTTCCTCTTTAAGCAGGTTTCAACTTGATAAGAGGCCAACTCCAAGCAACAGCTTGTCCCTGTGTCTTCCTATTTCCAAGGATGAAACACAAGGACGTTAGTGCACTAACCAAAGCAAGGCATTGACGACTATTGTGGAGAACCACCTGCATTCTAACTACTAATGTAGTAAAAAGACCTGCATTGTAACTTATAGTGTAGTGGAAAGACCTGTATTCTAACTAATAATGTAGTGAAAATACTTGCATTGTAACTTCTAATGTAGTGAAAATGCCTGCATTCTAACTACTAACTACAAACAGTAACCACTGGTGGCCAAAAATGCCATGCTACACTAATGCTAGTCTAAAACCCAAAATAATATAGGGTTCATCAGGGATAGGGTTAATGCGTGGATCATAAGGCAGCTGTTAGTGGAGCTTCTGTTCCCAGTGGATTACTTGGTTTCATGGTTCCTCTTACAGTATAACTGCTCCCTGTACCAAAACTACATAAGCGAATATTATAAAGGAATTCATTTTGCATCTGCTGCAAGAAGTACCATCAGAAGTACCATCAAGGTGTGTGTACAGTAGTTGTTACTGACAAGGTTGTCCACTGTATCACAATTCCAGTGGGTCAGAAGTTTATTTATATACACTAAGTTGACTGTGCCTTTAAACAGCTTGGAAAATTCCAGAAAATTATGTCATGGCTTTAGAAGTTTCTGATAATTTATGTAAATTAGCCTGAGTCAATTGGAGGTGTACCTGTCGATGTATTTCAAGGCCTACCTTCAAACTCAGTGCCTCTTTGCTTGACATCATGGGGAAATCAAAAGAAATCAGCCAAGACCTCAGAAAAAATATTGAAGACCACCACAAGTCTGGTTCATCCTTGGGAGAAATTTCCAAACGCCTGAAGGTACCACGTTCATCTGTACAAACAATAGTACTCAAGTATAAACACCATGGGACCACGCAGCCGTCATACCGCTCAGGAAGGAGACACGTTCTGTCTCCTAGAGATGAACGTACTTTGGTGCGAAAAGTGCAAATCAATCCCAGAACAACAGCTAAGGACCTTGTGAAGATGCTGGAGGAAACAGGTGCGAAAGTATCTATATCCACAGTAAAACAAGTCCTATATCGACTTATCCTGAAAGGCCGCTCAGCAAGGAAGAAGCCACTGCTCCAAAACCGCCATAAAAAAGCCAGACTACGGTTTGCAACTGCACATGGGGACAGAGATCGTACTTTTTGGAGAAATGTCCTCTGGTCTGATGAAACGAAAATAGAACTGCTTGGCCATAATGACCATCATTATGTTTGTAGGAAAAAGGGGGAGAATTGCAAGCCAAAGAACACCATCCCAACTGTGAAGCACGGGGGTGGCAGCATCATGTTGTGGGGGTGCTTTGCTGCAGGAGGGACTGGTGCACTTCACAAAATAGATGGCATCATGAGGCAGGAAAATTATGCGGATATATTGAAGCAACATCAAGACATCAGTCAGGAAGTTAAAGCCTGGTCGCAAATGGGTCTTCCAAATGGACAATGACTGACCCCAAGCATACTTTCAAAGTTGTTTCAAAATGTCTTAAGGACAACAAAGTCTAGGTATTGGAGTGGCCATCACAAAGCCCTCAATCCTATAGAAAATTTGTGGGCAGAACTGAAAAAGCGTGTGCGAGCAAGGAGGCCTACAAACCTGACTCAGTTACACCAGCTCTGTCAGGAGGAATGGGCCAACATTCACCCAACTTATTGTGGGAAGCTTGTGGAAGGCTACCCGAAACACTTGACCCAAGTTTAACAATTTATAGGCAATGCTACCAAATACTAATTGAGTGTATGTAAACTTCTGACCCACTGGAAATGTGATGAAAGAAAGAAAAGCTGAAACAAATAATTCTCTACTATTATCTCACATTCTTAAAATAAAGTGGTGATCCTAACTGACCTAAGACAGGGAATTTTTACTATGATTAAATGTCAGGAATTGTGAAAAACTGAGTTTAAATGTATTTGGCTAAGGTGTAGGTAAACTTCCAACTTCAACTGTATGTCATTTAGCTTATCCCATGGCTCCCTTTAGTTGGCTTCAACACTTCAGAAAGTATTCACACCCCTTGACATTTTATAAATGTTGTGTTAGTCTGAAAAACTGAGGATGGATCAACAACATTGTAGTTACTTCACAATTCTAACCTAAATGACAGAGTGAAAAGGAGAAAGCTTGTACAGAAAAAATATTCCCCAAAATATTCCAAAACATGCATCCTAAAAAAAATGTGGGCTAAGAAATTAACTTTATGTCCAGAATACAAATGATTATGTTTGGGGCAAATCCAACACAAAACATCGCTGAGAACAACTCTTCATACTGTATTTTCAAGCATGGTGGTGGCTGCATCATGTTATGGGTATGCTTGTCATTGGCAATGACTAGGGAGTTGTTTTGTATAATAAATGGAATAGAGCTAAACACAGGCAGTGTCCAAGAGGAAAACCTTGTTCATTCTGCTTTCCAACAGATACTAGTAGACAAATTCCCATTACAGCAGAACAATAACCTAAAACACAAGATCAAATATACATCTTACCAAGACAACATTACATGTTCGGGAGTGGCCTAGTTACAGTTTTTACTTAAATTGGCCTGAAAATCTATGGTAAGACTTGAAAATGGCTGTCTAGCAATGATCGACAACCAACTTGACAGGGCTTAAATAATTGTAACAATGTCCAAATATTGTACAATCCAGGTGTGCAAAGCTCTTAGAGACTTACCCAGAAAGACTTACTGCTGTAATCACTGCCAAAGGTGATTATAGCATGTATTGACTTATGGGTGTGAATACTTATGTAAATGAAATATTTCTGTATTTCCTTTTCAATAAATGTGCAAACATTTCTAAAAATATATTTTCACTTTGTCATTATGGGTCACTATGTGTAGATGGGTGAGGGAAAAATATATTTAATCCATTTGAAATTCAGGCTGTAACACAACAAAATATGGAACAAGTCAAGGGGTATGAATACTTTCTGAAAGCACTGTACATTGATAAATACATACTGTACATGCATACAGGAGAGTTGTTATTCCCGCTGAAGCAACAAAGCCCCTCAACCACGGCAAGGCGGAGTCCACGAGAGGGGAACAAAAATCTGAAACGAGTAACAGCACTGGGTGAAGCTGTGGTGGAGTCGAGGTTTCCAATGTCCTAGAAGGTATTGTTCATTAGATGGTAAAAAAAACAAAAAAACTTTTGAGACCTTTTTCTCCTCAATCTCATGGTATCCAATTGGTAGTTACAGTCTTGTCTCATCGCTGCAACTCCCGTACGGACTCGGGAGAGGCAAAGGCCAAGAGGCATGCGTCCTCTGAAACACGACAAAACCAAGCCACACTGCTTCATGACACAATGCCCGCTTTACCCGGAAGCCAGCCACACCAATGTGTTGGAGGAAACACTGTACACCTGGCGATCATGTCAGTGTGCATGCGCCCAGCCTGCCACAGGAGTCATTAGAGCGCGAGGGGACAAGGACATCCCTGCCAGCCAAACCCTCCCCTAACACGGACGACGCTGGGACAATTGTGCGCCGCCCCATGGGTCTCCCGGTCACGACAGAGCCTATACTCCAACCACGATCTCTAGTGCCTTAGACCACTGCGCTACTCGGGATAATGTGCCTATTCTTTGCAGATGGTTAGAACATTGGAGAATTCAATTTTTCTGGCATTTGCTTAAGACCAGCCCGGCGATGTCTTCAAGCTAACACAATAAATATACCTAATGAACAGACAATAGATCAAACATGAAAAATATTTGGAATAATACAAATTAAAAATAAAATGTTTCCAAAAAACAAATAAGGTATATTGTTCCATACATCATGATACTTCATCCTCCTCCTCAGGCTCCTTCCTGGTTTGGACAGTTGCAGCCAATGAGTCATCTTCACCTTCCTCAACCTTGTCATGTCTCCTCGTCTTGGAAGATAATGATATAGTCTGGAATCAAAACGGACATTATTAAGGTATCATTACATAGTAACCAGTGACTAATGAGAAACCTACTTAATTTGTTTAGTCACAAAACAATTGAGGACAGTGACATACATATGCAGCATCTTAATTTGATCACCCAGTTGAGAGAACTGGAGAACTTCCCTGCAATGTAGGACATTTAACACTTGTAGTGTATTTGAGGTTTAAAAAGGCTTCTAAAGTTTGCAGTTTCCACTTTGAAATGTCAGATTAGATTCTCCTTACAAAAAATGTCTATGAATTATAATCTTCATAAAAATTCCCATTTCCTGTTGCTGCACGATTATTTTCCTGCTGTAGCAAACTGACTCAAATTAAGATCCTACATCTGTAACTACTCACTAACCACAGCATACCTGTTCTGGTGCCTTGGCCATGATTGAACTCCTGGGATATAGTCCAGGAAAAGAAAATATATTAACTTGAGCAAAATCAATATATGATGATCTAATGCAAATGCATTTTTTCACAATGCAAAATTCTGTTCATGATATTACAGTAGTTGATATTACCAAGGAAACTGTCTGTATTTCCACCGGTACCATACAAGTGCAGCTACAGCAACAATCAGACATAGAATGACAACCAGTAGAACCCAACAGGCAGCAGAGGTCTCTGTGAAGAGAGAGGAGATACAATTAATATAAGAAACAGTCTTAATTTACAAGGACATGTAATCTTGTTGCCATAGCAAACATAATGGCTCTGCAAACACTTTCCTGCAGAAAGCTAAGAGATAATACCAGGTTATAAGACTGTACATATGCAGTAAGAGATAAGTGTGTGTCATGACCATCTTAGTTAGTGGTTATACAGTACCTTCCTGTAGAAAGTCTGATATTAGCACATGCAACATATCTGTTTTATGTGTATACCAAGAATGCCTGTATTGTTATCAGACAAATTTCCCTATGGGACAATAAAGTATTCAATCAATCATATAACAACTATAAGCATCTTATAAAACAGCATAAGCAACTAGTCAAGCAACCAGCATGAACAGTGTCTGTCTGTGTCTGTGTGTGTCTCTCAGGTGCATCTCACCAGAGGATATGTGTACATAGAGGGAGCCATATTCTCTTCCGTAAGCGTTGGAGGCCTCACAGACATAGAGACCATTCAGCTCAGAGCTGAGACTGAGGAGGTGCAGTGTGTCTCCCTCTGCTCTCACTGAAGACCCAGACCATGGCTGGACCACCCTGGGGGAGAGAGAGAGGAGGAGAAGGGTTTTGTGTGAGTGAGTGTGTCAGACAGGCAAAGGCATCATTTGACTACCAGCATAATATATGAACATTCAGAAGCTTCAAGCTAATCTATGTTTTATATGTTTAAACAAGTGGACCTAACATTTAAACTGGATTGAACTAGTTTACATAGGAGTGAGTACCTGCTCCAGGTGTAGTTGGGTTGTGGGTTGCCGTCTGCTGCACATAGTAAGACTGTGGCTTTAGAGGCCTCACTAAGGGTGATGTTCACCGTCTGAGGTGGATCTGAGAGAGAGAGAGAGAGAGAGAGAGAATGGTTACAGTTACTGCAAATATAGAATGTAAATAGACCTGCACATCCATGCAGTTTCAGTTTGGTTACTTGCAGAAGAGGAACAGTAAAATGAAAGCAAGTAAAGGTCCACAGCACTTGTGTGCCTCAGTGGATGTCTATAGTGTAGGACAGTGGTAGTAGAATATATTTACAGTGTATGCTTATGCTGTAGTTGTAGGTCTTCTCTGTTACCAAGGCAGACTGGTTGACAACACATTGGACCTGTTGCTGATTGGCTGCCTTGGTTGGCACCCCGAGCAGGTGGCTGAGTACTGTGGTGGTGCCGTTGGAGTGCTGGGTGGAGTTAGTCACCGTCCTCAACAAACTGCCCAATGCACCCGTCTTCCACCTCACATCTGCCTGTGGCTTGGCACCAGCAGCCACGCAGGTTGCCAAGACAACCTCATTCTCCCCAATGACAGGAGGAACATCAACTGTCACATTCACTACTGGAGGAACTATGACCAGAACACAAACCAACAGAGAATAGAAAACATAAACAAGTCACCAATGGTACATGTGGAATTATACATGAAAAACTACCAAAACACACACAGCCCATCATGTGAAACTTGTTCAAATGCTCATGTCACATGACCAACTAACTTTAAATAAACCCTTTCATGTTCTCTATCTGGCCAATTGCAATATACATCCTTAGTAGCTACACATTTACTGTACTGTAGGTTTGGGCAAATCCAGTTTTAACAGGTTTTAGCTCACCCTGATGAGAGGTACTTGCACCTGAGGTATTAAGTTTCACACACACATCACAAAAGCTGTTTTTCATTTTCAGCAGATCCACTGACAAGCATTCACAGCCCAGTGATTATGCCGTTAAGGGATGCTGTATATATTCCAACATCTGTTCCACCATTAGGGAAACTTTTAATGCCTGTGCTCTCCTGGTTACAGCTTGAGTAACAGGATACACTCTTAGAAAGAAAAAAGGCGCTAAATACAACCATATAATGTAGGGTTCTTTGGTTTGTCCCCATATGGGAACCCTTCTTGGTGCTAGGTAGAACCCTCGGAATAGGGTTCTACCTAGAACCCTTGGAATAGGGTTCTACCTAGAACCCTCAATGTAGACTGCTTCCATTGAAGGCTGCTTCCATGTACTGTCACATACACCAGATAAGTGCAGTGAAATGTGTTGTTTTATAGGGTCAGCCAAAGTAGTACAGCACCACTGGAGCAAATTAGGGTTAAGTGTCTTGCTCAAGCGCATTTCAACAGAGTTTTCACCTTGTTGGCTCAGGTATTCAAACCAGCTACCTTTTCGGTTACTGGCTCAACGCTCTAACCGCTCGGCTACCTGCCGCCCGAGAACCCTTATATCTTTGAAGGAATCCTCCTAGAACCCTCTATGAACGGTTCCACCAACCTTATTAGCCTTTAAAATTAAACTCTTTATGACAATGCATTACATACAGTATATATCATAAGGCCTTCTTGAGTGCCTAGTTATAACCTAAAAAGGAAACTCATGCTTTACAGGCCACATCAGGCCTGCAAGTCACATTATGCTGGCTTGGAAAGTGATGTGTAATTGCTATTGGAATCCAGCCTCTGAGGATATAAAATAATTGGAACTTTTAATCACCTGCAACCTGCATTCAGAATGACTTCCAAGGTAGTTAAGATTTATAAATGAGACTACCTAAATCATCTGAACTGGAATAACTTTCTCAGTATTGGGGGCAATAAATCCAACTAGTAACAGATTGGATTAGTTTAGAAAAATAAATGTTATTTATCTCAGTGTAGCATAATATTAATATACTAGTCACTGGATGTGCAAAATCACAGATATTGAAACAAACAATTAAAAAAAATCTACTTCTAATAGAGCACGTTGAGAAATATGATAATGATGGGCGTTGTTTTGAGTGTTTTACTCTACACCAGAAATAATATATATACAGTGCCTTCAGACAGCATGAACAAATACAAATATATTTCCTGAGCTTTCTTAAATCTCCCAGATATATTCTTTGACTGTCTTTTTTACCATTAATTAATGTGTTATTCAATGCGTTTCAGATCATATGTACAAATACTGTACTGTACATAGAGTTTAAAACACATTTTAAAATTCATCAGATTACTGGAACTCCTGACGGTAAAGTAAAAACAAATAAATAAAAAATTAATAATACAATGAAAGTCTCAGAAGGGTTCCATGTCCCTTCTTGCCTTCCAAATAGTCCTTATTGCCTTCCAAGGAATCATCAAAGAACCCTTTCTTACAAAAACTGTTCTTAAGATAAAAAGGTTAAATGCAGAATCCTATCCCTCTGGAAAGAACCCCTTTGGAACTATTGGATTTTCCATGGCAAGGTAAAACCTGTAGATGAGGTCTCTGACTCTTGCTTCACTTGAATAATGAACCTACCTCTTTAGAATGGAATGGCTGCCATTTTTGTATTTATTTACGTAAAAAGTATACTCGGTAATAACAGACTTTATATTGGCAAATAAAATTTGTAGAATAAAAAGGAAAGGTTTACATCTTCTTAAGTCTGAGGGTTGTTTTAACCTTCCAGACTTGGAATTGTATCAGCTCGCTACCCTAGGATTTTACCCGCGACATATAAATGCACTAAAGAGGAACAATGGGTACATATTGAAGATGCGCATGTTCATCCCCAGAATCTTTTTACGTGTCTATTTGCAAAGGCTAAAGCTAAGAACATTAACAACTTCATAGTTAAGAATATAAAAAAAATGAAACGTATTTTACAAGAACCAATATCACTTCCTAGAAACACAATCTTATGGAACAATGTTTGGATAGCGTTTCATAATTCATCGATAAATTGCCCTACATGGAAAACTAAAAAGGCATAGAAACCGTAAATGACTTGGTAATAGGAAATACATTTATTTCCATGACAGCTTTAAAAACCAATTTTGGGTTGACCAATATAGATATTTTCAAATATACGCAACTTAAAAGTTCTATATCACAACATTTCAATTAGAAATCTTTTGAACATAAGAGACATTTTGAGGGAATCCTATACGTCAGAAAAGGATGTTCATATGATTGGTAAGCTTTACAAAACCTTGCAGAGAGCCCATACAAGAGACAATATAAACTATTGGAAGATTTAAAAAGAACTAATATTGGCACATGATGTAGGGAATGTTGGGACATAACTAACGAGATTACAGTTAACTAAAATATATGCTTAATCCAGTATAAATGAATTTATAGAATTGAAATACAAGACACAAAATTCACAAATTCTTCCGCACAACGGCAGTCATGTTTGAAGTGTAAAACTACTAATGACTCAATAATTAATTCCTTCTGGGAATGTTACAAAATTCAAACGTTATGGGCGGAGTTGGAAAGATGCAGAGGTACTGCAATGTAAATGTACTATTAATTTGTCTGTCTGTATATTTCAAGACAAGACATATGAAGTGCAATGAGATACCCGATGGGTTGGACAATACTCTTCTCATCAATAATCTTAAAAAAAATGTATACTCAAAAGCTGGAAATAAGCCAATCCTCCGTCTTCCACGAAATTGAAATTTCAAATGCTTTATTAATTAAAAAAAAAATAGAAAGAGCGTAGGCAACGGAGAGAAACAAAATCGTGCAGTTTGAAGCCATGTGGCAGAAAGTGTTGTGGGCGCTGGAGATAGGGGTGGGGACTAGTAGGTCTGGCGGGTGTGATGTAGTTGATGTTTGTATGTATGATGTAGTTGTTTGTATATGTCTGTTTTGTATTGTTGCTAAAAAAAAAAATTTTTATCTTGTAAAGAAAATAAAAAATGTCCGGACCAACTTTTTAGCTGTCTAGTGTTGATTATCACACGCAGTATTTGTAGACTTTCAAAAGTAGAAACATCGATACAAAGACTGAAGGAAGAGTTCTTACCAAGCACGGTCAGAGGTATCTCTGTATTGTATGCTCCACTGGGGAAAACACTGAAGATACATGTGAAGGTGCCTTCATCAAACAGTCTGACAGCTGTTATTCTAATAGATCCAAGGTTTTCTGATGGGTTCCCAATAAACTGGACTCTACCTGCCAATCCATTCGGTGCAATAAACTTAGTAACCCCATTGGGATAAATCAGCATAAAATTATGGTTCTGTGTTTCTTCCAAAGTACTTTTCTGCCATGTTATCTGTTCGAGAACCTCGGTTGTATCTATCAGTCTGCAGGATAAGTCCACATCCTCCCCCTGTACCACAGTCCTGCGTCCTCCAATCACCTGTGCACCTTAAGAGAAAACACAAGCCTAAAAAACAGTCCAAAGAGACCTGTAGAATAGATGAACTCTAATAAACAGAGATGTTATCTAAACACACAGACAAGACCATTATTAGTATTTAGCTGTGCTTATGAACTATGATATCCTATTGATGCTGAAATGTGGCTATTGTGCTAATTGCTCAATCTTTGACTCTAAGCCCATTTGGGCAGCCATAGTCAGAGGAGATGGCTAAAGCACATACTGATCTGGGTCCAGTCTAGGCCGAAACTACTTAGTGAATATGCTATTAGAATAATAAGCCAAAGGCCCTGACTCTATTCTAACACTTATTCAAGAGTAAGATATTCAATACATTCCCAGATACTTGTGCATGTTCAGCATGTATCAAAACTACTGAGTTAAAAACATAGTAAACATACTGAGTTAAAAACATAGTAAACATAACTGAGCTGATGTGTGTGCCTTATTGTACTCTAAAAGGACCAGGACTACAATGTAATTGTGGGGCTTTGTGGTTGTTATTGTCTTTGCATTGTGTCAACATCAAAAGAGAGAAAAAAACATGCACTCAAAAGTATGGCATTTTATGACAACAATTGGAAACCTACTTTCTGTATCCCTCCGGATGATGAGTAGAATTACACAGCACAGCTCCCGTAACATCTTCTCATTGTAGGGTCACTACGTAAAATGTTAGCATTATAAATGATAGCATTATATTACATTTTGGGATTGGCGTTTTGTAATGAGGACCTATTAACGTTAACTGTTAACGTACGACAGTTATGTAGGCTAAGCTATATCAAATGTAAAATGATGTTGAATGCAATGCAAATTATTTGTGCAATGGTCCGCAATCATTACTCTTCGTTGGAGACTATGCACATCTTGCAAAGTAGCCTACACCTTATTACAAAAATAAACAAACTGTCCTACATTTGTCAGTAAAAATGGAACAAAACAGATGCATCTGTCAATGTAATAGGCCACTAACCTTGGATGACTGTAAGTTCCTCTGTTGAAGTAACAGAGACATTCTTTTTTTGCCGTTTATCCTGGCGGACAACGCCCTGCTTGTATGAAAACGCTTTAATAAAGGCTTTTCAGCATGCTTTCCAGACTAAACAGTTCTTATTCTTCGATGTGGTTTAATGGCGGTTGGCATCCAATAAATGTTGCATTACTGCCACCTACTAGACTGGGGTATAACTCCCTGTAGCTCTTCAGATGTCAAGTCTGAAGAAATACCTCTCTGCAGTTGCCACCAGAACATCAATTTCTCTGCGATTTAGCGTTTTCCTACAGGAGCGTTATTCTGGCAGCACAAACGGCTGTCGGCTACTTCAGCAAAATAACTTAAATCCATCAAATGTATGTGACCTATTAAATGTACAGTTTGATCTGTTTTGTTCCATTATTACTGACCAAAGTAGGACTGTTTGTTTATTTTTGTAATAAGGTGTAGGCTACTTTGCAAGATGTGCATAGTCTCCATCAAAGAGTAATGATTGCAGACCATTGCTCAAATAATTTGCATTGTATTCAACATAATTTGACATTTGATACAGTTTAGCCTACATAACTGTCGTACATAAACAATTAATAGGTCCTAATTATAAAAATAAAAAAAAGATGGCGTAGCAGTCAGACGTCTTTGTCATGTCCTATGTATATATCTTTTATTTAAAAAAATTATTCGCATATCTTTTTTATATTTTTCTAAACTTCAACTTTAAAATACTCTCCTGCAACCCGCCTCACCCAATGTGGTGTGGATCTTTTTTTTCTAAAGTATTTTTCTTTACTTCTGATTCGGAACCCCCAACAGAAGCTAGCCAGCTAACTAGCTACTAGCTAGTAGTCAGCTAACCACTGCTAGCGGTCATCAGCGTGCATTTAGCTCGGAAAACTCTCGCCAGTTTGCACAACGCGATTCAAACCAGAGCATACCGGACCTATTTTCTCTCCATATCCCCGGATTCCCACCGCAAGCTCTGAACCTTCTCACCTGGATCATCGCAGCTAGCTAGTTGCAAATCCGAGTGTCTACTCCTGGCTAACGTCTCTGTCCCGAAGCAAGCACCAATTAGCCTGGAGCTAGCCCATGCTAGGCCCATCTCCCGGCTTGCTGAAGAGGTACATCAGCCACTCCTGGGCTACAATACCTGGACCCCTTTTACTGCCGGTCCGAAGCCCCGCCGATCCTTCACGACTGGACTACCGACGTAATCTACCCGAGGGGGTTATTCAACTGGCCCATCCGTCGGGATGTCCCCTGAATGCCCATCTGCTAGCTGCGGCCCACTAGCTGTCCAGAGCATATCGGACTGTTAGATGAATTTCTTGGGCCACTATACCTATTTTGTCAATTGGACTGGACCCCTTTACCACACGGAACCCTACTATTCCATCACAACAGACGAGGAGGCTCCGCACGAGGAGGCCATAACAGACTTCCTCCGTCGCAACGTCCCTCTAAGGCCTTTCTGCTAGCTTGCTAGCCCCAGCCCGCTAGCTGTCTGAATCGCCGTGTCTCCAGCCATCCTCACAGGCTGCAAGTTCAAATCCCCGAGCTGACAAGGTACAACTCTGTCGTTCTGCCCCTGAACAGGCAGTTAACCCACTGTTCCTAGGCCGTCATTGAAAATAAGAATCTGTTCTTAACTGACTTGCCTAGTAAAATAAAGGTAAATAAAAAAAGAATGTCAATATGTCTCGGCCATTGCTGTTCTGGTTAGTGATTGTTTTATTTCACTGTAGAGCCTCTAGCCCTGCTCAATATGCCTTAGCCAACCCTTTAGTTCCACCCCCCACACACGCGGCGACATTACCTGGTGTTAATTAAGTTTCTAGAGACAATATCTCTCTCATCATTCTCAATGCCTTGGTCTACCTCTACCGTATTCACATCCTACCATACCTTTGTCTGTACATTATGCCTTGAATCTATTCTATCGCGCCCAGAAACCTGTTCATTTTACTCTCTGTTACGAACATACTAGACAACCAGTTATTCTGGCCTTTAGCCGTACTCTTATTCTACTCCTCCTCTGTTCCTCTGGTGATGTAGAGGTTAATCCAGGCCCTGCAGTGCCTAGCTCCTCTCCTATTCCCCAGGTGCTCTCATTTGTTGACTTCCAGGTGTCTTAGCTGTGTCTGAATCCTGGCCTAGGAAGACCACCAAAAACCCTGACATTTTCATCGCTAACTATAACATTTTCCGACAAGATAAAACTGCCAAAGGGGTCGGAGTTGCAAGCTACTGCAGAGATAGCCTGCAGAGTTCTGTCTTACTATCCAGGTCTGTGCCCAAACAATTCGAGCTTCTACTTCTAAGTCCATCTTTCCAGATACAAGTCTCTCACTGTTGCCGCTTGCTATAGACCACCCTCTGCCCCCAACTGTGCCCTGGACACCATATGTGAATTGATTGCCCCCCATCTTATCTAAAGAGCTCATGCTGCTAGGTGACCTAAACTGGGACATGCTTAACACCCCGGCCATTCCACAATCTAAGCTTGATGCCCTCAATCTCACACAAATTATCAATGAACCCACCAGGTACAACCCCAAATCCGTAAACACGGGTACCCTCATAGATATCCTAACCAACTTGCCCTCCAAATACACCTCTGCTGTTTTCAACCAAGATCTCAGCCATCACTGCCTCATTGCCTGCATCAGTAATGGGTCTGCTGTCAAACTACCACCCCTCATCACTGTCAAATGCTCCCTAAAACAGGCCTTTCTAATCGACCTGGCCTGGGTATCCTGGAAGGATATTGACCTCATCCCGTCACTAGAGGAGCTCTGGTTATTCTTTAAAGTGCCTTCCTCACCATCTTAATTAAATAAATTAATACATTAAATAAGCATGCCCCTTAAAACATCTAGAAACAGATATAGCCCTTGGTTCTCTCGAGACCTGACTGCCCTTGACCAGCACAAAAACATCCTCTAGCGTTGTGCATTAGCATCGAATAGCCCCCGTGATATGCAACTTTTCAGGGAAGTTAGGAACCAATATACACAGGCAGTTAGGAAAGCTAAGGCTAGCTTTTTAAAGCAGAAATGTGCATCCCGTAGCACAAACTCAAGGCTAGGAACACTGTCACCATCGACAAATCCACTATAATTGAGAATTTGAATAAGCATTTTTCTACGGCTGGCCATTTCCTCCTGGCTACCCCTACCCGGTCAACAGCCCTGCATCCCCCACAGAAACTCGCCCAAGCCTCCCTCATTTCTCCTTCACCCAGATCCAGCTGATGTTCTGAAAGAGCTGCGAAATCTGGACCCCTACAAATCAGCCATGCTAGACAATCTGGACCCTCTCTCTCTAAAATTATCTGCCGAAATTGTTGCAACCCTTATTACTAGGTTGTTCAACCTCTCTTTCGTATTGTCTGAGATTCCCAAAGATTGGAAAGCTGCCACAGTCATCCCCCTCTTCAAAGGGGGAGACACTCTAGACCTAAACTGCTACAGACCTATATCTTTCCTACCCTGCCTTTCTAAGGTCTTCGAAAGCCAAGTTAACAAACACATTACCGACCATTTCGAATCCCACCGTACCTTCTCTGCTGTGCAATCTGGTTTCCGAGCTGGTCATGGGTGCACCTCAGCCACGCTCAAGGTCCTAAACTATATCATATCCGTCATCGATAAGAGACATTACTGTGCAGCAGTGTTCATCAACCTGGCCAAGGCTTTCGACTCTGTCAATCACCACATTCTTTTTGGCTCAACAGCCTTGGTTTCACAAATGATTGCCCCGCCTGGTTCACCAACTACTTCTCTTCTCTGAGTTCAGTGTGTCAAATCTGAGGGCCTGTTGTCCGGACCTCTGGCAAGTCTCTATGGGGGTGCCACAGGGTTCAATTCTCGGGCCGACTCTCTTCTCTGTACACATCAAGGATGTCGCTCTTGCTGCTGGTGATTCTCTGATCCACCTCTACTAAGACGACACCATTCTGTATACTTCTGGCCCTTCTTTGGACAGTGTGTTAACTAACCTCGAGTCGAACTTCAATGCCATACAACTCTCCTTCCGTGGCCTCCAACTGCTCTTAAATGCAAGTAAGACTAAATGAATGCTCTTCAACCGATTGCTGTCCGCACCTGCCCGCCCATCCAGCATCACTATTCTGGACAGTTCTGTCTTAGAATATGTGGACAACTACAAATACCTAGGTGTCTGGTTAGACTGTAAACTCTCCTTCCAGACTCACATTAAGCATCTCCAATCCAAAATTAAATCTAGATTTGGCTTCCTATTTCGCAACAAAGCATCCTTCACTCATGCTGCCAAACATACCCTCGTAAAACTGACCATCCTACCGATCCTTCACTTTGGCGATGTCATTTACAAAATAGCCTCCAACACTCTACTCAACAAATTGGATGCAGTCTATCACAATGCCATCCGTTTTGTCACCAAAGCCCCATATTCTACCTACCACTGCCATCTCTTGTTGGCTGGCCCTCGCTTCATACTCGTCGCCAAACCCACTGGCTCCAAGTCACCTACAAGTCTTTGCTAGGTAAAGCCTCGCATTATCTCAGCTCTCTGGTCACCATAGCAGCACCCACCCGTAGCACACGCTCCAGCAGGTATATCTCACTGGTCACCCCCAAACCCAATTCCTCCTTTGGCCACCTTTCCTTCCAGTTCTCTGCTGCCAATGACTGGAACAAACTGCAAAAATCACTAAAGCTAGAGACTCATATCTCCTTCACTAGCTTTAAGCACCAGCTGTCAGAGCAGCTCACAGATCACTGCACCTGCACATAGCCCATCTGTAAATATCCCATCCAACTACCTCATCCCCATACTGTATTTATTTATTTATCTTGCTCCTTTGCACCCCAGTATCTCTACTTGCACATTCCTCTTCTGCACATCTACCATACCAGTGTTTAAATACAATATTGTAATTACTTCGCCACCATGGCCTATTTATTGCCTTACCTCCCCTATCTTACCTCATTTGCACACACTGTATATATACTTTTTTTCTACTGTATTATTGACTGTATGTGTAACTCTGTGTTGTTGTATGTGTTCACCTTTATTTAACCAGGTAGGCCAGTTGAGAACAAGTTCTCATAACGGTGACATGGCCAAGTAAAGTAAAGCAGAACAACAGAGTTACACATGGGATAAACAAACGTACAGTCAATAACACAATAGAAAATCTGTATATATACAGTGTGTGCAAATGAGGTAAGATAGGGGAGGTAAGGCAATAAATAGGCCATGGTGGCGAAGTAATTACAATTTAGCACAGTGTGTGCAAATGAAGGAAGGAGGTAAGGCAATAAATAGGCCATGGTAGCGAAGTAATTACAATTTAGCAATTAACACTGGAGTGATAGATGTACAGATGAGGATGTGCAAGTAGAAATATTGGTGTGCAAAAGATCAGAAAAAAACTAAAAACTAATATGGGGAGGAGGTAGGTAGTAGGTTGGATGGGCTATTTACAGATGGGCTGTGTACAGCTGCAGCGATCGGTAAGCTGCTCTGACAGCCGATGCTTGATGTTAGTGAGGGACATATACAGTCTGAAGTTTACATACACTAAGGCTGGAGTCATTAAAACTCGTTTTTTAACCACTCCACAAATTTCTTGTTAACAAATTATAGTTTTGGCAAGTGGGTTAGGACATCTACTTTGTGCATGACACAAGTCATTTTTCCAACAATTGTTTACAGACAGATTATTTCACTTATAATTCAATGTATCACAATTCCAGTGAGTCAGAAGTATAAATACACTAAGACTGGGTTCTGGACTTTCTAGGGTGTTTGTCCTAACCACCATGCTTTTACACCTGCATTGCTTGCTGTTTGGGGTTTTAGGCTGGGTTTCTGTATAGCACTCTGTGACATTAGCTGATGTAAGAAGGGCTTTATGAATAAAATTGATTTGATTTGACCGTGTCTTTAAACAGCTTGGAAAATTCCAGAAAATGGAGTAATGGCTTTAGAAGCTTCTGATAGGCTAATTGACATCATTTGAGTCAATTGTAGGTGTACATGTGGATGTATTTCAAAGCCTACCTTCAAACTCAGTGCCTCTTTGCTTGACATCATGGGAAAATCAAAAGAAATCAGCCAAGACCTCAGAATGTTTTTGGGAGACCTCCACAAGTCTGGTTCATCCTTGGGAGCAATTTCCAAACGCCTGACGGTACCACGTTCATCTGTACAAACAACTGTATGCAATTATAAACACCATGGGACCACACAGCCATCATACCGCTCAGGATGGAGACGCGTACTGTCTCCTAAAGATAAACATACTTTGGTGTAAAAAGTGCAAACCAATCCCAGAACAACAGCAAAGGACCTTGTGAAGATGCTGGAAGAAACAGGTACAAAAGTATCTATATCCACAGTAAAACGAGTCATATAATCGGCATAACCTGAAAGGCCGCTCAGCAAGGAAGAAGCCACTGCTCCAAAACCACCATAAAAATGCCAGACTACGGTTTCAGCTGTACATGGGGACAAAGATCACACTTTTTGGAGAAATTCCCCCTGGTCTGATGAAACAAAAATAGAACTGTTTGGCCATAATGACCGTCGTTATGTTTGGAGGAAAAAGGGGGAGGCTTGCAAGCCGAAGAACACCATCCCAACCATGAAGCATGGGGTGGCACCATCATGTTGTGGGGGTGCTTTGCTGCAGGAGGGACTGGTGCACTTCACAAAATAGATGGCATCATTGAGGAAGCAAAATTATGTGGATATATTTTTAGCAACATCTCAAGACATCAGTCAGGAAGTTAAAGCTTGGTCGCAAATGGGTCTTCCAAATGAACAATGACCCCACGCATACTTCCAAAGTTGTGGCAAAATGGCTTAAGGCCAACAAAGTCGAAGGTATTTTGAGTGGCCAGCTGAAATAAATCATTCTCACTACTATTATTCTGACATTTCACATTCTTAAAATAAAGTGCTGAGCCTAACTGACCTAAGACAGGACATTTTTACTAGGATTAAATGTCAGGAATTGTGAAAAACTGAGTTTAAATGTATTTGACTAAGGTGTATGCAAACTTCTGACTTCAACTGTAAGTCATGACTTCCGCCGAAGTCGGTGCCTCTCCTTCTTCAGGTGGTGTTCGGCGGTCAACGTCAAAGGTCTTCTAGCCATCACCAATCCTCTTTTCATTTTCCATTTGTTTTGTCTGTGTTTTCCACACCTGGTTTCAATTCCCTCATTACATGTTTTGTATTTAACCCTCTGTTCCCCCTCATGTCATTGTGTGGGATTGTTCATTGTAGTGCTTGTGCACTTTATGTACTGGTGCGTTACGGGCTATTTTGTGCCCGTTTTCTCTCGTGTTGTTTGAACCGTTGGGTTGTTTAATAAACTACAAAGTTTATTACCCAGTTTTGCTCTCCTGCACCTGACTTCTCTGCAACCAGTTATGCAACCCCTACATGTTAGTCTTCAGCTTCAGTGATTTTTACAGTTCGTTTCAGTCATTGGCAGCAGTGAACTGGAAGGAAAGGCGGCCAAAGGGGGTGTTGGCTTTGGGGATGACCAGTGAAAAATACCTGCTGGAGCGTGTGCTACGGGTGGGTGATGCTATGGTGACCAGTGAGCTAAGATAAGGCGGAGCTTTACCTAGCAAAGACTTATATATGACCTGGAGCCAGTGGGTTTGGCGACAAATATGTAGCGAGGACCAGCTAACGAGAGCATACAGGTCGCAATGGTGGGTAGTATATGGGGCTTTGGTGACAAAACTGATGGCACTGTAATAGACTGCGTACAATTTGCTGAGTAGAGTGTTGGAGGCTATTTTGTTAATGACATCGCCAAATAGGAAGCCGATTCTAGATTTCATTTTGGATTGGAGATGCTTAATGTGAGTCTGGAAGGAGAGTTTACAGTCTAACCAGACACCTAGGTATTTGTAGTTGTCCACATATTCTAAGTCAGAACCGTCCAGAGTAGTGATGCTGGACGGGCGGGCAGGTACGGGCAGCAATCGGTTGAAGAGCATGCATTTAGTTTTATTTGCATTTAAGAGCAGTTGGAGGCCACAGAAGGGGAGTTGTATGGCATTGAAGTTCATTTGGAGGTTAGTTAACACACTGTCCAAAGAAGGGCCAGTTGTATACAGAATGGTGTTGTCTGCGTGGAGGTGGATCAGAGAATCACCCGCAGCGAGAGCGACATCATTGATATATACCGAGAAGTGTCGGCCCGAGAATTGAACCCTGTGGCACCCCCATAGAGACTGCCAGAGTTCCGGAAACCAGGCCCTCAGATTTGACACACTGAACGCAGAGAAGAGAAGTAGTTGGTGAACCAGGCAAGGCAGTCATTAGAGAAACCAAGACTGTCATTAGAGAAACCTGTGGCACCCCCATAGAGTCTGCCGATAAGAATACGGTGATTGACAGAGTCAAAAGCCTTGGCCAGGTCGATGAAGACGGCTGCACAGTAATGTTTTTTATCGATGGGGGTTATGTTATCGTTTAGGACTTTGAGCGTGGCTGAGGTGCACCCTGTGCAAACCGGATTGCATAGCGGAGAAGGTCCGATGGGAATCGAGATGGTCGGTGATCTGTTTGTTCACTTAGCTTTCGAAGACATTAGAAAGGCAGGGCAGGATGGATATAGGTTTGTAACAGTTTGGGTCTAGAGTGTCTCCTCTTTTGAAGAGGGGTATGACTGTGGCCGCTTTCCAATCTTTAGGAATCTCAGACGATACGAAAGAGAGGTTGAACAGACTAGTAACAATGGCGGTGGAAAACTTTAGGAAGAGAGGGTCCAGATTGTTTAGCCCAGCTGATTTGTAGGGTTTTAGATTCTGCTGCTCTTTCAGGACATCAGCTGTCTGGATTTAGGTGAAGGAGAAGCAGGGGGGCTTGGGCCAGTTGCTGCAGAGGGTGCAGAGCTGTTGGCCGGGGTTGGGGTAGCCAGGTGGAGAGCGTGGCCAGCCATAAAGAAATGCTTATTGAAATTCTTTATTATCGTTGATTTATTGGCGGGGACAGTGTTTCCTAGTCTCAGTGCAGTGGACAGCTGAGAGGAGGTGCTCTTATTCTTTATGGACTTTACAGTGTCCCAAAACTTTTTGGAATTAGTGATGCAGGATGCAAATTTCTGTTAGAAAATGCTAGCCTTTGGTTTCATAACTGACGGTGTATATTGGTTCCTAACTTCCCTGAAAAGTTGCATATTGCGGGGACTATTCGAAGCTATTTCCGGTCACAACTTGTAGACTTGTTTATGTGCTGCTGTGCGTTTTGTTGCTAACCTTACTTTGCTACCTGCCAACTTTACGGTTTTTACTTTTTCCCACCATTAGCTCTGACAAATTGAAAACCCTAGTCATTGGCAACTCCATTACCCGCACTATTAGACTTAAAACGAATCATCCAGCGATCGTACACTGTATACCAGGGGGCAGGGCTACCGACATTAAGGCTCATCTGAAGATGGTGCTGGCTAAAGCTAAAACTGGCGAGTGTAGAGAGTATAGGGATATTGTTATCCACGTCGGCACCAACGATGTTAGGATGAAACAGTCAGAGGTCACCAAGCACAACATAGCTTCAGCATTTAAATCAGCTAGAAAGATGTGTCGGCATTGAGTAATTGTCTCTGGCCCCCTCCCAGTTAAGGGGAGTGATGAGCTCCACAGCAAAGACTCACAACTAAATTGCTGGTTGAAAACTGTTTTATGCCCTCCCAAAAGATAGAATTTGTAGATAATTGGCCCTCTTTCTGGGACTCACCCACAAACAGGACCAAGCCTGGCCTGTTGAGGAGTGACGGACTCCATCCTAGCTGGAGGGGTGCTCTCATCTTATCTACGAACATAGACAGGGCTCTAACTCCCCTAGCTCCACAACGAGATTGGGTGCAGGCCAAGCAGCAGGCTGTTAGCCAGCCTGTCAGTTTAGTGGAGTCTGCCACTAGCACAGTTAGTGTAGTCAGCTCAGCTATCCCCATTGAGACCGTGTCTGTGCCTCGACCTAGGTTGGGCAAAACTAAACTTTTTCGATGTTGGCCTTAGCAATCTCACTGGAATAAAGACCTCCTCCATTCCTGCCATTATTGAAAAAGATTGTGATACCTCACATCTCAAAATAGGGATACTTAATGTTAGATCCCTCACTTCCAAGGCAGTTATAGTCAATGAACTAATCACTGATCATAATCTTAATGTGATTGGCTTGAATGAAGCACGGCTTAAGCCTGATTAATTTTCTGTGTTAAATGAGGCCTCACCTCCTGGTTACACTAGTGACCCGCAAAGGCGGAGGTGTTGCTAACATTTACGATAGCAAATTTCGATTTACAAAAAAAAAAGTAGTCGTGAAATCTATGCAGCCTACTCAATCACTTTTTATAGCTACTGTTTACAGGCCTCCTGGGCCAAATACAGCATTCCTCACTGAGTTCCCTGAATTCCTATCGGACCTTGTAGTCATGGCAGATAATATTCAAATTTTTAGTGACTTTAATATTCACATGGAAAAGTCCACAGACCCACTCCAAAAGGCTTTCTGAGCCATCATCGACTCAGTGGGTTTTGTCTCCGGACCTACTCACTGCCACAGTCATACTCTGGAACTAGGAATAAATGAGGAATAAATGTTGTGGATCTGAATGTTTTTCCTCATAATCATGGACTATCGGACCACCATTCTATTATGTTTGCAATTGCAAAAAATAATCTGCTCAGACCCCAACCAAGGATCATTAAAAGTCATGCTATAAATTGTCGGATAACCCAAAGATTCCTAGATGCCCTTCCAGACTCCCTCCGCCTACCCAAGGACTTCAGAGTACAAAAATCAGTTAACCACCTAACTGAGGAACTCAGTTTAACTTGCGCAATACCCTAGATGCAGTCGCACCCCTAAAAACAAAAAACAGTTGCCATAAGAAACTAGCTCCCTGGTATACAGTAAATACCCGAGCTCTGAAGCAAGCTTCCAGAAAATTGGAACGGAAATGCTGCTACACCAAACTGGAAGTCTTCCGACTAGCTTGGACAGACAGTACCGTACAATATCGAAGAGCCCTCACTTCTGCCTGATCATCCTATTTTTCCAACTTAATTGAGGAAAATAAGAGCAATCCAAAATGTATTTTTGATACTGTCGCAAAGCTAACTAAAAAGCAGCATTCCCCAAGAGAGGATGACTTTCACATTAGCAGTGATACATTCATGAACTTCTATGAGGAAAAGATCATGATTATTAGAAAGCAAATTACATACTCCTCTTTAAATGTGCATATTCCTCCAAAGCTCAGTTGTCCTGAGTCTGCACAACTCTGCCAGGACCTAGGATCAAGTTTTTTAGTACTATATCTCTTGACACATTGATGAAAATAATAATGGCCTCTAAACCTTCAAGCTGCATACTGGACCCTATTCCAACTAAACTACTGAAAGAGCTGCTTCCTGTGCTTGGCCCTCCTATGTTGAACATAATAAACGGCTATATATCCACCGGATGTGTACCAAACTCACTAAAAGTGGCAGTAATAAAGCCTCTCTTGAAAAAGCCAAACCCAGAAAATATAAAAAAAACTAATCGGCCTATATCGAATCTCCCATTCCTCTCAGAAATGTTTTAAAAAGCTGTTGCACAGCAACTCACTGCCTTCCTGAAGACAAACAATGTATACGAAATGCTTCAGTCTGGTTTTAGACCCCATCATAGCACTGAGACTGCTCTTGAAGGTGGTAAATTACCTTTTAATAGCGTCAGACCGAGGCTCTGCATCTGTCCTCATGCTCCTAGACCTTAGTGCTGCTTTTGATACCATCGATCACCACGTTCTTTTGGAGAGATTGAAAACCCAAATTTGTCTACACGGACAAGTTCTGGCCTGGTTTAGATCTTATCTGTCGGAAAGATATCAGTTTGTCTCTGTGGATGGTTTGTCCTCTGACAAATCAACTGTACATTCCGGTGTTCCTCAAGGCTCCATTTTAGGACCACTATTGTTTTCACTATATATATTTTACCTCTTGGTGATGTCATTCGGAAACAATGTTAACTTTCACTGCTATGTGGATGACACACAGCTGTACATTTCGATGAAACATGGTGAAGCCCCAAAATTGCCCTCCCTGGAAGCCCGTGTTTCAGACATAAGGAAGTGGATGGCAGCAAATGTTCTACTTTTAAACTCGGACAAAACAGAGATGCTAGTTCTAGGTCCCAAGAAACAAATACATCTTCTGTTGAATCTGACAATTAATCTTGATGGTTGTACAGTCGTCTCAAATAAAACTATGAAGGACCTCGGCGTTACTCTGGACCCTGATCTCTCTTTTGATGAACATATCAAGACTGTTTCAAGGACAGATTTTTTCCATCTAAGTAACATTGCAAAAATCTGAAACTTTCTGACCAAATATGATGCAGAAAAATTAATCCATGCTTTTGTCACTTCTAGGTTAGACTACTGCAATGCTCCCGGATAAAGCACTAAATAAACTTCAGTTAGTGCTAAACACGGCTGCTAGAATCTTGACCAGACCAAAATATTTGATCATATTACTCCAGTGCTAGCCTCTCTACACTCTACACATATTATCCGGGCTATCCGGGCTAAAGCAGCAGGTGTCAGTGCTAAAGGTAAAGACAACTACCAAACACACAGTCCCGCCATCAAATTGTAGTCCTGGTCCTTTTAGAGAACCATAAGGCACACACTTCAGCTCAGTATGTTTACTATGTTTTTAACTCATTAGTTTTGAGACATTCTGGGAATGTATTGAATATCTTCAAATCAAATTTTATTTGTCACATACACATGGTTAGCAGATGTTAATGCGAGTGTAGTGAAATGCTTGTGCTTCTAGTTCCGACCATGCAGTAGTATCTAACAAGTAATCTAACAAATTCACAACAACTACCTTATACACACAAGAGTAAAGGAATGAATACGAGTATGTACATATAAATATATGGATGAGCAATGGCTGATCGGCGTAGGCAAGATGCAGTAGATGGTACGGAGTACAGCATATACATATGAGATGAGTAATGTAGGATATGTAAACATTATATAAATGCATCGTTTAATGTGGCTAGTGATACATTTATTTCATCCAATTATAATTATTAAAGTGGCTAGAGATTTGAGTCGATGGCCGAACGGCATAGGCAAGTTTCAGTAGATGGTTTAGAGTACAGTGTATACATTTGATATGAGTAATGTCGGATATGTAAACATTATATACATTATATACAAAATTGTGGCTAGTGATACATTTATTACATCCAATTTCTATTTTTAAAGTGGCTAGAGATTTAAGTCAGTATGTTGGCAGCAGCCACTCAATGTTAGTGGTGGCTGTTTAACAGTCTGATGGCCTTGAGGTAAAAGCTGTTTTTCAGTCTCTCGATCCCAGCTTTGATGCACCTGTACTGACCTTGCCTTCTGGATGATAGCGGGGTGAACAGGCAGTGGCTCGGGTGGTTGTTGTCCTTGATGATCTTTTTGGCCTTCCTGTGACATCGGGTGGTGTAGGTGTCCTGAAGGGCAGGTAGTTTACCCCTGGTGATGCGTTGTGCAGCCCTCACTACCCTCTGGAGAGCCTTACGGTTGTGGGCGGAGCAGTTGCCGTACCAGGCGGTGATACAGCCTGACAGGATGCTCTCGATTGTGCATCTGTAGAAGTTTGTAAGTGATTTTGGTGACAAGACGAATTTCTCCAGCCTCCTGAGGTTGAAGAGGCGCTGTTGCGCCTTCTTCACCATGCTGTCTGTGTGGGTGGTCCAATTCAGTTTGTCCGTGATGTGTACGCCGAGGAACTTAAAACCTTCCACCTTCTCCACGACTGTCCCGTCGATGTGGATAGGGAGGTGCTCCTTCTCCTGTTTCCTGAAGTCCACGATCATCTCCTTTGTTTTGTTGACATTGAGTGAGAGGTTATTTTCCTGACACAACACTCCGAGGGCCCTCACCTCCTCCCTGTAGTCTCGTCGTTGTTGGTAATCAAGCCTACCACTGTAGTGTCGTCAGCAAACTTGATGATTGAGTTGGATGCGTGCTTGGCCACGCAGTCATGGGTAAACAGGGAGTACAGGAGAGGGCTGAGAACGCACCCTTGTGGGGCCCCAGTGTTGAGGATCAGCGGGGTGGAGGTGTTTTTTCCTACCCTCACCACCTGGGGCCGGCCCGTCAGGAAGTCCAGGACCCTGTTGCACAGGGCTGGGTCGAGACCTAGGGTCTCGAGCTTAATGACGAGCTTGGAGGGAACTATGGTGTTAAATGCTGAGCTGTAGTCGATGAACAGGGTTCTTACATAAGTATTCCTCTTGTCCAGATGGGTTAGGGCAGTATGCAGTGTGATTGCGATTGCGTCGTCTGTGGACCTATTGGGACGGTAAGCAAATTGGAGTGGGTCCAGGGTGTCTGGCAGGATGGAGGTGATATGATCCTTGATTAGTCTCTCAAAGCACTTCATGATGACGGAAGTGAGTGCTACGAGGCGATAGTCATTTATTTCAGTCACCTTAGCTTTCTTGGGAACAGGAACAATGGTGGCCCTCTTGAAGCATGTGGGAACAGCAGACTGGGATAGGGACTGGTTAAATATGTCCGTAAACACACCAGCCAGCTGGTCTGCGCAAGCTCTAAGGACACGACCAGGGATGCCATCTGGGCCAGCAGCCTTGCGAGGTTTAACACATTTAAATGTTTTCCTCATGTTGGCTGCGGTGAAGGTGAGCCCGCAGGTGTTGGTAGCCGGCCGTGTCGGTGGCACTGTATTATCCTCAAAGTGAGCAAAGAAATTGTTTAGTTTGTCTGGGAGCAGGACGTCGTGGTCTGCGACGGGGCTGATTTTCTTTTTGTAGTCAGTGATTGACTGTAGACACTGCCACATTCCTATCGTGTCTGAGCCGTTGAATTGTGACTCTACCTTGTCTCTATATTGACGCTTAGCTTGTTTGATTGCCTTGCGGAGGGAATAGCTACACTGTTTGTATTCAGTCATGTTTCCAGTAGCCTTACCCTGGTTAAAAGCAGTGGTTCGCTTTCAGTTTGCTAATGCTGCCATCAATCCACGGTTTCTGGTTGGGGAAGGTTTTAATAGTTGCTATGGGTACCACATCACCAATGCACTTGCTAATAAACTCGCTCACCGAATCAGCGTATACATCAATGTTGTTGTCAGATGCTATCCGAACATATCCCAGTCCACGTGCTCAAGCAATCTTGCAGCATGGAATCAGATTGGTCGGACCAGCGTTGAACAGACCTGAGAACGGGCGTTTCCTGTTTTAGTTTCTGTTTGTAGGCTGGGAGCAACAAAATGGAGTCATGGTCAGACTTGCCGAAAGGTGGGCGGAGAATTGCCTTGTATGCATCACGGAAGTTGGAATAACAATGTTTCAGGATTTTACCAGCCCGGGTGGCACATTCGATATGCTGGTAAAATTTCGGGAGCCTTGTTCTCAAATTATCCTTATTAAAATCCCCAGCCACAATAAATGCAGCCTCAGGATATGTGGTTTCCAATTTACATAGAGTCCAATGGATTTCTTTCAGTGCCGTCGATGTGTCAGCTTGAGGGGGGATGTACACGGCTGTGATTATAATCGAGGAGAATTCTCTTGGTAGATAATGTGGTCGGCATTTGATTGTAAGGAATTCTATGTCAGATGAACAAAAGGACTTGAGTTCCTGTATGTTGTTATGATCACACCACGTCTCGTTAATCATAAGACACACACCCCCGCCCTTCTTCTTACCAGATAGATGTTTATTTATGTCGGCGCGATGCGTGGAGAAACCAGGTGGCTGTACCGACTCAGATAACGTGTCCTGAGTGAGCCATGTTTCCGTGAAGCAAAGAACGTTGCAGTCTCGGATGTCTCTCTGAAAGGCAACCCTCGCTCTGATTTCGTCCACCTTGTTGTCCAGAGACTGGACATTGGCGATTAAAATACTCGGGAGAGGTGCACGATGCGACT
This sequence comes from Brachymystax lenok tsinlingensis, assembly GCA_030435695.1. Lineage (NCBI taxonomy): Eukaryota > Metazoa > Chordata > Actinopteri > Salmoniformes > Salmonidae > Brachymystax > Brachymystax lenok. Next base: position 16,453,880 of record CM059781.1, read on the forward strand.
GTCTACTTAGCCTGACCAACAGACCGCCGCGTTTCCTCCTTCTCCTGCGCCGCCGTTGTTTTGAGTCGCCGGCTGGGATCCAGTCTATTGTCCTAGTCGGGGTACCAAACAGAGAATCCGCTTCGGGAAAGTCGTATTCCTGGTCGTAATGTTGGTAAGTTGACGTTGCTCTTATATCCAATAGTTCCTCCCGGTTGTATGTAATAAAACGTAATTTTTCCCGGGGTAACAATGTAAGAAGTAATACATAAAAAAACAAAATACTGCATAGTTTCCTCAGAACGTGAAGCGAGGCTGCCATCTCTGTTGGCGCCGGAAGTTTGTCATGAGTAAGTGTTAGAATAGAGTCAGGGCCTTTGGCTTATTATTCTAATAGCATATTAGAATAATAGCATATTCACTAAGTAGTTTTAGCCTAGACTGGACCCAGATCAGTTTGTGCTTTAGCCATCTAAATAAAGGTTTAAATCTCTGACTATGGCTGCCGAAAATGGGTATAGGGTCACATTTTGAGCAAATGGCACATTTGTTTTTGCAATAACCACATTTCAGCATCAATAGGATATCATAGTTCATAAGCACAGCTAAATACTAATAATGGTCTTGTCTGAGTGTTTAGGTATTCAAATATATTCGAATAACAGCTGTCAGACTGTTAGATGAAAGCACCTTCACATGTATTTTTTGTGTTTTCCCCAGTGGAGCATACAATACAGAGAAACCTCTGACTGTGCTTGGTAAGAACTCTCTCTGCCTTCACGGGCTGTAGCCTAGTAGTCCCTCTAACCGGTCTCTGTCTGTCTATAGTAGGCCCTACCCTAAATGTGGAGCCTGTTCTGTGGCTTCTTCCCTGTCCACTGCTATCCCTGTCCCTTTGATTTAGCCTGTAACAACTTTTAATGTCTTTAGCTTAAATATAGTTCTGTGACACAGAGTGGTATGGAACTTTACAATAATTTCTTTGTACTGCTCCTCTACTGAAAGTCATCTATCAAACTGAAATGAAGAAGGATCAGGTTCACAAACAACTGAATTCTTAGTGTTACCTCATCTGTGTATGAAAGATTCACCCCTGTCCACTGTTATCAGTGTAATATATCTATCTTGGTATGGATGTGTAGGTCTATTTACATTCTATATCTGCACACACACACACACACACACACACACACACAGGTTCCAAAAGAATAAAGACCTTTCAAATGTCATATTATGTCTATATAGAGTGTTATAATGATGTTCAAATATTTAAAGTACAAAAAGGAAAATAAATAAACCAAAAAATATAGGTTGTATTTACAATGGTGATTGTTCTTCACTGGTTGCCCTTCTGGCAACCGGTCACAAATCTTACTGCTGTGATTGCACACTGTGGTATTTCATCAAATAGATTTTATCGAAATGTATTATTATTTCTGGGTCTGTCTAGTCTGAGGGAAGTATGTGTCTCTAATATGGTCATACATTTGGCAGGAAGTTAGGAAGTTCAGCTCAGTTTCCACGTCGTTTTGTGGGCAGTGTGCACATAGCCTGTCTTTTCTTGGCAGCCAGGTCTGCCTACGGCAGCCTTTCTCAATAGCAAGGCTATTCTCACTGAGTCTGTACATAGTCAAAGATGTCCTTAATTTTGGGTCAGTCACAGTGGTCAGGTATTCTGTGTATTCTCTGATTAGGGCCAAATAGCATGCTAGTTTGGGGCTCTCTCTCTGTCTGTCTCTCATAGATCCACCTCAGACAGTGAACATTACCCTTAGTGAGACCTCTCAAACCTCAGTCCTATGTGTAGCAGATTGTAACCCACAACCCAACTACACCTGGAGCTTGTACTCACTCTTATGTAAACTAGTTCAAGGGTAAATCCATTAGAATTCAATCACTTTGACAGTACCACTTTTGATTTCAACAAAACCTTCCATACAGCCTTTTCCCATTGTAGAAGTGCTCAGAAAGTGACTTTTTGGACCTGAATGTAAAAACATCCAGAAGATAAAGGTGCTCAAAGTTGACCTATTTTGCTTACCCCACCATACCATGAGACATCCGTGTCCATGCCACTGGAAAATATAATACTTGACATTGATATGATTTAAAAAGCCTACGAACAGGGTTGTCAAACTATTTAATAATTTCTTGAAAACCTTAAACGTCAATTATCAAAGAAATATGTTGTAGCTTAGACCCTATTTTACATCATGTGAAATGTTTGTGTTGTGCCTGCCATCGGTTGAAACAACATGCTCTAGGATACATTCAGGTCCAAAAAGTCACTGTCTGCCCACTTCTACCATGGGCAAACATGTATGGAAAGTTTTGTTTGAATCAAAGGGATGCTGTCAAAAAGTGACTGCATTCAAACGGATTTTCCCTCAAGCCAGTTTAAACGCAAATGTTAGCTGTACATGTTAAGACATACAATATAAATGAGCTTGAAGCTTCAGAATGTTCATATCTGAAGAACAGTTGTTGAATTATGCTGGCCTATCATGCTTTTGTCTATCTGCTTAACTGGTTTCACAGGCCTTGTAGGTGTTGAAGTTAGAAGTAGTATTATGAACACATCCATACACATGATCATTCATAAACACAAACATACTGAACTCATGCACACAACCACAAACACACACACACACTCTCATACATTTCCTCCACTCTCTCCCCAGAGTGGTCCAGCCATGTCCTGGGTCTTCAGTGAGATCAGAGGGAGACACACTGCACCTCCTCAGTCTCAGCTCTGAGCTGAATGGTCTCTATGTCTGTGAGGCCTCCAACCCCTACGGACGAGCAACTGGCTCCCTCTATGGACACACAGCCTCTGGTGAGGCGCACCTGACATATTCAGAGATATAATCTCTCACACATTATGTTGCTTAACTGGTTGCTTAGAATAACTGTATTCCCTCTCTCTTCACAGAGACCTCTGCTGCCTGTTGGGTTCTACTCGTTGTCATTCTATGTCTGATTGTTGCTGCTCCTGAACTTAAATGGTACCGGTGCAAATACAGAACATTTCCTTGGTAACATACATTTCTAAAGATCAAGCACTGAAAACATGTTATTTGTATTGAATGATCATAGATAGATTTTGCATTTAAATCCATGTTTTTTTTTTCTGGACTATATACCAGGAGTTCACCAGTTCCAGGCACTATGTCACTATGTCATGGTCCTCAGTTGTTCTGTGACTAACCCATCTCAGATACTTTTATAAGGTTGAGGTTGAGGAAGAGTAAGGAGATGTATGGGCTATTTAAAACTCCAAACCATATAATCTTACTCCATTTTGGGATGTTTATTTAATAAACCAAGTCAGTTAAGAACAAATTTGTATTTACAATGACGGTCTACCCCGCGAAACCCGGACGACACTGGGCCAATTGCGTGCCACCCTATGGGACTCTCAATCACAGACAGATTGTGATACAGGGTGAACCAGGGTGTGTAGTGACGCCTCTAGCACTGAGATGCAGTGCCTTAGACCGCTGCGCCACTTGGGAGTCCAACAGGTCTTATTACAATCTATTAATAAGGTGTATTTATTGTGTTATTGCATTACCTCCTCTTTTTTTACTTCTCCTCTCTTAACTTCATACTTCTCTTCTATTCCTCTCTCTTCTCTCAATTCCTTTCTTCTCTCCCCTACAGGAGAGCAACGCCCAGTCACACTGCCAGAAGAGCACAACGCCAGCGGAGTCAATACTTCGAAAGACTCAACTCAGGCTCTTGACAGTACTAATCACACAAGATTAAACGTTAGGTTTTCTTATTAAATGTGTTACTACAGTACCACAACATTTGAGGTTCATTTTATCTTTATTTAACTAGGCAAGTCAGTTAAGAACAAATTCTTATTTACAATGACGGCCTACACCAGCCAAACTCCTGACTGATGTCTTGAGATGTTGCTTCAATAGATCCACATAATTTTCCTTCTAATGAAGTGCACCAGTCCCTCCTGCAGCAAATCACCACCACAACATGATACTGCCACCCCCGTGCTTCACTGTTGGGATGTTGTTCTTTGGCTTACAAGCCTCCCCCTTTTTCCCTCCTAACATAACGATGGTCATTATGGCCAATCAGTTCTATTTTTGTTTAATCAGATTTGCACTTTTCACATCATCATCTCTAGGAGACAGAACGCATCTCCTTTCTGAGCGGTATGATGGCTGTGGTCCCATTGTCACGATCGTCGTGTAAAGAACTGGACCAAGGTCCAACGCGGACTGAGTTCCACATCTTTTAATTTGTGAAACTATGAAACAACAAAAAACAATGAACGACAATCGGACGTGGTGTAGCACACACAGCACATACACAAAAAACAATGACCCACACCGCAAGTGGGGAAACGAACTAACTTAAATATGGTCCCCAATTAGAGGTAATGACAAACAGCTGCCTCTAATTGGGAACCATAAAAAAAAAAAAAAAAAACATAGAAAATAAAACATAGACCCAAACTCCCCTGATCACGTCCTGACTAACACACCCTAGATGAGCCAGAAGGCTATCTGTGGCCAGGACGTGACAGTACCCCCCCCCCCAAAAGCGCGGACTCCGACCGCCCCAGAAGCCCGGTACGTGGAGCCGGAACAGGAGTCATCGGACTCGGGAGACGCACAGTAGGGCTGGTGCATGGAGCAGGAACAGGATGTACCGGGCTCTGAAGGCGCACAGGGGACCTGATGCATGGAGCAGGAACAGGCCGTGCCGGGCTCTGAAGGCGCACAGGGAACCTGGTGCGTGGAGCAGGAACAGGAACAGGCCGTGCCGGGCTCTGAAGGCGCACAGGGGACCTGGTGTGTGGAGCAGGAATAGGTCGTGCCGGGCTCTGAAGGCGCACAGGGGACCTGGTGCGTGGAACAGGAACATGTCGAGCCGGGCTCTGAAGGCGCTCAGGGGACCTGGTGCGTGGAGCAGGAATAGGTTGTGCCGGGCTCTGAAGGCGCACAGGGGACCTGGTGCGTGGAACAGGAACAGGTCGTGCCGGGCTCTGAAGGCGCACAGGGGACCTGATGCGTGGTGCAGGGACAGGACGTGCCGGGCTCTGGATGCGCACAGGGGGCCAGATGCGTGGAGCAGGGACAGGACATGCCGGGCTCTGGATGCGCACAGGGGGCCTGATGCGTGGAGCAGGACAAGGACGTGCTGGGCTCTGGATGCGCTCAGGGGACCTGATGCGTGGAGCAGGGACGTGCCGGGCTCTGGATGCGCAACGGGGAACCTTATGCGTGGAGCAGGGACAGGCCGTGCCGGGCTCTGGATGCGCACAGCAGGTCTGGTGTGTGGACCCGGTGTAGGTCTCACCAGGCGTCCTCGCTGCAACTCGCTCCTCGCCTGTACCTCTCTCCTGAACTCCTCTATGGTTCTCAACTCGGGCTCCGGCTCCCTTCTCTGCCTCGTCTCGACCACCAGCCCCTTGTGCCCCCCCCAAAAAAGATCTTGCGGCTGTTGTGGCCTCGGACCCCGGCATTGTCGCTGTCCTTCATCTCTCCTTGGCGACTCCCGCCAAGGAAGGGTCTCACTGCGGCCCAAAACCTCCTCCTAGGTAGGCAGCTGTTTGTCGTTACCTCTAATTGGGAACCATCAAAAAAAACTAACATAGAAAATAAAACATAGACCCAAACCCCCCTGATCACGTCCTGACCAACACACCCTAGATGAGACAGAAGGCTATCTGTGGCCAGGACGTGACACCCATGGTGTTTATAATTGCATACAATTGTTTGTACAGATGAACATGTTACCTTCAGGCGTTTGGAAATTGCTCCCAAGGATGAAGCAGACTTGTGGAGGTCTACAATTTTTTTTCTGAGGTCTTGGCTGATTTCTTTTGATTTTCCAATGATGTCAAGCAAAAAGCCACTGAGTTTGAAGGTAGGCCTTGAAATACATCCACAGGTACACCTCCAATTGACTCAAATTATGTCAATTAGCCTATCAGAAGCTTCTAAAGCCATGACATCATTTTCTGGAATTTTCCAAGCTGTTTAAAGGCACAGTCAACTTAGTGAATGTAAACTTCTGACCCACTGGAATTGTGATACTGTGAATTATAAGTGAAATAATCTGTCTGTAAACAATTGTTGGAAAAATTACTTGTGTCATGCACAAAGTAGATGTCCTAACAGACTTTCCAAAACTATAGTTTGTTAACAAGAAATGTGTGGAGTGGTTGAAAAACTAGTTTTAATGACTCAACCTAAGTGTATGTAAACTTCCGACTTCAACTGTAGCTAGAACACAGATTACTGTCATTATATTACAAAAAACTCAAATGATATCAGTTGTGAAAATAGAGAATTGGTCACCTACAAAACAGACAGCTCATTAATTGATGACAAAATAAAGATAGAAAACATAATTATCATAATAGAAAGTGTATCGTGAAATGCTATACTTCTATTGGCCAACAAGGGACTGGTGTCGTTTTGTTTTGAAATTGAAAGTTGTAGTTAACATCCTAGATGACAACCCCAGACTAGAGTTAGTTAAAATGTGTGCAAAGAAAGTAATGTCTATTGCAATAGCTCCTTGTTCTCCAGCATTCTTGTAACCTCAGATGGCATTCGATTCCAAGGAATTACAAAACGTAAGTGGCAGTTATTTTCCACTGCTGTCAGTCTACTGGGGCTGGAGCATGCGCTTGAACTTGAGCTAGCCGGTGGTGAACTTGTACTTTCAGTGTTGTATCTACCACCTGAAGAACAAGAAACACATTTGGGGTTCTCTTAACTCCACATTTTACTCCCCGACACCACATACATTATCATCACACAGTTTCTAATCCAACCTTAACTCCCATTGTAACATATACATCTTGCTATCATTTGTCTGCTTGTTAAATAATATGATTTTTATGACATAAAACATTTGATAAAAGCCATAAAACTACATTTGACACACCATGAATAGGAGGGCTACACTAGACTTAATCAGAGTCTGAGAAACTGAGCCTAGATGAGACTGTTCTAATGTCTGTGTAGATTGAAATCATCGGTAGTATAGCTCGAAAATCTTTACAAAAGTTATGATTTGAACTATTTGAATTAGACAAATATTACCTGACTTGACACCCACCATGAAAATATTTTCTTGTCAATCATATCGTCATACATAGAGCCCATTTAAGTGTATATCCACTTTTTAAACAGTGAATGTTTAGTGTTTTCTTATGTACTTATGTATAGCAAAAGAACAATCCTCGCTGCGGGGTGTTTGGGGGCTACCAGACACACTTCTGGGTGTTGGATCATTCCTTTCAGTACTTTCCTTTTCACCTTGGATAAAAATAATGCTTAACACATTTTACATAGTGACAATATCATGGTTTAATGACAGTTATAATGAGTTCTTGAAGCAACAAACTGATACACTTACATGTAGCGTTCACTTGGGCTATCAGCTTCCTGCTTTTACTGGCCTCAGGACATGGAGATCTGCCTCCTGGACATACTTCATGTCTTCCATCTCTTCCACACCCAATGTCTTAAGAGAATCCAGCACTGACTGATGTCCACTTGACTTTGGCAGCACAGAACATATAAATGATGCAAGAGCACTGCCTTGATCATCCATGTCTACTAAAGACAAAAAGTAAAGACTACCGTTCAATATAAATTGTTCACATGGTCTCTATTCAACTGTATTTTTTGTCCAAACTCGTGTTATTTGAACTGTCTACTTCTACCACTTCTACCACTTAATTGATTTCCTATTCAGCATCTACCATGCTATGTTTCAGTGAAATGACTCTAGTTCTGTAGAAAGCATACGCAGGTAATGGTAGTAATCCAAATATAGTTCTGCATTAAGACACATCTTGCCCTCAATAGAACGTTGAACTTCATACAGTCCAAATTCTGGTGAATAAGATGAGCTATGACATGTAACAAGAAAGTAGACATGCTCGAATTCTGTTGACACACCATTACATGGACATAGAAAGAGGCCCTTTTTGTAAAAGGTGCCCTTCAAACGTATCTCAGTGGACACCAGAATATCCGGTCCCCCAAGCAAGCTTGCCTCAACTCAGCACTGAAAGGGGATTAATCTTTTACTTGCAAAGCAGGAGCAAAAAAGGAACTTGAGTTCAGATAGGTTTGCAGAAGTTGGTGATTATTGGCAAGCTTTTGACACACAAAAATGTTGCAATCTCTGGACACATCTTTTGAAATATGGATGTTAAATTTCAAACCTCCTTGTCCACAGCCTTAAGTGGGCCAAACTTTAGTATCAAAGCAGGAAAGAGCAGCTATTCCCAAACTGGGGTATGCGCAATGCCATCGGGGGTACACCAAATAAAAATACAAAAGTGTGATTCACATTTTCAAACAGTCCATTTAGATTTTCCAACGGGGCTATAAATTTGGATTATGTTTTTTTCTCGCCTGAGTAGCCTCGTTTCACTGCAATTTTGTTTTTAACCATCTAGTGTTCAGCAAAATAACAACACAATGTCAAATGCAGGTACCCTAGTCAAATAATTAACATCCAATCACATTAAGCATTACTCTCTTGCAGGAATTCCACTAACGGTCCTGTAGTTGCTGCTCATTCCGTTAGCTCTAAAATGGATGAATGGTTAAAAAAAGGAAGGCATGCGTCTGTAGAGACACATACCAGGTCTACTGGTAGTACTGCTACTTTATTTATTTTTTAAATTTCACTAGGCAAGTCAGTTAAGAACAAATTCACAGTCACAGCCTACACTGGCCAAACTCAGATGACGCTGGACCAATTGTAGCCTAGTGGTTAGAGCGTTGGACTTGTAACCGAAAGCGTGCAAGATCGAATTCCCGAGCTGACAAGATAAAAATATGTTGTTCTGCCCCTGAACAAGGCAGTTAACCCACTATTCCTAGGCTGTCATTGAAAATAAGAATTGGTTCTTAACTGACTTGCCTAGTTAAATAAAGGTAAAATAAATTCCCAGTCTGGATTCAAACCAGTGTGTCTGTAGTGATGCCTGTAGCACTGAGATGCAGTACCTTAGACTGCTGCACCACTTGGGAGCTACAACCAGCAATACTACACCTGTACCTGAAGATGATATACGTAGGTTGTTCTGCTTCTGTGAGCATGTCTAATGCCAGCGTCAATAATTCTACATTTACTGATAGCCCAGCTAGTGTGGACACTGACAGTTGTGAATCTGATGCAGCCGAAGAGCTACTGAGCCCCCTTAGCCGGGAAAGCAATAGACAGGGATGTCGAAGAGGCGCGAATATGATGAGAACTACATTGACTTGGGTTTCACTTACATTGGGAGTAGTGCCTTTCCTCAGCCACAGTGTGTTATATGTGCAAAAGTACTCTCACAATGAAACCTTCACAATTGTGCAGACATTTAGAAACAAAACATTCCAATTTGAAAAATAAGCCACAGGAGTTTTTTGAGTGAGAATTAAGACAACTTTCGAATAGTAAGACACGGATAAAAGCAACAGATACTATTAATAAGACGGGGTTAGACGCGTCTTATATGGTAAGCTACCGAGTGGCTAGGACAGGCAAGCCCCATACTACTGTGGAGGTCTTAATTCTTCCTGCTGCCGTGGATATGGCTGGGACAATGCTGGGGGAAAAGTCCAAAAATGTATACAGACAATGTCTTCATCAAACAACACTGTTTCACAACGCATCAGTGACATGGCAAGAGATGTTTTGAAACATTTACTGCTTCACATACAAGCCAGCAAATTATATGCGTTACAGCTGGATGAGTCAACAGACGTGGCGGGCCTGGCACAGCTCCTTGTATATGTCCGTTACATTTATGGGGGATCAAATAAGGAAAATATCCTCTTCTGCAAACCACTGTAATCCAGGACAACAGGAGAGGATATTTTTTATGTACTGGACAGCTTTGTGACATCAAATGGACTTTGGTGGTCAAGATGTGTTGGCATCTGTACTGATGGAGTGGTAACGCTAGTGCAAGCAGTTGCTCCCGACGCCACTTGGGTACACTGCAGCATCCACCGAGAGGTTCTTGCTGCCAAGGGAATGCCTGACAGCTTGAAAGACGTTTTGGACACTGCAGTGAAAATGGTTAACTTTGTTAAAGCAAGGCCCCTGAACTCTTGTGTATTTTCTGCAATATGCAATGATATGGGCAGCGACATACAGAAAGGCCCTGGTTCTCATGGGGTAAAGTATTGACACGTTTTTTTGAATTGCGAGACAAGCTTAAAGCTTTCTTTAATGACCATAATTTTCACTTGTCTGACCGCTTGCGTGATGATGAGTTTCTCCCACGACTGGCCTATCTGGTTGATTTTTTTCCCTGCCTCAATAATCTGAATCTAGAATTACAAGGACTCTATATTCAATGTGTGGGACAAAATTGAGGCTATGATTACAAAGTTGGAACTCTTCTCTGTCTGCATTAAAAACGAGAACACACAGGTCTTTCCATCATTGTATGATTTTTTTGTCTGAAAATGAACTCAAGCTTACGGACAATGTCATATGTGATATAGCGAAGCACTTGGGTGACAGATTTCTGGATAGGGCTGCACTCAGAGTATCCTGCCTTGGAAAATCTTACAGTTAAGACACTGATGCCCTTTGCAACCACGTACCTATGTGAGAGTGGATTCTCGGCCCTCGCTAGCATGAAAACGAAATACAGGCACAGACTGTGTGTGGAAAATGATTTAAGACTCTCTCCAATACAACCCTACATTGCAGAGTTATGTGCATCATTTCAAGCACACCCTTCTCATTAACCTGTGGTGAGTGATTCACCATTTTTAATGAACAAATAAGATTTATTAGTAAGATGGCTAAATAAGAGCACAATTATTTCTTCTTCTTCTTCTTCTTCTTCTTCTTCTTCTTCTTCTTCTTATTATTATTATTATTATTATTATTATTATTATATGTGCCCTGGTCCTATAAGAGCTCTTCGTCACCTCCCACGAGCCGGGTTGTGAGAAAAACACACTCATTCTTATGTACCGTATAGTGTGTGTGTGGCAGGCTTACAATGGTGGCAAAAAAACAACATTTGAGAGTGCGCTGACCCTGGTGCTAGAGGGGGTACGCAGCTGGAGGTTGAATGTTTGAAGTGGTACGGGACTATAAAAAGTTTGGGACTCACTGCTCCAGAGAAACCATTTTCACTGTACCGGAGTCCAATGGCGGTGAGCTTGACCCCACTCCAGCCGACACTTGGCATTACGTAAGGTGATCTTAGGCTTGTGTGCCGCTGCTCGGCCATGGAAAGCCATTTCATGAAACTCCCAACGAACAGTTCTTGTGCTGACGTTGCTTCAGTTTGGAACTCGATTGTGAGTGTTGCAACTGAGGACAATTTTTATGTGCTACCTGCTTCAGCACTCAGCAGCCCCGTTCTGTGGGCTTGTGTGGCCTACCACTTCGCGGCTGAGCTGTTGTTGCACCTATATGTCTCCACTTTACAATAACAGCACTTACAGTTGACCGGTACAGCTCTAGCAGGGCAGAAATTTGACGGACCACCTTTTTGGAAAAGTGGCATCCTACGACGGTGCCACATTGAAAGTCACTGAGCTCTTCAGTAAGGCCATTCTACTGCCAATGTTTGACGGTGTGCTCGATTTTATACACATGTCACCAATGGGTGTGGCTGAAATAGCTGAATCCACTCATTTGAATCGGTGTCCACATACTTTTGTAAATAAAGTGTATCACCAGAGAGAGGGGTCCCAAGTCATACAGATTCTGGCCTGTTGTTGTATTTAACTTTGTTTTCTAAAATAAAATAAATAATTTTGTCCCATCACTCTTGTTTGTTTGTAATGAGGCCTATGGGTATGTTTCATAACCAGTATATGGTGGTACGGGCTTTCAAAGATGTAGCACACAGCCTATGAAAAGCCAGGAGTCTGTGAGTGGGGTGGAGACTAGACTGTCTCAAACAATGTCCACCCCATTGTGCCATTTCAAAACAAATGTCTCGGCTATTTCATCAGATGAACTTAAATTCATCAAAGGATAGTGGTCGATTAAATTTACAAACACAAATTGTTTGTTCCATTATTACTGACCAATGTAGGACTGTTTATTTTTGTTAAAAGGTTTGGGCTTCATTGCAAGATGTGCATTGTCTCCATCAAAGAGGGATGATTGCATTCAACATTGTTTTACATATAGCTTAGCCTACACACAGTGGGGCAAAAAAGTATTTAGTCAGCCACCAATTGTGCAAGTTCTCAAACTTAAAAAGATGAGAGAGGCCTGTAATTTTCATCATAGGTACACTTCAACTATGACAGACGAAATGAGAAAAAGAAATCCAGAAAATCACATTGTAGGATTTTTAATTTATTTATTTGCAAATTATGGTGGAAAATAAGTATTTGGTCAATAACAAAAGTTTATCTCAATACTTTGTTATATACCCTTTGTTGGCAATGACAGAGGTCAAACGTTTTCTGTAAGTCTTCACAAGGTTTTCACACACTGTTGCTGGTATTTTGGCCCATTCCTCCATGCAGATCTCCTCTAGAGCAGTGATGTTTTGGGGCTGTCGCTGGGCAACACAGACTTTCAACTCCCTCCAAAGATTTTCTATGGGGTTGAGATCTGGAGACTGGCTAGGCCACTCCAGGACCTTGAAATGCTTCTTATGAAGCCACTCCTTCGTTGCCCAGGCGGTGTGTTTGGGATCATTGTCATGCTGAAAGACCCAGCCACGTTTCATCTTCAATGCCCTTGCTGATGGAAGGAGGTTTTCACTCAAAATCTCACGATACATGGCCCCATTCATTCTTTCCTTTACACGGATCAGTCGTCCTGGTCCCTTTGCAGAAAAACAGCCCCAAAGCATGATGTTTCCACCCCCATGCTTCACAGTAGGTATGGTGTTCTTTGGATGCAACTCAGCATTCTTTGTCCTCCAAACACGACGAGTTGAGTTTTTACCAAAAGTTCTATTTTGGTTTCATCTGACCATATGACATTCTCCCAATCCTCATCTGGATCATCCAAATGCTCTCTAGCAAACTTCAGACGGGCCTGAACATGTACTGGCTTAAGCAGGGGGACACGTCTGGCACTGCAGGATTTGAGTCCCTGGCGGCGTAGTGTGTTACTGATGGTAGGCTTTGTTACTTTGGTCCCAGCTCTCTGCAGGTCATTCACTAGGTCCCCGTGTGGTTCTGGGATTTTTGCTCACCGTTCTTGTGATCATTTTGACCCCACGGGTGAGATCTTGCGTGGAGCCCCAGATCGAGGAAGATTATCAGTGGTCTTGTATGTCTTCCATTTCCTAATAATTGCTCCCACAGTTGATTTCTTCAAACCAAGCTGCTTACCTATTGCAGATTCAGTCTTCCCAACCTGGTGCAGGTCTACAATTTTGTTTCTGGTGTCCTTTGACAGCTCTTTGGTCTTGGCCATAGTGGAGTTTGGAGTGTGACTGTTTGAGGTTGTGGACAGGTGTCTTTTATACTGATAACAAGTTTAAACAGGTGCCATTAATACAGGTAACGAGTGGAGGACAGAGGAGCCTCTTAAAGAAGAAGTTACAGGTCTGTGAGAGCCAGAAATCTTGCTTGTTTGTATGTGACCAAATACTTATTTTCCACCATAATTTGCAAATAAATTCATAAAAAGTCCTACAATGTGATTTTCAGGATTTTTTTCCCTCATTTTGTCTGTCAAAGTTGAAGTGTACCTATGATGAAAATTACAGGCCTCTCTCATCTTTTTAAGTGAGAGAACTTGCACAATTGGTGGCTGACTAAATACTTTTTTGCCCCACTGTAAATGTCTTCCATGAACAATTAATAGCAAAAAGCCAAACTCAAAATGTAATATAATCCCATAATTACATTTTCCCTATGACCCTACAATGAGAAGAGCAACGCATGTTACTGAAGTTGTGCTGTGTGATTCTACTCATCATCCAGAGGAATACAGATGGAAGGTTTCCAATTGATGTCATAAAATGTCATACTTTTGAGCTCATGTTTTTGTCTCTTTTTTCTTATTGACACAAGGCAAGACAATAAAACCCACCAAACACATAATCCCACCATTCAACTGTAGTCCTGGTCCTTTTAGAGTACAATAAGGCACACACATCAGCTCAATATGTTTACTATGTTTTAACTCAGTATGTTTACTATGTTTTTAACTCAGTATGTTTACTATGTTTTTTACTCAGTATGTTTACTATGTTTTTAACTCAGTATGTTTACTATGTTTTTAACTCCAGTATGTTTACTATGTTTTTTTACTCAGTATGTTTACTATGTTTTTAACTCAGTATGTTTACTATGTTTTTAACTCAGTATGTTTACTATGTTTTTAACTCAGTATGTTTACTATGTTTTTAACTCAGTATGTTTACTATGTTTTTAACTCAGTATGTTTACTATGTTTTTTACTCAGTATGTTTACTATGTTTTTAACTCAGTATGTTTACTATGTTTTTAACTCAGTATGTTTACTATGTTTTTAACTCAGTATGTTTACTATGTTTTTAACTCAGTATGTTTACTATGTTTTTAACTCAGTATGTTTACTATGTTTTTAACTCAGTATGTTTACTATGTTTTTTACTCAGTATGTTTACTATGTTTTTAACTCAGTATGTTTACTATGTTTTTAACTCAGTATGTTTACTATGTTTTTAACTCAGTATGTTTACTATGTTTTTAACTCAATATGTTTACTATGTTTTTAACTCAGTATGTTTACTATGTTTTTAACTCAGTATGTTTACTATGTTTTTAACTCAGTAGCTTTGAGACATGCTGAACATGCACAAGCATCTAGGAATGTCTTGAATATCTTACTCTTGAATAAGTGTAAGAATACAGTCTGGGCTTTTGGCTTATTTTCCTAATACATATTCACTAAGTAGCTTCAGCCTAGACCAGTGGTTCCCAAACTTTTTATAGTCCTGGACCCCTTCAAACATTCAACCTCCAGCTGCGTACCCCCTCTAGCACCAGGGTCAGCACACTAAAATGTTGTTTTTTGCCACCATTGTAAGCCTGCCACACACACACTATACAATAAATGTATTAAACATAAGATTGAGTGTGAGTTATTGTCACAACCCAGCTCGTGAGAAGTGACAAATAACTCTTAAAGGACCCAGGCACAAATAATAAAACAATAATAATCAAGAATTTTGCTCTTTATTTAGCCATCTTACATATAGAACCTTATTTGTTCATCAAAAAGTGTGAATAACTCACCACAGATTAACGAGAAGAGTGTGCTTGAAAGGATGCACATAACTCTGCAATGTAGGGTTGTATTGGAGAGTCTCAGTCTTAAATCATTTTCCACACAGTCTGTGCCTGTATTTAGTTTTCATGCTAGTGAGGGCCGAGAATCCACTCTCACATAGGTACGTGGTTGCAAAGGGCATCAGTGTCTTAACAGCGCGATTTGCCAAGAAAAGATACTCTGTGCACAGCCCTATCCAGAAATCTGTCAGTGGCTTCTGATAAAATTACATTTTCACAGAACCGCTTGTTGCAATTTCGATGAGGCTCTCTTGATCAGATATCGATAAGTGGACTGGAGGCAGGGCATGAAAGGGATAATGAATCCAGTTGTTTGTGCCATCCGTTTCGGGGAAGTACCTGCATAATTGCGCACCCAGCTGACTCAGGTGTTGTGTGTTCTCCTTAATGCAGACAAAGAGCTCCAACTTCTGAATCAGCCTCAATTTTGTCCCGCACATTGAATATAGTTGTTGAGAGTCCCTGTAATAATAGATTCAGATAATTCAGGCGAGAAAAAACATCAACCAGATAGGCCAGTCGTCTGAGACACTCGTCATCATGCAAGCGCTCAGACAAGTGAAAATGACGGTCAGTAAAGAAAACTTTAAGCTTGTCTCGCAACTCAAAAAAACATGTCAATACTTTGCCCCACTCCACTATGTCTCCCTGTCATGGCTTTTGCGCCATCAGTACAGATACCAACACATCTTGACCACCAAAGTCCATTTGATGTCACAAAGCTGTCCAGGCCCGCCACGTCTGTTGACTCATCCAGCTGTAATGCATATAATTTGCTGGCTTGTATGCGAAGCAGTAATTGTTTCAAAACATCTCCAGCCATGTCACTGATGCATTGTGAAACAGTGTTGTCGCTTTTCCCCCAGCATTGTCCCATCCGCATCCACGGCAGCAGGAAGAATTAAGACCTCCACAATAGTATGGGGCTCACCTGTCCTAGCCACTCGGTAGCTCACCATATAAGACGCGTCTAGCCCCTTCATATTAATGTTATCTGTTGCTTTTATCCATGTCTTACTACTCAAAAGTCATCTTAATTCTCACTCAAAAAACTCTAGTGGATTATTTTTCAAATTGCCATGTTTTGTTTCTAAATATCTACACAAGAGTGAAGGTTTCATCGAGTTGTGAAGTAGTACTTTGAACATGTAACACACTGTGGATGAGGAAAGGCACTACTCCCAATATAAGTGAACACCAAATCAATGTACAGTAGTTCTCATCATATTTGCGCCTCTTCGATGATCCAACGTCCCTGTCTGTTGTTCGGTGCTTTCCCGGGTAAGGGGGCAGAAGCTCTTCGGCTGCATCAGATTCGCAACTGTCAGTGTCCATGCTAGCTGGGCTAGCAACAAATGTAGAATTACTAATGCTAGCATTAGATGTGCTCGTGGAAGCAGAAAAACTTGTGTTGTCGACAGGTGCAGGTGTAGGACTGCGGGTAGTAGCTCCCAAGTGGTGCAGCGGTCTAAGGCACTACATCTTAGTGCTAGAGGTGTCACTACAGACACCCTGGTTTAAATCCAGGCTGTATCACAAATGGCCGTGATTGGGAGTCCCATAGGGCAGCACACAATTGGCCCAGCGTTGTCTGAGTTTGGCCGGTGTAGGCCTTCATTGTAAATTTGTTCTTAACTGACATGCCTAGTTAAATAAATGTTTAATTTAAAAAATAAATAAAGTAGCAGTACTACCAGTAGAGCTGGTATAAGTCTCTATGGACGCGTCCTTACTATTTTTAACCATTTATCCATTTTCGATCTAGCGGAATGAGCAGCAACTACGTTTGGCTACATATGGACCATTAGCGGAAGAGAGTAACGGTTAATTTGATTGGATGTTAATTATTTGACAAGGCTACCTGTATTTGACATTGTGTTGTTATTTCGCTGAACACTAGATGGTTTAATTTTAATTTTGGCAGTGAAACGAGGCTACTCAGGCGAGAAAATACATCACCCAAATGTATAGCCCTGTTGGAAAATCTAAATGGACTGTTTGAAAATGTGAATCGCATTTTTATTTGGCATACGCCACAAAGGCATTTCGCGTACCCCTGGGGTGTAGACTGAACCCAGATCAGTATGTGCTTTAGTCATTTCCTCTGACTTTGGCTGCAAAAATGGGAATAGGGTCAAATATTGAGCAATTGGCACATTTGTTTTTGCAATTGCCACATTTCAGCATCAATAGGATATCATAGTTCATAAGCACAGCTAAATACTAATAATGGTCTTGTCTGTTTGTTTAGATAACATCTCTGTTTATTAGAGTTCATTAGTATCTATTCTACAGGTCTCTTTGGACTGTTTTTTAGGCTTGTGTTTTCTCTTCAGGTACACGGGTCATTGGTGAATGCAGGACAGTGGTACAGGGGGAGGATGTGGACTTATCCTGCAGACTGATAGAGACAACTGAGGATCTCGAACAGATAACATGGGAGAAAAGTACTGCGGAAGAAACACAGAACCATCATTTTATGCTTATTTATCCCAGTGGGGTTACTACATTTATTGCACCGAATGGATTGACAGGTAGAGTCCAGTTTATTGGGAACCCATCAGAAAACATTGGATCTATTAGAATAACAGCTGTCAGACTGTTTGATGAAGGAACCTTCACATGTATCTTCAGTGTTTTCCCCAGTGGAGCATACAATACAGAGATACCTCTGACTGTGCTTGGTAAGAACTCTTCCTTCATCACTGTTTCTACTTTTGACAGCGTAGAAAGACTGAATGTGATAATTAATACCAGAAAGACAAAAAGTTGGTAGTTTCATTATTCAAGTGAAGCAAGAGCAGAGCCCTCATCTACAGGTTTTGCTTTTTCTACACTTAGAAAAAAGGGTGCCAAATGGGTTCTTTCGAGAGGGATACGATTCGACCTATGACCTTTTTTTTATCCTAATATCCTTTTTTGGAAGAAATTGTTATTTGATAAATATTTGAAAGGCAATACGGTTTCTACATAGAAACTCTTCTGACTTTGAATACGTATTTTTTTTTCTTTTTCTTACTTTTAAAAAGTATTAGTGTTGATCTAATTGTTCAAACTTTAACATCAGGAGTTCCAGTAATCTGATCTACAGTATATGGGAGTATTTGTGCATATGATTTGTGCAATGATTCCCTTAATCATTTTACAAATATAATACTGACAGTTTATATTTTTGCCATGATTTCTGTATTTCAAACTAGTATTTTCTTTCATTGTATTGAGCAGAGAGTGGGAGAATAGAAGGAAGTCTGAGTGAACCAGCAATGTATTGTATGGTGCACAGAACATTTGACAGTTTTACCTAGTGCTAATTTTTCATTGTAACATGTCTAGTGTTGATTCAGGAGTTGGTGTTAATGGGCAACTTTGTGTCAGTGGGGGTATAGGGCTGTGGCAGTCATGACATTTTGTCACCTGCTTATTGTCAAGCAAAAACAGACTTCTGGTCTCCCGGTAATTGACCGTTAATTAACATAATCACGTTTAGCATCTCCAGGCCTCCACACGTACAAGCCGCTGATTTGCGCCTTTGGAACATCTACATAAAAAAGTATAATAAATCCATTTAATATACACCATCACAAATCCATTATTTATTTTAGTCAGGTCTAAAGAAACATTATGATATGAAGAAAATAATTTCAGAAGATCAGAATATGAGGTGGCCTACTGTATGTTATCTGGCTATGCTCCATGCCATTTAGCTGACAAGATATGCTTATAAGTCCTGTGCCATTATTTTATTTTATATGATATATATTATGAAGAATATAATTGAACTTAGCTGAAAAAAATGGAAAGGACATTTTTCTTGAAACAGGTCCTATATGCTAGATTTATAGTTTAGTTGTGAATGATACGAACCTTAGGATATCTTAGAAATCCAAACATATACGGGCTGCATGGTGCGAATCTAGGCTGTTGATGATTTGAGAAAGAAGCAAAAAAAGCTTGCGCTCTGTTCCTTTCCTCAGGGTGCACAGCTGTTCTCTCATCAAGTGATTTTCACTCATCAGACTATTCTCAATTTAATCTTGTCTTTACTAACATGTAACATTTGTTTTGATTTAGAATGGCCCATTATCAAATGAGCATGAACAGGGCCAGGGGAAAAAAATACATGTCATTTGTATGCACTCGAATAGAGAATGGAGGCGGCTAGCTTTCCCGCTGGTCCGTTTAGTAGGCCACTTCGGTTTTATAGCGGAGCATGTGCTTTATATGAGCAGCTGAAAAATAAATAGAAGAACACTTTCACTCCACACATCAATTACTGTTTGAGGAGTATGCTCTCGCTGCACGACAGGTGATTCCACCTAAACTCTGTATGCCATGGGCTCTTCAACTTTTCCTGCAGCTACCCAGTGCTTAATTTGGGAAACCATAAAATGCATATTGGGTTCTGAATTACTCATGACCTTAGAAAGTGCTGTCCATTTCGTTTACACTGTTTCAACCTGCTGTTGAACTTCTTTCTTCAAATTGATCATCACAGTGAGGTGAGTTTTAAAAGTTTGAAAAAGCTGTTTTGATGATAAGTGTTTTGTGTGATTTTCAATTGCACTTGCACTATACTCAAAAGTGATGACAAATTATGCATCTAATGGTATATTATAAAGGTGCATTTTTATGGTGAAAATAATCTTCCCCAAACGTGAAATTCACGCGCAGCCTGACAGTTAGGCTCTAGACCAGTTACAAAGCAGATTAATGTGCTTCATTTTAAGAAGTTATTTGGCCACTTTAGTTGTGAAACAAACCTTATAGGTTTTTGGGATAGGGTACATGATGTGTGTGACTATGATTTGCAGCAGTGTAAAGTACTTAAATAAACATACTGGGGTATCTGTACTTTACCATTTTTTTTACTACTTTTACTTCACTACATTCCTAAAGAAAAATTGGGGGTCAGCCTGTCTATATATATATAGACTCAGCAAAAAAAGAAGCATTCCTTTTTCAGGACCCTGTCTTTAAAGAATAATTTGTAAAAATTCTAATAACTTCAGATCTTCATTGTTGAAGGTTTTAACACTGTTTCCCATGCTTGTTCAATTTACCATAACCAATTTATGAACACGCACCTGTACGATGGTCTTTAAGACACTAACACCTTGCAGACGGTGGGCAATAGGACACTAAAAAGGCCTTTCTACTGACTCTGAAAAACACCAAAAGAAAGCTGCCTAGGGTCCATGCTCATCTGCGTGAACGTGCCTTAAGCATGCTGCAATGAGGCATGAGGACTGCAGATGTGGTCAGGGCAATAAATTGCAATATCCGTAATTTGAGACTCCTAAGACAGCGCTACAGGGAGATAAGACGGACAACTGATCGTCCTCGCAGTGGCAGACCACGTGTAACAACACCTGCACAGGATCTGAACATCTGAACATCACACCTTGTGGGACAGGTACAGGATGGCAACAACAACTTCCCGAGTTACACCAGGAACGCACAATC
This sequence comes from Brachymystax lenok tsinlingensis, assembly GCA_030435695.1. NCBI lineage: Eukaryota > Metazoa > Chordata > Actinopteri > Salmoniformes > Salmonidae > Brachymystax > Brachymystax lenok. The sequence goes on from CM059781.1 coordinate 16,474,597, forward strand.
CCTCCATCAGTGCTCACACTGTCCGCACTAGGCTGAGAGAGCCTGGACTGAAGGCTTGTAGGCCTGTTGTAAGGCAGGTCCTCACCAGACATCACCGGCAACAACGTCGCCTATGGGCACAAAGCCACCGTCGCTGGACCAGACAGGACTGGCAGAAAGTGCTCTTCACTGACGAGTCAGGGTTTTGTCTCACCAGGGGTGATGGTCGGATTCGCGTTTATCGTCGAAGGAATGAGCGTTACATCGAGGCCTGTACTCTGGAGCGGGATCGATTTGGAGGTGAAAGGTCCGTCATGGTTTGGGGCAGTGTGTCACAGCATCATCGGACTGAGCTTGTTTTCATTGCAGGCAATCTGAACGCTGTGCGTTACAGGGAAGACATCCTCCTTCCTCATGTGGTACCCTTCCTGCAGGCTCATGCTAACATGACCCTCTAGCATGACAATGCCACCAGCCATAATGCTCGTTCTGTGCGTGGTTTCCTGCAAGACAGGAATTTCAGTGTTCTGCCATGGCCAGTGAAGAGCCCGGATCTCAATACCATTGAGCACGTATGGGACCTGTTGGATCAGAGGGTTAGGGCTAGGGCCATTTCCCCCAGAAATGTCCGGGAACATGCAGTTGCCTTGGTGGAAGAGTGGGGTAACATCTCACAGCAAGAACTGGCAAATCTGGTGCAGTCCATGAGGAGGAGATGCACTGCAGAACCTATTGCAGCTGGTGGCCACACCAGATACTGACTGTTACTTTTGATTTTGACCCCCCCTTTGTTCAGGGACACATTATTCCATTTCTGTTAGTCACATGTCTTTGGAACTTGTTCAGTTTATGTCTCAGTTGTTGAATCTTGTTATGTTTATACTCATATTTACACATGTTAAGTTTGCTGAAAATAAACGCAGTTGACAGTGAGAGGACGTTTCTTTTTTTGCTGAGATATATATATATATACACATACACACACACACCCACTACCATTCAAGTTTGGGGTCACTTAGAAATTTCATTTTCTTTAAAATATATTTTTTGTCTATTAAAACAACATAAAATTGATCAGAAATACTAGAGATTGTTAATCTTGTAATTGACAATTGTAGCTGGAAATTGGAATACCTACGTAGGCATTGGAATACCTACGTAGGCATACAAAGGCCAATTATCAGCAACCATCCCTCCTGTGCTCAAATGGCACGCTGCGTTAGCTAATCCAAGTTTATTATTTTAGAAGGCTAATTGATCATTAGAAAACCCTTTTGCAATTAGCACAGCTGAAAACTGTTGTGTTGATTATAGAAGCAATAAAACTGGCCTTCTTTAGACTATTTGAGTATCTGGAGCATCGGCATTTGTGGATTCGATTACAGGCTCAAAATGCCAGATCTCAGACAGGCCTTGAAAAAATAAAAGATTAAGATGAGCAAAAGAACAGACACTGGACAGAGATACAGTGAGGGATAAAAGTATTTGATCCCCTGCTGATTTCGTACGTTTGCCCACTGACAAATTAATGATCAGTCTATAATTTTAATGGTAGGTTTATTTGAACAGTGAGAGACAGAATAACAACAAAAAAATCCAGAAAAACATGTGAAAAATGTTATAAATTGATTTGCATTTTAATGAGGGAAATAAGTATTTGACCCCTCTGCAAAACATGACTTAGTACTTGGTGGCAAAACCCTTGTTGGCATTCACAGAGGTCAGACGTTTCTTGTAGATGGCCACCAGGAGGGATTTTATCCCACTCCTCTTTGCAGATCTTCTCCAAGTCATTAAGGTTTCGAGGCTGATGTTTGGCAACTCGAACCTTCAGCTCCCTCCACAGATTTTCTATGGGATTAAGGTCTGGAGACTGGCTAGGCCACCCCAGGACCTTAATGTTCTTCTTCTTGAGCCACACCTTTGTTGCCTTGGCCGTGTGTTTTGGGTCATTGTCATGATGGAATACCCATCCACGACCCATTTTCAATGCCCTGGCTAAGGGAAGGAGGTTCTCAACCAAGATCTGACGGTCCATCGTCCCTTTGATGCAGTGAAGTTGTCCTGTCCCCTTAGCAGAGAAACACCCCCAAAGCATAATGTTTCCACCTCCATGTTTGACGGTGGGAATGGTGTTCTTGGGGTCATAGGCAGCATTCCTCCTCCTCCAAACACAGCGAGTTGAAATGATGCCAAAGAGCTCCATTTTGGTCTTATCTGACCACAACACTTTCACCCAGTTGTCCTCTGAATCATTCAGATGTTCATTGGCAAACTTCAGACGGGCATGTGCTTTCTTGAGCAGGGGGACCTTGCGGGCGCTGCAGGATTTCAGTCCTTCACGGCGTAGTGTGTTACCAATTGTTTTCTTGGTGACTATGGTCCCAGCTGCCTTGAGATCATTGACAAGATCCTCCCATGTAGTTCTGGGCTGATTCCTCACTGTTCTCTTGATCATTGCAACTCCACGAGGTGAGATCTTGCATGGAGCCCCAGACCAAGGGAGATTGACAGTTCTTTTGTGTTTCTTCCATTTGCGAATAATCACACCAACTGTTGTCACCTTCTCACCAAGATGCTTGGCGATGGTCTTGTAGCCCATTCCAGCCTTGTGTAGGTCTACAATCTTGTCCTTGACATCCTTGGAGAGCTCTTTGGTCTTGGCCATGGTGGAGAGTTTGGAATCTGATTGATTGATTGCTTCTGTGGACAGGTGTCTTTTATACAGGTAACAAGCTGAGATTAGGAGCACTCCCCGTCAGGAGTGTGCTCGTAATCTCATGTCGTTACCTGTATAAAAGACACCTGGGAGCCAGAAATCTTTCTGATTGAGAGGGGGACAAATACTTATTTCCCTAATTAAAATGCAAATCAATTCATACATTTTTTGTTATTCCTTCTCTCACTGTTCAAATAAACCTACCATTAAAATTATAGACTGATCATTTCTTTGTCAGTGGGCAAAACGTACAAAATCAGCAGGGGATCAAATACTTTTTTCCCTCACTGTATGGCTTTCTCTTTGCAATTCTGCCTAGATCCCCAGTATCCCGGAGTCGCCTCTTCACTGTTGACTTTGAGACTGGTGTTTTGCTGGTATTATTTAATGAAGCTGCGAGTTGAGGACTTGTGTGGCGTCTGTTTCTCAACCTAGACACTCTATAGAACTGTCCTCTTGCTCAGTTGTTCCCCGGGGCCTCCCACTCCTTTTTCTATTCCGGTTTAACTACTTAGGGAGTAGCGGCGGGGCCACTCCCGACACTACCCGGTGAAATGTAAGGCACCAAATTCTAAATCCAAAAGTTGAATTATTAAACATTCATCAATATTCAAGTGTTGCATAGTCATCAAAAGCTCTGCTTCTTGGCAATATCACAGAGTTGTCAGATTTCAAAAAGGCTTTACGGCGAAAGCACAACATTTGATTGTTTGAGGATAGCACCTCATATATTTTCCATATTAGCATAAATTCATATCCAGCGCGGGTCACACAAAACCAATATAAGAGCTAAAAAATATCACTTACCTTTCGAAGAACTTCTGCTGAGGGCTTCCCAAGTGTCCAACGAAGACATCCAATGGTTCGTTTGTTAGAAAAAGTTATTTATTATATCCATAAATCTCCGTTTGGTTGGCGCGTTATGATCAGAAAATCCACCGTTGAGTCGCCCATTGAACCGTAAAGAGAACACGTTCAAATTATACCTATACACTTTCTACAAACAAATCAAACGTCATTTTTAATGTATCCTTAGGTATCCTTTTATGTATATTTACTGTAATATTTCATCCGGACGATAATGTGAACAATAGGAAAGGAAAATAAACTGGCGCGCGCTTACAATCTCGCGCCCGTCAAACGTTGTTGACAAAACTGGTCCCCTGACTACTTCCTCTTCCTATCTGTTCTGCTTACTGCTACAGCCTCCAGACTTTGTATAAAGACTGTTGACATCTAGTGGAAGCCATAGGTAGTGCAGTCTCAGTCCTAGGTAAAATTCAAATGAATAGGCAGCCTGGAGAAGGTCATTTACAAAAAAAACTGCAAATCCGGATGGATTTTCCTCGGGTTTTCACCTGCTATATCAGTTCTGTTATACTCACATACATTATTTTAACACTTTTAGAAACTTCAGAGCTTAAATTCTTGTTAGTCTAACTGCACTGCCCAATTTACAATAGGCTTTACAGCGAAAGCATACCATGCGAATGTTTGAGGATGTCGCCCCACATCAACATATTTTTTAACCAGCACAGGCTTCATAAAATCACAAATAGCGATTAAATAAATCACTTACTTTTGAAAATCTTCCTCTGTTTGCAATCCCAAGGGGCCCAGCTACAACATGAATGATAGTTTTGTTAGATAAAATCCTTCTTTATATCCCCAAAAGTCTGTTTAGTTGGCGTCGTCGATTTCAGTAATCCACACTTTCAACATGCAGACAAAGGAATCCAAAAAGCTACCGCTAAACTTTGTACAAACAAGTCAAACAAATTTTCTATTTAATCCTCAGGTACCCTAAAATGTAAATAAACTATAATATTTCATATGGAAAGAAGTATGTTCAATAGAAAAGGAAAATTAGCGCGTCCTCTTCATCGCACGCCAAAAGACTGATTTAAATGAGAACTTGTTCTCAACTGGCCTACCTGGTTAAACAGAGGTGAAATATAAATGAAATGGAAATGAAAATGAAAAAAATGATAAGGAGTGACTTGTTCATCTTTTCTGTTCTCTGTTTGTTTGTTTGTTTTCTGGTCATAGCTCCTCCAGTAGTGAGTGTGACAGTTGATGTTCCTCCTGTCACTGGGGAGAATGAGGTTGTCTTGGCAACCTAGAGTACAGTATATACATATGAGATGAGTAATGTAGGATATGTAAACATTATATAAATGGCATCGTTTAAAGTGGCTAGTGATACATTTATTTCATCCAATGTTTTATTATTAAAGTGGCTAGAAATTTGAGTCGATGGCCGAACGACATAGGCAAGATTCAGTAGATGGATTAGAGTACAGTGTATACATTTGATATGAGTAATGTCGGATATGTAAACATTATATACAAAATTGTTTAAAAAGCAACAGTAAAATAACAGTAGCGAGACTATATACAGGGGGTACCGGTACAGAGTCAATATGCGTGGGCACAGGTTAGTCAATGGACTACAAGGACTATACAGTGCACTAACAAAAGCAAGGCCTTGAGTAAACATTGATCAAGGCATGACTTAACAGTCTCTTTCTAACCTGCATTCTAACTACTAACTACCTACAGTAACTACTGGTGGACAAAAATGGCATGCGACACTAATACTAGGCTAAAACAACAAATAACATAGGGTGTATCAGTGATAGGGTTAATGCGTTGATAGGGCTGTGGCAGTCATCAGCCGGTGACTGTCAAGCACATAACTGCTGGTCTCATGGTAATTTATCGTTAATTAACATAAACACATTTAGCATCTCCTGGCTTCCACACATAGCCTACAAGCCACTGAGGCAGACCTTTGGAACATCTACACATTAAAAAGTTGAATAAATCCATGTAATCGCCTACACCTTCACAATAAATCCATTATTTATTTTAGACAGGTCTTAAGAAACATGATATGAAGAAAATGTAGTATATTTCAAAAGAACAGAATTGCATTCTCTGAGTTGTCCTTATGTTAGGTCCTGATCTGCCCGTATTGCTGTGGGCTACAATAGTTCATTTAGCAGACAAGATTTGCATAGAATTTCTTGGCATTATTTTATAGTATTTTATAGTATGAAGAATACAATCGAATAAACCTGAATAAATTGGAAAGGATATTTTCTCCAAATGATTTGAGGGAGTGCGCACATGCGGCTATTCTATGTTGAGCGGTTAACAATGAAACAGGTACTCTATATGATTAATTTCAAGTTATTTATGTCACTGTAGTAATGATACAAACGTTGGGCTATATGTTATAAATATATATAAAGTCGCATGAAAGGCATGAACTCTGCTTTGTTTTATTGAGTAGGCTGTACACACTTCATCAGTTTCTCATTCACAATTTGACAAGCACTTGATAATGCCAAACATTTCCTGAACGCATCCTCTTTGTGTGGCCGTAATGCCCTCTAAAAAAATCTATGCCTTTTGCGGCCATTGGCCATTGTGCCCTTAGGCTGAATATAATACTTGTAATTCAATTCTCCCTGCATGATGCATGCTCCAAAGCACCTCTCACTCACATAGCTCTCTCAAATAGCTCAAGTCTTATTAGTCAATGCCTGTCACATGATCAGGTCTTTCTCACAGGCTACAAGTGAAGACAGACACGTCGGGGACGCAACTGCGTGAGTCCTTATCCAATTCCGAGGCACATATTAAAGATATTGGAAGAACTGTTCACATTTACCTTTTTTGTCAGCCAACAAGATGAGTAGGCACAACAAATGGCAAAAGCACTAGTACAACAGTTGACCTATTTTTTTCTGTGTGAGATATAAATATTCCAAACTTAGTCTGGGACAGTTGTGGGATGCGATAATACAACCACTAGCATCAAAAAACACTTTTTTACTTTTTACGCAATGAGGTTGACGCAACAGATCAGAACGTTTAACTTAAAATGTTGATAAACTATTAGGCTATTTCTTTAACACTACCCGGTGAAATGCAAGGCGCCAAATTCAAAATCCAAAAGTTGAATTATTAAACATGCATCAATATACAAGCGTTTCATAGTCATCAAAAGCGCTGCTTCTTGGCAATATCACAGCGTTGTCAGATTTCAAAAAGGCTTTACGGCGAAAGCACTACATTTGATTGTTTGAGGGTAGCACCTCCAATATTTTTTCCTATTACCAAGAATTCATAAACCATGCTGTTCACACAAAACACATTTCACAGCGAAAACTAATCAATTACCTTTTGAAGAAACTCTGCTGAGGGCTTCCCAAGTGTCCAACGAAGACAATCCATGGTTCTTTTGTTAGAAAAAGTTATTTATTATATCCATAAATCTCAGTTTCGTTGGTGCGTTATGATGAGAAAATACAGCGTCCACTCGCCCATTGAAACGTGAAGAGAACTCGTTCAACCTATACCTATAAACTTGTCCAAGAACAATCAAACATCATTGATAATGTATCCTTAGGAACACTTTTATGTATATTTAGTATAATATTTCAACCGGAATATAAACTGGGCGATAGGAAAGGAAAAAACCACAGCGTGCGCAAGCCGGTGAACGTGCATTCTCTTCTGTTGACTTCTGTGTGGCCACTTCCTAATTCTTCTTCTATTGCCATCTAAAGCAACTAAATAGAATCAAAACACTGTCTAGAGACTGTTGACATCCAGTGGAAGCAATAGGTACTGCAATCTTACTCCCTTATATGGGCATTTTCATAAGGGAGGGGTTCAAAATGAGGCAATGTGTCAAAATCACTTTTTCCAGGACAGAAATTCCTCTGGTTTTTGCCTGCCATATCCGTTCTGTTATACTCACAGACAATATTTTAACACTCTTAGAAACCTCAGAGTGTTTCCTATCCAATGGTACCAATTATGTGCATATCCTATTTTCTGGGCCTGAGTGGGAGGCATTTTACTTTGGGCACGCCAGGCTCTCCAAAACCATCACCTCGGGAGCTGCTCCCTAAGAAGTTAATTGTTTGTTATTTTCACTTCTTTTTTTAACTGCATTGTTGGTTAAGGGCTTGTAAGCAAGCATTTCACTGTTGTATTCGGCGCATGTGACAAATAATTTGATTTGATTTGATTTCTGCCTTGGAACTAGGAACACACAGGGACAAGCTGTTGCCCGTGGGTTCTTTGTGGCTGTGCTCTGTCTGCTTGATTGATGATATGGTAGTGGCTCTTAAAGACCACATCAACTGTCTTAGCCTCAACTTCCTCCCAACCACATCTTCCAAAATACATTAATTATTATCAAGTTAAAACATTCCTAACAGTTAACCTAGTCATGTCCCCTAGTGGGAAAAACATTTTGTTCTTCAGTGAAATTAAAAATAATTCAATATCTGTAGTAACCAGGCACTGTAGTGAACAGTAGCTGTTAAACCACTCTAGGGGAAGGAGGTCAGTGAAAATCACAGTATGACAGATAGAACGGCTGTGAGATGGTTAAATTATAAGCTACGCAATGTATACACGGCAGTAGGCTTAAAGCGCAAATGTTCAATTAGCGGGAACCACTATTATCAACAGTAAATGTGATTATGCATGTATTGCTTTTATAATAAAGATTAATTCTTAGGGTGAAAATTATCTTCCCCAAACTTGAAACTTGTTTTGATTTAGAATGGACCATTATCATGTACCTGTCTTGAAACAGGGACAGGGGGAAAAAATAACATGTTATTTATGCTCTTAAATAGCAAATGGGGGACACCTTTTCCGGGGTTCATTTTCATAACAGCCAGGTAGGGTATACTCCTGTTCTAAAGAGTATCACCACCAGCCAGGGTTTTGCTAGTCAAAACTGACAAGATTCTCCATTTGTACCTGTTATTTAGATTATACTTGGCCTCCCTTTAGTTGGCTTCAACATACACCATACATACATACAGTTGAAGTCGGAAGATTACATACACCTAGGTTGGAGTCATTAAAACTTGTTTTTCGAACACTCCACAAATTTCTTGTTAACAATCTACAGTTTTGGCAAGTCAGTTAGAACATCTACTTCGTGCATGACAGAAGTAATTTTTGCAACAATTGTTAACAAACAGATTATTTCACTTATAATTCACTGTATCAAAATTCCAGTGGGTCAGAAGTTTACAGACACTAAGTTGACGGTGCCTTTAAACAATTATTTCAAGGCCTACATTCAAACTCAGTGCCTCTTTGCTTGGCATTATGGGAAAATCTAAAGAAATCAGCCAAGAACTCAAAAAAAAAAATTGAGACCTCCACAAGTCTGGCTCACCCTTGTGAAATTTCCAAACGCCTGAAGGTACCACGTTCATCTGTACAAACAATAGTATGCAAGTATAAACACCATGGGACCACGCAGCCGTCATACCGCTCAGGAAGGAGACGCATTCTGTCTCCTAGACATGAACGTACCTTGGTGCGAAAGTGCAAATCAATCCCAGAACAACAGCAAAGGACCTTGTGAAGATGACCTTGTGAAGATGAGTCCTATATCGACATAACCTGAAAGGCCGCTCAGCAAGGAAGAAGCCACTGCTCCAAAACTGCCATAAAAAAAAGCCAGACTACAGTTTGCAAATGCACATGGGGACAAAGATTGTACTTTTTGGACAAATGTCCTCTGGTCTGATGAAACAAAAACAGAACTGTTTTACCATAATGACCATCGTTATGTTTGAGGAAAAAGGGGGAGGCTTGCAAGCCGAAGAACACAATCCCAACTGTGAAGCACAGGGGTGGCAGCGTCATGTTGTGGGGGTGCTTTGCTGCAAGAGGGACTGGTGCACTTCACAAAATAGATGACATCATGAGGAAGGGAAAATTATGTGGATCTATTGAAGCAAAATCTCAAGACATCTGTCAGGAAGGTAAAGCTTGGTCGCAAATGGGTCTTCCAAATGCACAATGACCCCAAGCATACTTCCAAAGTTGTGGCAAAATGGCTTAAGGGCAACAAAGTCAAGGTATTGGAGTGGCAATCACAAAGCCCTGACCTCAATCCCATAGAAAATGTGTGGGCAGAACTGAAAAAGCATGTGCGGGCAAGGAGACCTACAAACCTGACTCAGTTACACCATCTCTGTCAGGAGGAATGGGCCAAAACTCACCCAACGTATTGTGGGAAGCTTGTGGAAGTCTACCCTAATCGTTTGACCCAGGTAAAAAAAATTAAAGGCAATGCTACCAAATACTAATTGAGTGTATGTAAACTTCTGACCCACTAGGAATGTGATGAAAGAAACAAAAGCTGAAATAAATCATTCTCTCTACTATTATTCTGACATTTCACATTCTTAAAATAACGTGGTGATCCTAACTGACCTTAGACAGGGCATTATTATTAGGATTAAATGTCAGGAATTGTGAGAAACTGAGTTTAAATGCACCGGGGCCTCCCACTCCTCTTTCTATTCTGGTTAGAGCCAGTTTGTGCTGTTCTGTTGTCACGTTCAGGCCTGAGAGTTGTAGGCTGATGTGTTTAGTTAATTTTTTGGTGTAGGGTTTTTTTTGTTCTAGGTGTTGTATATCTATGTTGGGGTAATGGTTCCCAATTAGAGACAGCTGTGTGTCGTTGTCTCTAATTGGGAACCATATGTATGTTTGTAGTTTGCACTAGGGGTTTGTGGGTTATTGTTTGAGCATAGCTTGGTGTATGTTTAGTTATGTTCAGTATCACTATCTTCGTTACGTTCATTTTGTTGTTTTTGTCCCAGTTACGTTCGTAATAAAAGATGTATACTGGATGCCTCGCTGCGCCTTTGTCTGTCCTTCACGGAGATCGTGACATCTGTGAAGGGAGTAGTACACAGATCTTCAGTTTCTTGGCATTTTCTCGCATGGAATAGCCTTAACTTCTCATAACAAGAACAGACTGATGATTGTCAGAAAAAAGTGCTTTGTTTCTGTCCATTTTGAGCCTGTAATCGAACCCACAAATGCTGATGCTCCAGATACTCAATTAGTCTAAGGAATAACAAATTTTTTTTGCTTCTTTAATCAGAACACCAGTTTTCAGCTGGGCTAACATAATTGTTTTCTAATGATCAATTAGCCATTTGAAATGATAAACTTCGATTAGCTAGCACAACGTGCCATTGGAACACAGGAGTGATGGTTGCTGATAATGGGCCTCTGTATGCCCTATGTAGATATTCCATTAAATATCTGCCGTTTCCAGCTATAATAGTAATTTACAACACTAACAATGTCTACACTGTATTTCAGATAAATTTGATGTTAATTTAATTGACAAAAACAAGGGCATTTCTAAGTGACCCCAAACTTTTGAACGATAGTGTATATATATACAGTGAGGGAAAAAAGAATTTGATCCCCTGCTGATTTTGTACGTTTGCCCACCGACAAAGAAATGATCAGTCTGTAATATTAATGGTAGGTGTATTTGAACAGTGAGAGACAGAATAACAACAACAACAAAAAATTATAAATTGATTTGCATTTTAATGAGGGAAATAAGTATTAGAACCCCTCTAAATCAGAAAGATTTCTGGCTCCCAGGTGTCTTTTATACAGGTCATGTATACAGGACATGAGATTACGAGCACACTCTTAAATGGAGTGCTCCTAATTTCAGCTTGTTACCTGTATAAAAGACACCTGTCCACAGAAGCAATCAATCAATCAGATTCCAAACTCTCCACCATGGCCAAGACCAAAGAGCTCTCCAAGGATGTCAGTGACAAGATTGTAGACCTACACAAGGCTGGAATGGGCTACAAGACCATCGCCAAGCATCTTGGTGAGAAGGTGACAACAGTTGGTGCGATTATTCGCAAATGGAAGAAACACAAAAGAACTGTCAATCTCCCTCGGCCTGGGGCTCCATGCAAGATCTCACCTCGTGGAGTTGCAATGATCATGAGAACGGTGAGGAATCAGCCCAGAACTACACGGGAGGATCTTGTCAATGATCTCAAGGCAGCTGGGACCATAGTCACCAAGAAAACAATTGGTAACACACTACGCCGTAGTAACACACTACGCCGTAGTAACACACTACGCCGTAGAAATCCTGCAGCGCCCGCAAGGTCCCCCTGCTCAAGAAAGCACATATACATGCCCGTCTGAAGTTTGCCAATGAACATCTGAATGATTCAGAGGACAACTGGGTGAAAGTGTTGTGGTCAGATGAGACCAAAATGGAGCTCTTTGGCATCATTTCAACTCGCCGTGTTTGGAGGAGGAGGAATGCTGCCTATGACCCCAAGAACACCATTCCCACCGTCAAACATGGAGGTGGAAACATTATGCTTTGGGGGTGTTTTTCTGCTAAGGGGACAGGACAACTTCACCGCATCAAAGGGACGATGGACCGTCAGATCTTGGTTGAGAACCTCCTTCCCTCAGCCAGGGCATTGAAAATGGGTCGTGGATGGGTATTCCAGCATGACAATGACCCAAAACACACGGCCAAGTCAACAAAGGAATGGCTCAAGAAGAAGCACATTAAGGTCCTGGAGTGGCCTAGCCAGTCTCCAGACCTTAATCCCATAGAAAATCTGTGGAGGAAGCTGAAGGTTCGAGTTGCCAAACATCAGCCTTGAAACCTTAATGACTTGGAGAAGATCTGCAAAGAGGAGTGGGACAAAATCCCTCCTGAGATGTGTGCAAACCTGGTGGCCAACTACAAGAAACGTCTGACCTCTGTGATTGCCAACAAGGGTTTTGCCACCAAGTACTAAGTCATGTTTTGCAGAGGGGTCAAATACTTATTTCTCTAATTAAAATGCAAATCAATTTATAAAGTTTTTGTTGTTATTCTGTCTCTCACTGTTCAAATAAACCTACCATTAAAATTATAGACTGATCATTTCTTTGTCAGTGGGCAAACGTACAAAATCAGCAGGGGATCAAATACTTTTTTCCCTCACTGTGTATATATATATATATATTCATAAATCATAATGTGTGTTCCTTACATCATGATACTTCCTCCTTCCTGGTTTGGAGTGTTAGAACCCAGACGTCCCAGGTCCATCTTCCTCAACCTTTTCATCAGACATTATAACAGTATTATTACATTGCAAAAAGTGGCTGATGAGAAAAAGTGGCTGATGAGATAGGTTAACCATGCAACAATGATGGACTTTAACATAGTGTCACGTGTGCTTGCTCTCCGGCCTCTCGGTCACCAGGCTACTCGTTATAGTAACACCTGTCACCATCGTTACGAGCACCTGCGCATTATCAGACTCACCTGGACTTCATCACCCCCCTGATAACCTTCCCTATATATGTCACTCGCTTTGGTTACTTCCCCAGGTGTTGTTGTTTTGTTTCAGTGTTAAGTCTGTGCGTTGTTCGTGTTTTGTTTAATGTTGCGTTTATTTATTAAAACGCTCACTCCTTGAACTTGCTTTCTGACACATCGTTACACATAGTCACATACCTGTGGTGGTGCCTGGAACTGGTGATTGGCCATGATTGAATTCCTGGGATATCGTCCAGAAAAAAATATCATATTAATTTCAGCCAAATCAATATATGAACATCTAATGAAAAACAAGTTGTTTCATAATGCAAAATTCTGTTCATAATATTACAGTAGTTGATATTACCAAGGAAATTGTCTGTATTTGCACCGGTACCATACAAGTGTAGCAGCAACAATCAGCCACGGAATGGCAAAAAGTAGAACCCAACAGACAGCAGAGGTCTCTGTGAGGAGAGGGGATACAGTTAATGAGCAACAGTCTGTATTTACAATTACATATCATTTTGTTGTCTTAGCAACCATCATGGCGCTGATGCAAACACTTTCCTGCAGAAAGCTAAGAGATAATACCAGGTTATAAGACATGTACATATGCAGTAAGAGATAAGTGTGCATCATGACCATCTTAGTTAGTGGCTATGCAATACCTTCCTATAGAAAGGGGAATGAGGCAGTAAGTCAGATACTAACACATGCAGTGATCCTAACACTGATACTAACACTGATACTAACACATGCAGTGAAAGATAAGTTAGCATCTGGCTCAACTTTGTTATCCATGCTACATCACATTTCTCATAACTTCATATATCTGTTTCATGTTTATACCAGGAATGGCTGTATCGTTGCCAGACAAATTTCCCTATGGGACAATAAAGTGTTCAATTAATCAGGGAATCAATCAACAAACCAATCAATCAATAAATCACATAACAATTATAAGCAATTTATAAAGCAGTATAAGCAACCAGTATGAATAGTGTGTATGTGTGTGTATATATGTATGTATGTGTGTGTGTCTCAGGTGCTTCTCACCAGAGGATGTGTGTACATAGATGGAGTCAGTTGCTCGACCGTAGGGTTTGGAGGTCTCACAGACATAGAGACCATTCAGCTCAGAGTTGAGACTGAGGAGGTGCAGTGTGTCTCCCTCTAATCTCACTGAAGACCCGGGCCATGGCTGGGCCACTCTGGGGAGAGAGAGAGAGAGGGGAAGAGGGGCTGAGTGTATGTGTGTAATTGTGAAAGTGTGTGTGTGTGTGTGTGTGTGTGTGTGTGTGTGTGTGTGTGTGTGTGTGTGTGTGTGTGTGTGTGTGTGTGTGTGTGTGTGTGTGTGTGTGTGTGTGTGTGTGTGTGTGTGTGTGTGTGTGTGTGTGTGTGTGTGTGTGTGTGTGTGTGTGTGTGTGTGTGTGTGTGTGTGTGTGTGAAAGATAAAGGCATAATTTGACTGCCAGCGTGATTCAACAACTGTCCTTTAGATATTAAAATTCTGAAGCTTCAAGCTAATTTAGATCTCATTTCTTAACAAGTGCAGATAACATTTACATTTAAACTGGTTTGAAATAGTTTACACAGGAGTGAGTACCTGCTCCAGGTGTAGTTGGGTTGTGGGTTGCCATCTGCTGCACATAGTAAGACTATAGATTTAGAGGCCTCACTAAGGGTAATGTTCACTGTCTGAGATGAATCTATGAGAGAGAGAGAGAGAGAGAGAGAGAGAGAGAGAGAGAGAGAGAGAGAGAGAGAGAGAGAGAGAGAGAGAGAGAGAGAGAGAGAGAGAGAGTCAGCCTACAGGGAGAAAGTCTGGTGTGTGGTGCCAGTACAACCTCTCCCTCAACGTCAATAAAACCAAGGAGTTTTTCGTGGACTATAGGAGATAGAGGGGAGAGCACACATCCATCCACATCGACGGGGCTGTTGTGGAGCGGGTCGAGACCTTTAAGTTCTTTGGCGTCCACATTAGTAAGGAATTAGCATGGTCCAGACTCACTCACACAGTCCTGAAGAGAAAAGGCCCTCAGATGCATTTTTTCTGGATTTTTTTGTTGTTATTCTGTCTCTCACTGTTCAAATACACCTACCATTAAAATTACAGACTGATCATTTCTTTGTCAGTGGGCAAACGTACAAAATCAGCAGGGGATCAAATACTTTTTTCCCTCACTGTATATATATATATATACAGTGGGGCAAAAAAGTACTTAGTCAGCCACCAATTGTGCAAGTTCTCAAACTTAAAAAGATGAGAGAGGCCTGTAATTTTCATCATAGGTACACTTCAACTATGACAGACGAAATGAGAAAAAGAAATCCAGAAAATCACATTGTAGGATTTTTAATTTATTTATTTGCAAATTATGGTGGAAAATAAGTATTTGGTCAATAACAAAAGTTTATCTCAATACTTTGTTATATACCCTTTGTTGGCAATGACAGAGGTCAAACGTTTTCTGTAAGTCTTCACAAGGTTTTCACACACACTGTTGCTGGTATTTTGGCCCATTCCTCCATGCAGATCTCCTCTAGAGCAGTGATGTTTTGGGGCTGTCGCTGGGCAACACAGACTTTCAACTCCCTCCAAAGATTTTCTATGGGGTTGAGATCTGGAGACTGGCTAGGCCACTCCAGGACCTTGAAATTCTTCTTCTGAAAGCCACTCCTTCGTTGCGGCGGTGTGTTTGGGATCATTGTCATGCTGAAAGACCCAGCCACATTTCATCTTCAATGCCCTTGCTGATGGAAGGAGGTTTTCACTCAAAATCTCACGATACATGGCCCCATTCATTCTTTCCTTTACACGGATCAGTCGTCCTGGTCCATTTGCAGAAAAACAGCCCCAAAGCATGATGTTTCCACCCCCATGCTTCACAGTAGGTATGGTGTTCTTTGGATGCAACTCAGCATTCTTTGTCCTCCAAACACGACGAGTTGAGTTTTTACCAAAAAGTTCTATTTTGGTTTCATCTGACCATATGACATTCTCCCAATCCTCTTCTGGATCATCCAAATGCTCTCTAGCAAACTTCAGACGGGCCTGAACATGTACTGGCTTAAGCAGGGGGACACGTCTGGCACTGCAGGATTTGAGTCCCTGGCGGCGTAGTGTGTTACTGATGGTAGGCTTTGTTACTTTGGTCCCAGCTCTCTGCAGGTCATTCACTAGGTCCCCCCGTGTGGTTATGGGATTTTTGCTCACTGTTCTTGTGATCATTTTGACCCCACGGGGTGAGATCTTGCGTGTTTTTGTATGTGACCAAATACTTATTTTCCACCATAATTTGCTAATAAATTCATAAAAAATCCTACAATGTGATTTTCTGGATTTTCTTTCCTCATTTTGTCTTTCATAGTTGAAGTGTACCTATGATGAAAATTACAGGCCTCTCTCATCTTTTTAAGTGAGAGAACTTGCACAATTGGTGGCTGACTAAATACTTTTTTGCCCCACTGTATATTGTTTCATCTTGTAGACAGGAAGTGATATTTTTCGTTCTGGCCAACAGTATATTGTATGCTAACGTTAGCTTTTTGGTTCCTGCCGGTTGCAACTCCAGTGAACTTTAGGCCTTTATAGCTAGCTGCTCGCCTTTATTAATTATGTAAAAAGACAATTAATAATATCAATCGTGTAAGCACATGGAAAAACTTTTTAGCAAATTATTGAGCTATTTCATGATTTAAAAGTGTCTGGCAGTGAGTGACGGGCTGTGAAACTCAATCCTCCGATTCCGTTGTACCGGAAATGACATTTTATAATTTGTACCTGGAACTGACCATTGTGTTCGTTCTTATTATACCTGTGTTGAATACCACACCCAACTTACAATAAACAATTACTCTGCATAGAATACACACCATATAACAGAATAAACAATTTTGCCTTTTAATCAGATCTTTGATGGCGTAGCTAGTTTATTGATGGCCAATAGAAATATGATTACATATCTACACAGGTGTCTGCACATTTTAAACTGTAAACTGTATTTCTTTTTTTGCTGTCTGTATACCAATTGTATAAATATGAATACACATCTAGTTCATTAATAATAATACCAGCTTTGTTGGCACCTGAGATGTTAATGAATTAAAGCAGATAAATTACAAAAACATTTGAGTGTGGAGGCTTTGCCTTTTGCTTTTGCACAATATAATGCAGTTCCCACGATAATGACAATCAACCGTCCACAATGTATACCAATTTACTTCTATCATGTGTGAATCTACCATATACATTTGACTGTCTCACAGTATATGATCACACATTTTGGGACTATTTTTTCTAAGTAAACATACAATAATGTTTATGTTCAACCAAATAGAGAAATTACTTGAGCAAGAGTGGGATGCGGCACAGGTGGCATTTGAGGAGGCTCTTCGAGAAAGCTATCGCACAGCATTACAATTTCAACATGTAGCTGTAAGTGATATTTCTTCCCATTTCCCCAGTATACTTTTAGGGCAGTTGAATTGTTGGTACATACCATAATGTTGTTGTGTTGTAATTTTAATCACAGACAGATTCACATTCTATGATTGATTTGAATAAATAGTTTAGGTTGAGAAGGAGCGAGTTGCAACGCGACAGTCCCCTGCTCCTGCCTCTAGTCTTGCCCATGTCCAATGGATAGAGAGGGACAGCAGAGCAACATAATTTACCAAAGACCTGGACAAATACGGTCTAAGAAGACCTCAAGACATGGTAAGTGTTATGTACCTATTAAGTAGTGTTTTTGTTTATGCATGTAAAAGTGTGTTGATTGTAAATTACTGTCATCAAAAGTCACAGCGGAGGACATGGACCTTACCAGAACAGGTGACCATATTGCAGCCAATTGCAGGGGAGAGTACCGCCTTAAATAGAGCTTGACCCTGTGGCATTTGACCCAAAAACAGAGTTTCCTAACGCTCTCCATTGGCCCCCACAGAATATTTCAAATTTTTGTTTTAACCCTAAATTACTGCACCTGATTTAATTAGTCAATGTCTGGAGGGGCCGCGGAGAGGTTTGGTAAACCCTGTCCTAAAGAAACCCCAAGGGAGGTGCTAAGATTTCTTAATAGACTTATCGAGGCTAGGATCGTTACACTACTCCATCGGTTCAGAAAACACAAATCCCTCATGCCTTAACAGGACAGGCTTTTGACCCTCATACACTATCGTACTTCTGCTCGTCAGTGTAGCAAATGGTAGGAGGGGGTATTGACCTGAGGTAAGCTTGAAGCCGGGTCGCTAAGGAAATCACGCCACACACAACAACTCCAAGAGAGGAAGGCTAGTGTCGTTCAATGGGTCAGTTGCAATATACTGACCAATTTTAGCTGGCTCACTGGCTTTCATTTCAATGTGGGATTAAATACAAAGTGGTGCTATACATTTTCAAATCATAAGATCAGTTGACTGCAACCTAAGCCTCTGTCTTGCAGGCATGAATTCTTTGTTTGCATGTTTTGAAAATAGATTCAAAATGTTATATTACTCACAAAATAAGAATAACCACTGCTAATGTACATTAAAGCAACATAGTCAGGCACATGTAATTTAATGACATATATATCTAATATAATGACGTACAGTATATCAACATTTTGACATATAGCTGTCAGAGTGGATTCTCATCTCTTCACCCAACAAATACAGTTATACTAAGATGTACTTAAGTTGCGTTGATGGAGAAATTAAACATCCTTTTTTATGTAATAGTTTTCAGTACCAGTACCCATCCTCCTGCAGTACCCATGCTTCTGCACTTATCCCCATAAGATACAGGTACAGTTTGCTAGAATGCCAAACAAATGCCATGCCAACCTTACATTTTTTTTAAATACAGCCAGGCTATTCTTTTCATGAGTTCTGTCAGATATATGACTATGCAATGTACTGTCTTCTGCTGGCACGGTGGGCTTTTTCTGCTGCGATGTTGCTTGCAAATACTGGCCATATTGTCATAAAGTTCTCTCCGTTATGCATACGAAGGCACATGAATGGTCTTGTGAGGTAATTGTTTTCCATCTTGACTGTTTTTGTGTAATTCAGAAATATATTGCAATGCTTATTTAAATAATATAATTAATACCTTATTACATTTTTATTTGTATTTGTTGTGTCATTATAGCTCAGATGGGGAGGCCGTAATCAGCCTGGTGCCGGCAACACAACCGGAGAGGAAGTCAAGCAGGTGAATAGTTTTTTATCCAGACCTGCTGTCACGACAAAGTACATGTCCAAGACTGGTAAGTGTATTATGATAACATAATTAATGCTGAAGAAGGTGTAGGATTGCAACATAATTCCCTTAATAATGTTTAACTAATAAGTGGTCCTTTATATTTGATCTATCTATTTCTACATGTCTGATATTCTGTCTGCAATCCTGGCTCAGGTTTTTATCATTTTATTAGTCATCTGATTTTATTTAATTTTATTTAACTAGGCAGTTAAGAACAAATTCGTATTTACAATGACAGCCTACCTACAGGGTCAGCCCCTGGAGAAAAATAGGTTTAACCTCTACAGGTACCGGGGAAGTATTCGGAAGTTTGGAGAGTCTGGCATGCCCAAAGTAAAATGCACATAATAGGATATGCACATAATTAGTACTATTGGATAGGAAACACTCTGGAGTTTCTAAAACTGTTAACATAATGTCTGTGAGTATAACAGAACTGATATGGCAGGTGAAAACCCGAACAATATCTGTCCGGAATTGTTTGTGTGTGACATGCCTCACTTTCAATGGCTGTCTATGTGATTCTCAGTAAAATAGGACCCAGATTGCAGTACCTATGGCTTCCACTAGATGTCAACAGTCTTTAGACATGGTTTCATGCCTTTATCATGGAAGACAACCGAACAGAAGAAGAATTTGTAAGTGGATAGAGGAAGTCACTTTCGTTTTTGTGCTTGTTGAGACCGCTGCGTTCCTCTGTATTTTCCTTTTCTATCGTTTAGGATATTATCTGTGTGAAATATAATTGTTAATATACATAAAAGTATACCTAAGGATACATTATAAATGATGTTTGATTTGTTTGGGCAAAGTTGATAGGTATAATTTGAACGCTTTCTCTTCCCTGTACAACGTGCGAGTGGACAGTGGATTTTCTGAACATAACGCGCCAACCAAACAGAGATTTATGGATATAAACAATTACTTTTTCTAACAAAAGAAACATGAATTGGCTTGCTTGGACACTTCGGATTGCCCTCAGCAGAAGATCATCATTAGGTAAGCGATTTATTTTAGCTCTTTTATGTGTTTTGTGAGACCTGTGCTGGTTATGAATGTATGCTAATGCAGAAAATAGGTGCTATCCTCAAACAATCAAATGTTGTGCTTTCACCATAAAGCCTTTTGAAATCTGTCAACGCTGTGATATTGCCAAAAGTCTAAGCTTTTGAAGACTATGCAAAACTTGTATATTGATGAATGTTTTATAATTCAACTTTTGGATTTTGAAATTTGCGCCTTACATTTCCCCGATAGTGTCGGGAATGGGGAGCTAGCGCCCCAATGATCCTTAATTAAGTGCCTTGCTCAAGGACACATCGACAGGTTTTCACATTGTCGGCTCTGTAAGGACCGACACCGGAGATGAGAAGCAGGTACGGGGAGTCAACATTTATTCAGGAACTGACAGGTAATAAAACAGGAACAGCGTCGGCACATGGGTCAACAACGACAAATGACAATTAATGCTGAAGCGGGGAACAAAGTGGGGAAACAGACAAATATAAGGGAGGTAATGACAGAGGTGATTGAGTCCAGATTAGTCCGATAATCGCTGATGTGCGTGAAGTGGAAGGCAGGTGTGTGTAATGATGGTGGCAGGAGTGCGCAATGCTGTGTAGCCTGGCGCCTTCGAGCGCCAGGGAGGGGGAGTAGGCGTGACAGGCTCTAACCGCTAGGCTACCTGCCACCCTAAAGGAAATCAAGATGACTGCAGTCAAATCTTTTACTGTCATTCACTTGAAAAATTAGAACCTTCACCTACGTTATTCCTTAATTGAATTGTATTTTTTCAGAATGTCAATAGACTGAAGGAGGAGACCAGCCTCCTTGAAGAAAAGCGGGCAGAGCTGGACATCAACGACTCTGTGCTTCAGGAGTAGGTTGCTGAGGTGCAGTAGTGGCCTGAAGGCATGTTAGGTTCTGAACAAATAGAGCAAAGACTGAAACGGACAACCAGAAAAAGCTCAAACCAAGTTTATTCTTCCCACAAGCATATATTTATACATTTCCGACTAGGCGGAGTTGCCACCTTGCATGTCTAAGATAAACACTACTTCTCTGTTGTTAGGCAGAAACACATGAAATTCCTCTCACTGCTATTGGCATGGCCTGCCTAAGTCTAAGACCCTCATGGGCGTGGAAGTGTGTGTTATTGGGATAGGACTGTTGTCAGATGTTTTATAGGGGTGGGCTCCTTTGTCCCCTCTCCCAGGCGTGTCTTCTCTCTTCAACTGCTGACCTTATCACAAGTTGAGTCCCACATCTCGCATGGTCCTGGTTCCTCAGGAACTGGCTGATCAGGAACTGAAACCAAACTGCTACCCTTTACCCCCTTCCGTAGAAATATTAATATTCAGCAACATGATTGAACAGAATATGAACTTTCTGCACTTCCTCTTGTATCACTCAGTAACTTTCCATACTCAAAGTTCCCATTCACCATTAATTTACCACTAACATATACGTATATTATAAACTCAGCAAAAAAATAAATGTCCTCTCACTGTCAACAGCGTTTATTTTCAGCAAACTTTACATGTGTAACTATTTGTATGAACAAAACAATATTCAACAACTGAGACATAAACTGAACAGGTTCCATGTGACTAACACAAATGGAATACTGTGTCCCTGAACAAAGGGGGGTTCAAAATCCAAAACTAACAGTCAGTATCTGGTATGGCCACCAGCTGCATTAAGTACTGCAGTGCATCGCCTCCTCATGGACTGCACCAGATTTGCCAGTTCTTGCTGTGAGATGTTACCCCACTCTTCCACCAAAGCACCAGCAAGTTCCCGGACATTTCTGGGGGGAATGGCCCTAGCCCTCACCCTCCGATCCAACAGGTCCCAGACATGCTCAATGGGATTGAGATCCGGGCTCTTCGCTGGCCATGGCAGAACACTGACATTCCTGTCTTGCAGGAAATCACGCACAGAGCAGTATGGCTGGTGGCATTGTCATGCTAGAGGGTCATGTCAGGATGAGCCTGCAGGAAGGGTACCACATGAGGGAGGAGGATGTCTTCCCTGTAACGCACAGTGTTGAGATTGCCTGCAATGACAACAAGCTCAGTCCGATGATGCTGTGACACACCGCCCCAGACAATGACGGACCCTCCACCTCCAAATTGTTCCCGCTCCAGAGTACAGGCCTCGGTGTAACACTCATTCCTTCGACGATAAACCCAAATCCGACCATCACCCCTGGTGAGACAAAACCGCGACTTGTCAGTGAAGAGCATGTTTTGCCGGTCCGGTCTGGTCCAGCGACGGTGGTTTGTGCCCATAGGTGACGTTGTTGCCTGTGATGTCTGGTGAGGACCTGCCTTACAACAGGCCTACAAGCCCTCAGTCCAGCCTCTCTCAGCCTTTTCATTGAACAAGCAGGGGAAACAGTGTTTAAACCTTTTACAATGAATATCTGTGAAGTTATTTGGATGTTTACGAATTATCTTCAAAAGACAGGGTCCTGAAAAAGGGACGTTTCTTTTTTTGCTGAGTTTACATGTACAGTAAAGTAATGTTCCAACATGATGACCGGAATAAGTATTTTTCAAATCAGAACCCAACAGGTAGAAAATATAATGTTTCTCTTCCTCTCAACTTCATAATTGCATAGATTTGGGGGGGGCACATGGTGCCGTCTCCACGCACCAGGCCTCCAGTTTGCCCTCTCAGCCCGGTGGGCCTACTCCGGCTCCACGCACCAGGATGCCAGTGCACCTCCCCAGCCCGGTACGTCCAGTGCCAGGTCCCCGCACTCGCCCTGAGGTGCGCGTCGTCAGTCCGGTGGGACCTAAGCCGGCTCCACGCACCAGGATGCCAGTGCGTCTCCTCAGCCCGGTGGGTCCTGTTCCGGCTCCACGCACCAGGAGTCCAGTGCGCCTCCTCAGTCAAGTGACTCCACGCACCGGGCCTCCAGTGCGCCTTCTCAGCCTGGCACCTCCCGCACCGGAGCCGCCACCAACACCAAATGCCCACCCGAACCCTCCCCATTGACTTCGGGTTTGCGGTTGGAGTCCGCACCTCTGGGTTCTCTATGGGGTTTTGGGCCAGGACGTGACCAGGGGTGTTTAGCATGCTTTATGTTGGTTTTTGAGTTGGTTCCCAATTAGAGGCAGCTGTTCGTTGCCTCTAACTGGGGATCCTATATAATTTGGTCTTTCCCCCACCTGTTTTGTGGGATATTGAATGTTTCTGTTAGTGCATGTGTTTGTGCTTTACTGACGTTACGGTCTGTTTATTCTTTACTGTTTTGTAGTTGGTTCCATTTTGTATTAAAACATGTGGAACGCTATGCCCGCTGCGCCTTGGTCCAGTTCGTTTGAAGGAGATCGTGACATGACCTATGTTATTAATTGAACTAATGCAAAACATTTAATTAAACTGAGAATTTACGTGACCATGAACCGCAGTTGCCTAGTGTAATGTTATAACTGCATGACAACAAATGATTTCGAAATGAGTTGATTGCTTAGTACTCTCTTTGTTTGTGCCTCTATAGTAGCTCTATAACTTATAGTTATGTAATATATCTGAATATACAGTCCGACTAATCACCACTTTTTATTCAGACGGCAACAAGAGGAGGCATCAGATTCAGAGACAAATTGTTGAGAACAAAGCAGCCTTGACAGCTGCCATTTTTAAACTTCACGAGCAGCAGGCAGAGTTTAGACTCCCACCAGGGGATGAGCTGCTCAATACTAACAACTTTGTGTGGCCATGGGAGACACTTGGCACCAGTAAGTATATGATTGCACAAGGTGTCTATTGTGATTGAATGTTTACTTTCAGCATAGGCCGCAATCATTGCTGTTGTTCTGTTACATACCTCTGTGAGTTTATATCTCACAGGCAACAGCCATCTTGCCATCAAAAAGGCAATCTTCGACAGACTGATGTTGGTGAACAGACTCCCGGAGGAAGAGAGCATCCTGACGCAGGAGATGAAGAGGCACTGGGGGAGCCAACAAAGAGCAGGCAATGTCCCACCAGTTGCAAAATCCATTTAATTTGAGGTTTATACTATTTTTGGACTGAACTTTTTGTCTTGCTTCACAAATACCTTCCACACTATTTTGTGTAATGGAATTGTAAATAATTTACCGCTTTACAGCTTTATGTGTGTTTCAATTGATTACATAGCATGATTTCATTGTTTTGATGTAATTAAAAGTGTTGGTACAACATGCTGCAAGTCATTGCTGTCCCTTGCAACATTGTAATTACAACATCATCTTTCTGATATTGAGTGAAATGTACTGTTGCCCAACCCATATATTTTAGCAGTGCATTGAACCCTACACTGTAATTTCAAATGGTAGGACATGTGTCTTGTTAAAGCTTACTGGCTGATGAAGGACAATAATGCAGTATGCCTTTTTACAGCAGTATTTGATGTAATCGTTGTTTTACCCAAATTAATTGATGTCTATTGATATATTCATGGTATATTTTTGTTGTTGTTGAATTTCACAAACTATAGCCTACTAAGATAGCACCTGGCACAATGCTGATTGATATAGGTAATGAGCAGTGGATTGGTCTGAACAATTTAATAGGCCTAATGATTTTTATTGTGAGTATTGAGAAAACAATCAGCAAAAGAGTTGGGAACATTGCATTTTTGTTAACGATCTGGGTGTAGCTGGTGCAGAGGAGTCAGGCACAGGACAGCAGAGATGAGTACCACAAGTAATTTTACTCAATAAAGTTCTCAATAACACATGAGAAAACCAAGCCCACAAATATGGACCATATAACAATCACGCACAAAAACATGGGGAAAACAGAGGGTTAAATAATGAACATATAATTGGGGAATTGAAGCCAGGTGTGTAAAACAAGACAAAACAAATGGAACATGAAAAGTGGATCGGCGATGGCTAGAAGACCGGTGACGTCGACCGCCGAACGCAACGCGAACAAGGAGAGGGACTGACTTCGGCGGAAGTCGTGACATTTTTGAAAAGCAAATACTTAGATTGAATATGTAGGCAGATGATAATAGGCTAGGTGTAGCTATAGATTAAAATACATATAGGCCTATGTGTATATCATCATCATTTATATGCTGTATATATAGCCCATCATGCTATTATGTTTATTATCTAACGTGTATTCTTTCTGTAGGCTACCACTGCATCATATTGACATGAGGCTTGTTTTGCGACAGGTGCGTTTATCTGCTCGGGTTCTGTGGTCTACTTAACAGAGGGATGTATTTTCTCAAGGTGAAAGCCAAATCATGGCACAGCTGCTCAATTTGTATAGGCAGTGAGAATTTAGTGCATAATTGTCTTGCTTATCATAAATATTCTGTGCTGAAGACCATGGTAATAGAGGTGCGTTTATGGCCATTATGCAGTATTGGGTATAGGGGTTGAATGGCCATATAAAGGGTGTAGAATGTTTACATAGTGTATTTCCAAGGTTCTCTTGGCTCCAATATCAATATAAAACAGTTTATATAAACATTTACATACATACGCTTGGTTTTTGCTATAAATCTCTATTCACCGCTAGAAAACCTTCTAACAAGCCATTACTTGTCAAGGTATCACCAAAATTGTGTTTTTGGTAGCTCAGACTTGTGGTTTGGCTCAAAATATATTTGGGGTGAATCATACATATTTTTGCAATCCCATACACCTGGTGGCCATGGGGTGCTCAGTAGTGCCCCCCAAAGGTGCAATTTCTCCAAACTGTAATGATTCGTAAATCAGAAACAGATTAATTATCCAAACATTATTTGTTTACTAAGAGACCCTACCAGGTGGCACAGCGGTCTAAGGCACTGCTTTTCAGTGCTAGAGGTGTCACTGCAGACACCTTGGTTCAAATCCAGGCTGTATCACAACTGGACATGATGTGAGTCCCATAGGGTGGCGCACAATTCAATCATGAGGCTCCCACATTTCAAGCTCAAATAGGGATGATATGTACCTTCATTATGCACCACTTTAAACATTGAGCTTTATGTACAGTTGAAGTCGGATGTTTACATACACCTTAGCCAACTACTTTTAAACTCAGTTTTTCACAAATCCTGACATTTAATTATAGGAAAAATTCCCTGTCTTAGGTCAATTAGGATCACCACTTAATGTTAAGAGTGTGAAATGTCAGAATAAAAGTAGAGAGAATGATTTATTTCAGCTTTTATTTATTTCATCACATTCCCATTGGGTCAGAAGTTTAAATACCCTCAATTAGTATTTGGTAGCATGGCCTTTAAATTGTTTAACTTGGGTCAAACATTTCGGTTAGCCTTCCATAAGCTTCCCACAATAAGTTTGGTGAATTTTGGCCCATTCCTTCTGACAGAGCTGGTGTAAATGAGTCAGGTTTGTAGGCCTCCTTGCTCGCACATGCTTTTTCAGTTCTGCCCACAAATGTTCTTCAGCTTGCATGCCTCCCCCCATTTCCTCCAAACATAATGATGGTCATTATGGCCAAACAGTTCTATTTTTGTTTCATCAGGCCAGAGAACATTTCTCCAAAAAGTATGATCTTGGTCCACATGTGCAGTTGCAAACCATAGTCTGGCTTTTTTATGCCGGTTTTGGAGCAGTGGCTTCTTCCTTGCTGAGCGGCCTTTCAGGTTATGTCGATTAGGTCTCGTTTTACTGTGGAAATAGATACTTTTGTACCTGTTTCCTCCAGCATCTTCACAAGGTCCTTTGCTGTTGTTCTGGGATTGATTTGCACTTTTCGCACCAAAGTACGTTCATCTCTTGGAGACAGAACGCGTCTCCTTCCTGAGCGGTATGACGGCTGCGTGGTCCCATGGTGTTTATTCTTGCGTACTATTGTTTGTAAAGATGAACGTGGTACATTCAGGCGTTTTAAAATTGCTCCCAAATATGAATCAGACTTGTGGAGGTCTACAATTTTCTTTCTGTAGTCTTGGCTGATTTATTTTGATTCTCCCATGATGTCAAGCAAAGAGTCACTGAGTTTGAAGGTAGGCATCCACAGGTACACCTCCAATTGACAAATGGTGTCAATTAGCCTATTCTAAAGCCATGACATCATTTTATGGAATTTTCCAAGCTGTTTATAGGCACAGTCAACATAGTGTATTCAAAAACATCTGACCCACTGGAATTGTGATACAGTGAATTATAACTGAAATAATAGTCTGTAAACAATTTTTGGAAAAATTACTTGTGTCATGCACAAAGTAGATGTCCTAACCGACTTTCCAAAACTATAGTTTGTTAACAAGAAATCTGTGGAGTGGTTGAAAAACGAGTCTTAATGACTCCAACCTAAGTGTATGAAAACTACAGACTTCAACTGTATGTAAATTAGATATTTCTGTATTTCATTATCAATAAATGTGCAAACATTTCTAATAATATGTTTTCACTTTGTCGCTATGGGTTATTGTGTGTGTATGGGCGAGGAAAAAATATATAAATCCATTTGTAATTCAGGCTGTAACACAACATAATATGGAATAAGTCAAGGGGTATTAATTCTATCTGAAAGCACTGTACAAACATACTGTACATTCATACATACATACAGACATACAGACATACAGACATACATACATACAGACATACATTCGTACTGTACATACATACAGAAGAGTTGTTATTTCCGCTGAAGCAACAAAGCCCCTCCACCACGACAAGGCGGAGTCCATGAGAGGGGAACAAAAATCTGAAACGAGGACCAGCACTGGGTGAAGCTATGGTGGAGTAGAGGTGTCCAATGTTCTAGAAGACATTGTTCATTAGATGGTTGGAGAATGTGCTTATTCAGTTTTATTTTTCATAATTTTAAAAACTTTTACCCCTTTTTCTCCCCAATTTCGTGGTATCTAATTGGTAGTTAGTCTTGTCTCATCGCTGCAATTCGGACTCGGGAGAGGCAAAGGTCAAGAGTCATGAGTCCTCTGAAACAAGACAAAACCAAGCCACACTGCTTCTTGACAAAATGTGCGCTTCACCCGGAACCAGCCACACCAATGTGTTGGAGGAAATACTGTACACCTGGCGACCGTGTCAGCGTGCATGCGCCCAGCCCACCACAGGAGTCATTAGAGTGCGATGGGACAAGGACATTCCTGCCGGCCAAACCCTCCCCTAACCCGGACGACGCTGGGCCAATTGTGCGCCGCCCCATGGGTCTCCCGGTCGCGGCCGGCTACAACAGAGCTTGGACTCAAACCAGGATCTCTAATGGCACAGCTAGCAACTGCGATGCAGTGCCTTAGACCACTGCGCCACTCGGGATAATGTACCTATTCTTTGCAGATGGTTAGAACATTGGAGAATTCGATTTTTCTGGCATTCGCTTAAGACCAGCCCGGCGATGTCTTCGAGCTAACACAATAAATATATATTCCATACATCATGATACTTCTTCCTCCTCCTCAGGCTCCTTCCTGGTTTGGACAGTTGCAGCCAATGAGTCATCTTCACCTTCCTCAACCTTGTCATGTCTCCTCGTCTTGAAAGATACTGATATAGTCTGGAATCAAACTGACATTATTACAGTATCATTACATAGTAACAAGTGGATAATGAGAAACCTACTTCATAAGTTTAGTCACAAACAATGGAGGTGAGTAACATACATATGTAGTATCTTAATCTGATCATTCTGCTCAGAGAACTGGAGAACTTCCCTGCAATGTAGGACAATTAGCACTTGAAGTGTATTTGAGGTTTAAAAAGAATTCTAAAGTTTGCAATTTCCTATTTGAAATTTGAGATTAGATTTTCCTCATAAAAATGCATCAACCCCTACAAAAATGTCTAGGAAATATAATTCTCATAATAATTCACATTTCCTGTTGCTGCACGATTATTTTCCTGCTGTAGCAAACTGACTCAAATTAAGATCATACATCTGTAACTACTCACTAACCACAACCTACCTGTTCTGGTACCTTGGCCATGATTGAACTCCTGGGATATAGTCCAGGAAGAGAAAATATATTAACTTGAGCAAAATCTACATATGATCATCTAATGCAAATGCATTTTTTCACAATGCAAAATTCAGTTCATGATATTACAGTAGTTGATTGTCTGTATTTCCACCGGTACCATACAAGTGCAGCTACAGCAACAATCAGACATAGAATGACAGCCAGTAGAACCCAACAGGCAGCAGAGGTCTCTGAAGAGAGAGGAGATACAATTAATACAAGAAACAGGCTGTGTTTATCACATGTATTCTTGTTGCCCTAGCAACCATCATGGCTCTGATGCAAACACTTTACTGCAGAAAGCTAAGAGATAATACCAGGTTATAAGACATGTACATATGCAGTAAGAGATAAGTGCATGACCATCTTAGTTAGTGGTTATACAGTAACTTCCTATAGAAAGGTGAATGAGGCCATGAATCTGATACTAACACTGATATTAACATTGATACCAACACATGCAGTGATCCTAACACTGATACTAACACTGATACTAACACATGCAGTGAAAGATAAGTGAGCATCTGGCTCAACTTTGTTATCCATGCTACATCACATTTCTCATAACTTCATATATGTGTTTTATGTGTATACCAGGAATGGCTGCATTGTTGCCAGACATATTTCCCTATGGGACAATAAAGTATTCAATTAATTTATCAATAAATCATATAACAATTATAAGCATCTTATAAAACAGCATAAGCAACTAGTTAAGTGACCAGTATGAATAGGTTGTGTACATATGTATGCATGTGTGTGTGTGTCTCAGGTGCATCTTGCCAGAGGATGTGTGTACGTGTGTGTGTGTGTGTGTGTGTGTGTGTGTGTGTGTGTGTGTGTGTGTGTGTGTGTGTGTGTGTGTGTGTGTGTGTGTGTGTGTGTGTGTGTGTGTGTGAGATAGTCAAAGGCATCATTTCACTACCAGCATAATATATGAACATACTGAAGCTTCAAGCTAATCTATGTTTCAGATGTTTAAACAAGTGGACCTAACATTTACATTTAAACTGGATTGAACTAGTTTACATAGGAGTGAGTACCTGCTCCAGGTGTAGTTGTGTTGTGGGTTGCCGTCTGCTACACATAGTAAGACTGTAGTTTTAGAGGCCTCACTAAGGGTGATGTTCACTGTCTGAGGTAGATCTATGAGACAGAGAGAGAGAGAGAGAGAGAGAGAGAGAGAGAGAGAGAGAGAGAGAGAGAGAGAGAGAGAGAGAGAGAGAGAGAGAGAGAGAGAGAGAGAGAGAGAGGTGGTTAGAAAACTCTCTGAAGTTTCTAAAACGGTTAAAATAATGTCTGTGAGTATAACAGAACTGATATGTCAGGCAAAAACCAGAGGAAAATCCATAGTTCACTGGTCTTTCCAAAGAGTGACAATTGACTACACAAGAAAATAGCTCCCAGATTACAGTTCCTATGGCTTCCACTAGATGTCAACAGTCTTCATACAAGGTGTCAGGCTTGTTTCTTGAAAAACGAACAAGAAATTGTATTTTATCCAATGTGTTCCTTAACAGGAGAGTAGCGTTTTGGCACACGTGAATGAGGTGTGCGTTCTTCGTTATTTATCTTCCCTATTGAACATACTATTCTCCATCTTAAATGTTATAGTTTATTTAGATATTAGAGTACCTGAGGATTAATTAGAAACATTGTTTGACTTGTTTGGACGAACTTTACCTGTACATTTTGGGATTCCTTTGTCTGCATGTTGAACGAGTAGATTACAGAAATCGATGGCGCCATCTAAACAGACACATTTTGGGATATAAAGAAGGACTTTATCGAGCAAAACAACCATTCTTTGTGTAGCTGGGACCCTTGGGATTGCAAACAGAGGAAGATCCTCAAAGGTAAGTGATTTATTTTATCGCTATTTTTGATTTTGTTACGCCTATGCTGGTTTGCAAAATATGTTGAAGTGGGGAGCTGTCCTCAGACAATCGAATGTTATGCTTTCGCCGTAAAGCCTATTGTAAATCGGACAACGCAGTTCGATTTCCAAGATTCTAAGCTTTTGAATGATGTACAACACTTGTATTTTTATGAATGTTTAATATTCCGATTTTGGGATTTTGAATTTGGCACTCTGCAATTTCACCGGACGTTGTCGTAGGTGGACCGCTAGCGTTCCGCGATCCCTAAGAGGTTTTAAGGGATGCTGCATATAGTGGTGTACATATTCCAACATCTGTTCCACCGTTAGGGAAACAATTAATGGCTGTGCTCTCCTGGTTACAGCTTAAGTAAGAGGATACACTGTTAGAATAAAAAGGCGCTAAATACAACCATATAATGTAGGGTTCTTTGGTTTGTCCCCATACGGGAACCCTTCTTGGTGCTAGGTAGAACCCCTGGAATAGGGTTCTACCTAGAACCCTCTATGTAGACTGCTTCCATAGAAGGCTGCTTCCATGTACTGTCACATACACCAGATAAGTGCAGTGAAATGTGTTGTTTTACAGGGTCAGCCATAGCAGTACAGCACCACTGGAGCAAATAAGGGTTAAGTGTCTTGCTCACACGCATATCAACAGATTTTTCACCATGTTGTCTCAGGTTTTCAAACCAGCTATCTTTTCGTTTACTGGCCCAACGCTCTAACCGCTAGGATACCTGTCACCCGAGAACCCTTATATCTTTGAAGGAATCCTCCTAGAACCCTCTATGAACGGTTCCACCAACCTTATTAGCCTTTAAAACTCTTTATGACAATGCATTACATACAGTATATATCATAAGGACTTTCTTTGAGTGCCTAGTTAAACCCTAAAAAGGAAACTCATGCTTTACAGGCCACATCAGGCCTGCAAGTCACATTATGCTGGCTTGGAAAGTGATGTGTAATTGCTATTGGAATCCAGCCACTGAGGATATAAAACAATTGGAACTTTTAATCACCTGCAACCTGCATTCAGAATCACTGCCAAGGTAGTTAAGATTTATAAATGAGACTACCTAAATCATCTGAACTGGAATAACTTTCTCAGTATTGTGTGCAATAAATCCAACTAGTAACAGATTGGATTAGTTTTGAAAAATAAATGTTATTTATCTCAGTGTAGCATAATATTAATATACTAGTCACTGGACGTGCAAAAACACAGATTGAAACAAACAATAAAAACCAATCTACTTCCAATAGAGCATGCTGAGAAATATGATAATGAGGGGTGTGGTTATGAGTGTTTTACTCTACACCAGAAATAATATATAGACAGTGCCTTCAGACAGCATTAACAAATACAAATATATTTCCTGAGCTTTCTTATATCTCCCAGATATATTCTTTGACTGTCTTTGACTGTCTTTTTTTTCAATATTTTGGTTATGGAAAATATTGAAGGTGCTACCCTCAAACAATCAAATGTAGTGCTTTCGCCGTAAAGCCTTTTTGAAATCCGACAACGCTGTGATATTGCCAAGAAGCAGAGCTTTTGATGAGTATGAACCACTTGTATATTGGTGCATGTTTAGTAATTCAACTTTGGGATTTTGCCTTGCATTTCACCTGGTAGTGTCGAGAGTGGGGCGCTAGCGCCCCAAATCACCTTGCTGTTCCCTAAGAAGTTAAGGAGCGGTGGTGCGCTAGCTCCCCACTCCCGACACTACCCGGTGAAATGCAAGGCGCCAAATTCAAAATCCAAAAGTTGAATTATTTACTAAGAAAGTAGTGAGGAGAGGGACACAGCTGAATGCTTCACAGCCATAAAGCCATGTGAGTGAGGTTAAGGCATTCCCATGATCTACTGATGTCTGCCGTTACCATAGAGATCACGTCACAGGACTTTCCATCACAGCCACTAGTCTATATTAGATTGCATGGGTCCAGTTCTCAGAGTAACAACATACTAATAAAGTTAGGAATTTGGCCGGAGGCTTAGCTACTAGCATTCAGTTCAGAATCTGGTGTAGAGGGCAGAGGCTTGTAAACAGTGATTTCTTTGAGAGAAAGAATACAGCTTCAATGTCCGTTATCTGATATCTCTTTGTCTTGATAGTTCTTTTTACTTTTTTTGTTTTCATCAATCTCTTTGTATCACCCCTCTGTCACTGGTTACACAGGGAAACCCGCCATCTCCGGGGAACAGAGTAATGTGAGGGAGTCATGTTTTTGCTGTGTGTGCACTGTACTGTTGAATTCTAGGTGTTTTTTTTGTGTTTACTGCTGGCCATCTGGCCAGGTCTACCTTTTCTGGCCTCAATGGGACTTCCTGGTTAAATAAAGGTTCAATAAAAATATGATAAAAATAGCAATTCTTTACATACTGCACACAACACTTAAACATATAATAATATAGAATGATAATACTACAATAATACTATTATAATAGGTAGACTCAGACTCAAATTTCTGAATGATTTTTGAGTTTACAATATGTTCAAAAGCACTGAAACTAAAGACTAGTTAAAAATATATTCTCAGGAAGAAAACAACTGCTAACTGTCTAACAAACATTCTATCTGTCATTCTTTACCTCTGATGCAAGTTTGGTGATTGCAACCAAACTGTGGTTTTCACTGACTTCCTTCCCCTAGAGTGGTCTAACTGCTACTGTTCACTACAGTGCCTGGTCACTAGAGATATTGGATCATTTTTTATTTCACTGAAGAACGAAATGCATGTCCCACTCAGAATAGTATAAGTTTAATTAACATCCAACCAATCAGTATGTGTGAATAAAACCAACACAAAGAAATGTAGACCAGTACTGTACACACACACACCAAACACTACCACTCCTAAACCCACACACCTGTCTCTTCTTGTTGATTAAAAGGCAGATGTGCATACTAGGTTCATCTTTAGGAATGCTTTAACTTGATAAGAATTAACGTATTTTGGAAGATTGTGTTGGGAGGAAGTTGAGGCTAAGACAGTTAATGGTTCTGGAGGGAATTAATCTACCTTGAACCCCCATGTGGTCGATAAGAGCCACATCATCAATCAAGCAGACAGAACAGAGCCACAAAGACCAGGAAACAGCTTGGCCCTGTGTGTTCCTATTTCCAAGGCTGAAATACAAGGACTTTACAGTGCGCTAACCAAAGCAAGGCCTTTTGTAAATGTGTAGTACATTTTGAACAAGACATGACATAAGGCTCTTTCTAACCTGCATTTTAACAATTAACTTAGTAAAAAGATCTGCATTGTAACTAGACCTTAATTCTAGCTAATAATATAGTGAAAAGACTTGCATTCTAACTACTAACTACCTACATTAACTACTGGTGGCCAAAAAATGCAATGCTACACTAATGCTAGGCTAAAACAACACATTATGTAGGGTTAATCACGGATAGGATTAATGCATGGATCATAAGGCAGCTGTTAGTGGAGCTTCTGTTCCCAGTGGATCACTAGCCACACCCTTGGTTTCATGGTTCCTCTTATAACTTATCCCTGTACCAAGACTACATAAGGCTGCATAATATGACTGGAACTGGTGATTGGCTATGATTGAATTCCTGGAATATCGTACAGAGGAAAATATCATCTGAATTTGGTCCAAATCAATATACTATGATCATCTAATGAAATTTATTTTTTTTCATAATGGAAAATTCTGTTCATAATATTACAGTAGTTGAGAAAGAAGACAGCTTCAATGTCCGTTATCTGATATCTCTTTCTCTTGATAATTTTTAGTTCGTTTTTTGTTTTGTTTATCATCAATCTCTCTGTATCACCCCTCTGTCACTGGTTACACATCTCTAAGGGAAACCCCCCATCTTCTGGGAACATAGTCAGGGGCATTCTGGGGCTCACCTCGTGAGGACAGATGGTGTTAAGAAGGATGAGTTTGGATTGGAGTGATGATTTTGCTGTGTATGCACTGTATTGTTGAATTCTATGTGTTAAGGTTAAAAACATATAAAAATAGCAATTCTTTACATACTGCACACAAAACGTAAACATATAATAATAATAAAAATAATGATAATAATAATATATAATAATTATTATTATTCTGCCCTTGAATTGCGTTCCCATGCAAAACTAGACAGATAGCTAACAACTAAGTCTTCAATAAAACTCCCAAGGCGTAACTTTTCTTGAATGAATATTTTCAAAACGTTTGTTGTGAAACTGCAAAATACAGAAAAGAATATACTTTAGTATTCAATTCAAATCGACATACTATAGCTGTACATTATATCTTTCAAGTTGAAGTTGCATAAATACAAAGCACGTGTCAAGGTACCATGTATCTGGCATGATGCCAAACCATATAGCTAATTGTTACTCATATGGTAATTGGCTAACTCCTTTAATTACTCCAATAATGTGCAACCACCTCTGTACAATAACAAAGCACATTACACTAGAAACAGTAACAAAATTTCAGTATTGTATGTTTTACAATTCGTTTACATGACGCACGGGTAAAGTAATACAGCTGACGACATGCATGAAAGGCAAGGCAATTTGTGTGAGTAAATGCAACCAACTAACATTGATATGTAAGTAATTCTATCAATTACAAGATTATCATCACTAGCTAAATGCTTGAATCAAAATTACAAACAAATATTTTCAGAGGCTGAAGCGTGACAAGAGATAACTGCACTGAAAGACCTGCACCATAGAGTTGTTTTTAGCTGCTTCTCTGCGTGTCTCTTCCTGCTTCCTTACAGTCTAAGTACCAGAAAGATCCACTAGGGGGCGAATAACACCATGGAACACATTGAAAATCCATCTTAACCACTGTAATAAAATAATCTGTTACCTTCTAACAGGATGGCAGCACAATAATAACAATAATAGTGATAATAATACAATAATACTAGGTCACCATAACAGAATCAAACTTCTGCATGATTTTGAACAGTGAACAAAAGCACTGAAACTAAAGTGCAGTTTAAAATATATTATCAGGAAGGAAACAACTGTTAACTTCTTTGGGAGCAGCGCACGAGGTGACCGTTTTGGAGAGCCTGGCGTCCCCAAAGTAAAATGCCTCCCATTCAGGCCCAGAAAATAGGATATGCACATATTTAGTACCATTGGATAGGAAACACTGAAGTTTCTAAAAGTGTTAACATTTTGTCTGTGAGTATAACAGAACGGATATGGCAGGCGAAAACCCGAGGAATTTCTGTCCTGGAAAAAGTGGTTTTGACACATTGCCTCATTTGGAACCCCTCCCTTATGAAAATGCCCATATAAGTTCATATGAATGCAGAACCTATTGCTTCTTCTGGATGTCAACAGTCTCGAGAAAGTGTTCTGATTCTTTTTAGATGCTTTTAGAGCATAGAAGAAGACAAATAAGGAAGTGGCCACACAGATGTCAATAGAAGAAAATGCACGTTCCCAGCTGGCGCGCTCTTTGGTTTTTTCCTTTCTTATCGCCCAGTTTATATTCTGGTTGAAATATTATACTATTTATACATAAAAGTGTTCCTAAGGATACATTTAAAATTATGTTTGATTGTTCTTGGACAAGTTTATAGGTATAAGTTGAACGAGTTCTCTTCACGTTTCAATGGAGGAGTCGACGCTATATTTTCGTATTATAACGCACCAACCAAACAGAGATATATGGATATAATACATTACTTTTTCTAACAAAAGAACTATGAATTGTCTTCGTTGGACACTTGGGAAGCCCTCAGCAGAAGTTCTTCAAAAGGTAATTGATTTGTTTTCGCTGTGAAATGTGTTTTCTGTGTACCGTGAAGGCTTATGCATTTATGGTAATGGGAAAAATATGTGGGGTGCTATCCTCAAACAAATCAAATGTAGTGCTTTCACCGTAAAGCCTTTTTGAAATCTGACAGCGCTGTGATATTGCCAAGAAGCAGAGCTTTTGATGACTATGAAACACTTGTATATTGATGCATGTTTAATAATTCAACTTTTGGATTTTGAATTTGGCGCCTTGCATTTCACCAGGTAGTGTCGGGAGTGCTAGCGCCCCACCGCTCCCTAAGAAGTTTTAAAGTGGCTAGTGATACATTTGTTACATCCAATTCCTATTATTTAAAGTGGCTAGAGATTTAAGTCAGTATGTTGGCAGCAGCCACTCAATGTTAGTGGTGGCTGTTTAACAGTCTGATGGCCTTGAGATAGAAGCTGTTTTTTAGTCTCTCGGTCCCAGATTTGATGTACCTGTACCGATCTTGCCATCTGGATGATAGCGGGGTGAACAGGCAGTGGCTCGGGTGGTTGTTGTCATTGATGATCTTTTTGGCCTTCCTGTGACATTGGGTGGTGTAGGTGTACTGGAGGGCAGGTAGTTTACCCTCGGTGATGCGTTGTGCAGTCCTCACTACCCTCTGGAGAGCCTTGCGGTTGTGGGCGGAGCAGTTGCTGTACCAAGCGGTGATACAGCCCGACAGGATGCTCTCAATTGTGCATCTGTAGAAGTTTGTAAGTGATTTTGGTGACAAGACAAATTTCTCCAGCCTCCTGAGGTTGAAGAGGCGCTGTTGCGCCTTCTTCACCACGCTGTCTGTGTGGGTGGACCATTTCAGTTTGTCCGTGATGTGTACGCCGAGGAACTTAAAACTCTCCACTACTGTCCCGTCGATGTGGATAGGGGGGTGCTGCCTCTGCTGTTTCCTGAAGTCCACGATCATCTCCTTAGTTTTATTGACGTTGAATGAGAGGTTATTTTCCTGACACTACACTTCGAGGGCCCTCACCTTCTCCCTGTAGGCCGTCTCGGCGTTGTTGGTAATCAAGCCTACCACTGTAGTGTCATCAGCAAACTTGATGATTGAGTTGGAGGCGTGCTTGGCCACGCAGTCATGGGTGAACAGGGAGTACAGGAGAGGGCTGAGAACGCACCCTTGTGGGGCCCCAGTGTTGAGGATCAGCGGGGTGGAGATGTTGTTTCCTACCCACACCACCTGGGGCCAGCCCGTTAGGAAGTCCAGGA
This sequence comes from Brachymystax lenok tsinlingensis, assembly GCA_030435695.1. Lineage (NCBI taxonomy): Eukaryota > Metazoa > Chordata > Actinopteri > Salmoniformes > Salmonidae > Brachymystax > Brachymystax lenok. Next base: position 16,512,553 of record CM059781.1, read on the forward strand.
CCCTGTTGCACAGGGCTGGGTCAAGACCCAGGGTCTCGAGCTTAATGACGAGCTTGGAGGGTACTTTGGTATTAAATGCTGAGCTGTAGTCGATGAACAGCATTCTTACATAGGTGTTCCTCTTGTCCAGATGGGTTAGGGCAGTATGCAGTGTGATTGCGATTGCGTCGTCTGTGGACCTATTGGGACGGTAAGCAAATTGGAGTGGGTCTAAGGTATCACCTCCATCCTACCAGATATGATCCTTGACTAGTCTCTCAAAGCACTTCATGATGATGGAAGTGAGTGCTACGGGGCGATAGTCATTTAGCTCAGTTACCTTAGCTTTCTTGGGAACAGGAACAAAGGTGGCCCAGCAGACTGGGATAAGGATTGATTGAATATGTCCGTAAACACACCAGCCAGCTGGTCTGCGCATGCTCTGAGGACACGGCCAGGGATGCCATCTGGGCCGGCAGCCTTGCGAGGGTTAACACATTTAAATGTTTTACTCACGTTGGCTGCGGTGAAGGTGAGCCTGCAGGTTTTGGTAGCGGGCCGGGTCGGTGGCACTGTATTGTCCTCAAAGCGAGCAGGACATCGTGGTGGGAGCAGGACATCATGGTCCGCGACGGGGCTGGATTTCTTTTTGTAGTCCGTGATTGACTGTAGACCCTGCCACATTCCTCTTGTGTCTGAGCCGTTGAATTGTGACTTTACTTTGTCTCTATATTGATGCTTAACTTGTTTGATTGCCTTGCGGAGGGATTAGCTACACTGTTTGTATTCAGTCATGTTTCCGGTCGCCTTACCCTGTTAAAAGCAGTGGTTCGCTCTTTCAGTTTTGCGCGAATGCTGCCATCAATCCACAGTTTCTGGTTGGGGAAGGTTTTAATAGTTGCTATGGGTACAACATCACCGATGCACTTGCTAATAAACTCGCTCACCGAATCAGCGTATACATCAATGTTGTTGTCTGATGCTATCCGGAACATATCCCAGTCCACGTGCTCGAAGCAATCTTGCAACGTGGAATCAGATTGGTCGGACCAGCGTTGAACAGACCTGAGAACGGGCGTTTCCTGTTTTAGTTTCTGTCTGTAGGCTGGGAGCAACAAAATGGAGTCATGGTCAGACTTGCCGAAAGGAGGGCGGAGAATGGCCTTGTATGCATCACGGAAGTTGGAATAACAATGATCAAGGATTTTGCCACCCCGGGTCGCACATTCAATATGCTGATAAAATTTAGGGAGCCTTGTTTTCAGATTAGCCTTATTAAAATCCCCAGCCACAATAAATGCAGCTTCAGGATATGTGGTTTCCAGTTTACATAGAGTCCAATGGTTTTCTTTCAGTGCCGTTGATGTGTCAGCTTGAGGAGGGATATACAGGGATGTGATTATAATCGAGGAGAATTCTCTTGGTAGATAATGCGTTCTGCATTTGATTGTAAGGAATTCTATGTCAGGTGAACAAAAGGACTTGAGTTCCTGTATGTTGTTATGATCACACCACGACTCGTTAATCATAAGGCACACACCCCCCGCCCTTCTTCTTACCAGATAGATGTTTGTTTCTGTCGGCGCGATGCGTGGAGAAACCAGGTGGCTATACCGTCTCTGATAACGTATCCCGAGTGAGCCATGTTTCCTTGAAGCAAAGAACGTTGCAGTCACCTATGTCTCTCTGGAAGGCAACTCTTGCTTGTATTTCGTCTACCTTGTTGTCCAGAGACTGGACATTGGCAATTAGAATACTGGGGAGAGGTACGCGATGTGCCCGTCTACGTATCCTGACCAGAAGACCGCCGCGTTTCCCCCTTCTCCTGCGCCGCCGCTGTTTTGAGTCGCCGGGGTGGGATCCAGTCCTGGTTGGTGGACCAAACAGAGGATCCGCTTCGGGAAAGTCGTATTCCTGGTCGTAATGTTGGTAAGTTGACGATGCTCTTATATCCAATAGTTCCTCCCGGCTGTATGTAATGAAACATAAGATTTCCTGGGGTAACAATGTAAGAAATAATACATATACGAAATACGAAATACGAAATACGAAATACTGCATAGCTTCCTAAGAACGCAAAGCGAGGCGGCCATCTCTGTCTAACCAGTCCATGTCTGTCTATACACTATTAGAAAATAAGGTGCTATCCTAGAACCAAAAATGTTTTTTTCAGCTTTCCCCATAGGAGAACCTTTTGAATAACCCTTATTAGTTCCAGGTAGAACCCTTTTGGGTTCCATGTAAAACCCTTTCCACAGAGGAAAGCCTTTGATCTAGCCTGTAACAACTGTTATTTTCCTTAGGTTAAACATAGTTTTGAGGCACAGAGTGGTATGGACCTTTACAAGGCTTTCATTGTACTGCTCCTCTACTACAAGTAATCTATCAAACTGAAATGAAAGAAGACCAGGTTGACAAATAACAGAATTCTTTGAATTTTGTCTCATATGTGGATGAAAGTTCCATCCCTGCCCTCTGCTCAGAGACTGTATTGTCATTGTTATAGGTGTAATATAGCTGTCTTGGTATGGGTGTGTGAGTGTAGGTCTATTTATATTCTATACCAGCAGTAACTGTAATCACCTCTCTCTCTTTCAATCGCTCTCACTCAATGTCTCTCTCTCTTTCTCTCTCTCAAATCAAATAGAATGTTGCTTATCACATGCACCGAACACAACTGGTGTAGACTTCACAGTGAAATGCTTGCATACGATCCTTTCCCAACGATGCAGAGTTAAAAAAACATATGAAATAGTAATTAACGAGGAATAAAATAAAATACACAAGAATAGAGCTATAGGCAAGGAGTACCAGTACCAGATCAATGTGCAGATGTACGAGGTACAGCTTTTTGAGGTAGATATGTACATTAAGGCAGGGTCAAGTGACTAGGCATGCGGATAGATAATAATAAGAGTAAAATAAAGAACAGAGCAGAAAATCAAATCAAATCATATCAAAGTTTATTTGTCATGTGTGCCGAATACAACAGGCGTAGACCTTACAGTGAAATGCTTACTTACGAGGCCCTAACCAACAGTGCAGTTTCAAAAATACAGGGGGGTGCCGATACAGAGTCAATGTGCGGGGGCAACGGTTAGTTGAGGTAGTATGTACATGTAGGTAGAGTTATTAAAGTGACTATGCATAGATGACAACAGAGAGTGGCAGTGGTGTGGAGAGGGGGCAGCAATGCAAATAGTCTGGGTAGCCATTTGACTAGATGTTCAGGAGTCTTATGGCTTGGGGGTAGAAGCTGTTTGGAAGCCTCTTGGACCTAGACTTGGCGCTCCGGTACTGCTTGCCGTGCGGTAGCAGAAAGAACAGTCTATGACTAGGGGGCTGGAGTCTTTGACAATTCTTAGGGCCTTCCTCTGGCACCACTTGATATAGAGATGGTAGGGAGCTCGGTCCCTGTGATGTACTGTGGGCTGTCCGCACCATCCTTTGTAGTGCTTTGCGGTCAAGGGCAGTGCAATTGCCATACCAAGCGGTGATGCAGTCAGTCAAGATGTTTTCGATAGTGCAACTGTATAATTTTTTGAGGATCTGAGGGCCCGTTCTCTTCAGGACTGTGCGAGTGAGTCTGGACCATGCTAATTCCTTACTAATGTGGACGCCAAAGAACTTAAAGGTCTCGACCCGCTCCACAACAGCCCCGTCGATGTGGATGGATGTGTGCTCTCCCCTCTTTCTCCTATAGTCCACGAAATGCTCCTTGGTTTTATTGACGTTGAGGGAGAGGTTGTACTGGCACCACACACCAGACTTTCTCCCTGTAGGCTGACTCTCTCTCTCTCTCTCTGTCTCTCTCTCTCATAGATTCATCTCAGACAGTGAACATTACCCTTAGTGAGGCCTCTAAATCTATAGTCTTACTATGTGCAGCAGACGGCAACCCACAACTCAACTACACCTGGAGCAGGTACTCACTCCTGTGTAAACTATTTCAAACCAGTTTAAATGTAAATGTTATCTGCACTTGTTAAGAAATGAGATCTAAATTAGCTTGAAGCTTCAGAATTTTCATATCTAAAGGACAGTTGTTGAAATACGCTGGCAGTCAAATTATGCCTTTATCTTTCACACACACACACACACACACACACACACACACACACACACACACACACACACACACACACACACACACACACACACACACACACACATCCTCTGGTGAGAAGCACCTGAGACACACACACATACATATATATGTACACACACACATACTATTCATACTGGTTGCTTATACTGCTTTATAAATTGCTTATAATTGTTATGTGATTTATTGATTGATTGGTTTGTTGATTGATTCCCTGATTAATTGAACACTTTATTGTCCCATAGGGAAATTTGTCTGGCAACGATACAGCCATTCCTGGTATAAACATGAAACAGATATATGAAGTTATGAGAAATGTGATGTAGCATGGATAACAAAGTTGAGCCAGATGCTAACTTATCTTTCACTGCATGTGTTAGTATCTGACTTACTGCCTCATTCCCCTTTCTATAGGAAGGTATTGCATAGCCACTAACTAAGATGGTCATGATGCACACTTATCTCTTACTGCATATGTACATGTCTTATAACCTGGTATTATCTCTTAGCTTTCTGCAGGAAAGTGTTTGCATCAGCGCCATGATGGTTGCTAAGACAACAAAATGATATGTAATTGTAAATACAGACTGTTGCTCATTAACTGTATCCCCTCTCCTCACAGAGACCTCTGCTGTCTGTTGGGTTCTACTTTTTGCCATTCCGTGGCTGATTGTTGCTGCTACACTTGTATGGTACCGGTGCAAATACAGACAATTTCCTTGGTAATATCAACTACTGTAATATTATGAACAGAATTTTGCATTATGAAACAACTTGTTTTTCATTAGATGTTCATATATTGATTTGGCTGAAATTAATATGATATTTTTTTCTGGACGATATCCCAGGAATTCAATCATGGCCAATCACCAGTTCCAGGCACCACCACAGGTATGTGACTATGTGTAACGATGTGTCAGAAAGCAAGTTCAAGGAGTGAGCGTTTTAATAAATAAACGCAACATTAAACAAAACACGAACAACGCACAGACTTAACACTGAAACAAAACAACAACACCTGGGGAAGTAACCAAAGGGAGTGACATATATAGGGAAGGTTATCAGGGGGTGATGAAGTCCAGGTGAGTCTGATAATGTGCAGGTGCTAACTTGATGGTGACAGGTGTTACTATAACGAGTAGCCTGGTGACCGAGAGGCCGGAGAGCAAGCACACGTGACACTATGTTAAAGTCCATCATTGTTGCATGGTTAACCTATCTCATCAGCCACTTTTTCTCATCAGCCACTTTTTGCAATGTAATAATACTGTTATAATGTCTGATGAAAAGGTTGAGGAAGATGGACCTGGGACGTCTGGGTTCTAACACTCCAAACCAGGAAGGAGGAAGTATCATGATGTAAGGAACACACATTATGATTTATGAATATATATATATATATACACAGTGAGGGAAAAAAGTATTTGACAAAGAAATTATCAGCAGGGGATCAAATACTTTTTTCCCTCACTGTACAGCCGGGAGGAACTATTGGATATAAGAGCAACGTCAACTTACCAACATTACGACCAGGATTACGACTTTCCCGAAGTGGATCCTCTGTTTCGTCCACCAACCAGGACAATAGACTGGATCCCACCCGGCGACTCAAAACAACGGCGGCGCAGGAGAAGGGGGAAACGCAGCTGTCTTCTGGTCAGGCTACGTACATGCACATCGCGCACCTCTCCCCAGTATTCTAATTGCCAATGTCCAGTCTCTGGACAACAAGGTATACGAAATACGAGCAAGAGTTGCCTTCCAGAGAGACATCGGCGACTGCAACGTTCTTTGCTACACGGAAACATGGCTCACTCGGGATACGTTATCAGAGTCGGTACAGCCACCTGGTTTCTCCACGCATCGCACCGACAGAAACAAACATCTATCTGGTAAGAAGAAGGGTGGGGGTGTGTGTCTTATGATTAACAAGTCGTGGTGTGATCATAACAACATACAGGAACTCAATTCCTTTTGTTCACCTGACATAGAATTCCTTACAATCAAATGCCGACCGCGTTATCTACCAAGATAATTCTCCTTGATTATAATCACATCCGTGTATACCCCCCCTCAAGCTGATACATCGACGGCACTGAAAGAAATCCACTGGACTCTATGTAAACTGAAAACCACATATCCTGAAGCTGCATTTATTGTGGCTGGGGATTTTGAGTTTGAGTTTGAGTTTATTTTTATTTTTACAGGGACAGTGCACATTAATCAACGTTTCAGTAAAAGTGCCGGTTTTAGCCAGCCGGCTAATTTTCAACCGCAGTCCCTGGGCAGGTTATTAAAAACAATTACAATACAGACAATCAATGAGCACACGCAGAGCAACATAGGACAAGCAAAACATAGCATGCAGACAGAGCAACATAGCACAAAAAGCAACAAGACAAAAACTATAAAAGCAACAGTGTTTCCACACCTCACAAGCTACAGACAACGGACAACATGGAGAGCGACAATACACAGCTAGGGATTATGTTCACAAATCTGATTGACCTTTAGCCATGTCTTAATATTTTTTGTGAAAGTGTGATAGGTGGTGCAGTTATGTGTGTCTGATGGCAGTGTATTCCAGACATGGGAAGCTCTCACAGAGAAAGCAGATTGACTAAAGGTGCTTTTCCTTAAGGGAACTATACAGTCACCTCTCATGGCAGACCTTGTGGATCTGCTGCCATATGTTTGGGTTTTCTGTCTAACAAACGTACTAAGTGGAGGGGGAGCCAGGCCATTTAGGATCTTGAATACAAGACATGCATCAGTGTATTGCACAAGATTTTCCCAACTCAGGAGCTCATGCTTTCTGAGGATGTAACAGAGATGATGACTATTGGGCTTCCTATCAAGCACTTTGAGAGCCTGTTTGTAGACAGACTGAATGGGTTTTAATGTTGTACAGCAAGCTTGGGCCCAACTAGTCAAGCAGTATGTTAAGTGAGGGAGTATTATAGATTCAAAGTACAATTTTGCTACCTCTGTAGTCAAACAATTTCTTATACATCGGAAAATTAGCTAGGTTGAATTTGGTTATAACAAGGGTAATCTGAAAACAAGGCTCCCTAAATTTTATCAGCATATCGAATGTGCGACCCGGGGTGGCAAAATCCTTGATCATTGTTATTCCAACTTCCGTGATGCATACAAGGCTATTCTCCGCCCAGAAACTAAAACAGGAATCGCCCGTTCTCAGGTCTGTTTAACGCTGGTCCGACCAATCTGATTCCACGCTCCAAGATTGCTTCGAACACGTGGACTGGGATATGTTCCGGATAGCATCAGACAACAACATTGATGTATACGCTGATTCGGTGAGCTAGTTTACTAGCAAGTGCATCAGTGATGTTGTACCCAAAGCAACTATTAAAACCTTCCCCAACCAGAAACTGTGGATTGATGGCAGCATTCGCGCAAAACTGAAAGCGCGAACCACTGCTTTTAACAGGGTAAGGCAACCGGAAACATGACTGAATACAAACAGTGTAGCTATTCCCTCCGCAAGGCAATCCAACAAGCTAAGCGTCAGTATAGAGACAAAGTAAAGTCACAATTCAATGGCTCAGACACAAGAGGAATGTGGCAGGGTCTACAGTCAATCACGGACTACAAAAAAAAATCCAGCCCCGTCGCGGACCACGATGTCTTGCTCCCACCACGATATCCTGCTCGCTTTGAGGACAATACAGTGCCACCGACACGGCCCGCTACCAAAACCTGCGGGCTCACCTTCACCGCAGCCAACGTGAGTAAAACATTTAAATGTGTTATCCTCGCAAGGCTGCTGGCCCAGATGGCATCCCTGGCCGTGTCCTCAGAGCATGCGCAGACCAGCTGGCTGGTGTGTTTACGGACATATTCAATCAGTCCCTATCCCAGTCTGCTGTTCCCACATGCTTCAAGAGGGCCACCATTGTTCCTGTTTCCAAGAAAGCTAAGGTAACTGAGCTAAATGACTATCGCCCCGTAGCACTCACTTCCGTCATCATGAAGTGCTTTGAGAGATTAGTCAAGGATCATATCACCTCCATCCTGCCAGACACCCTGGACCCACTCCAATTTGCTTACCGTCCCAATAGGTCCACAGGCAGCGCAATCGCAATCACACTGCATACTGCCCTAACCCATCTGGACAAGAGGAATACTTATGTAAGAATGCTGTTCATCGACTACAGCTCAGCATTTAACACCATAGTTCCCTCCAAGCTCGTCATTAAGCTCGAGACCCTGGGTCTCGACCCAGCCCTGTGCAACTGGGTCCTGGACTTCCTGACGGGCCGGCCCCAGGTGGTGAGGGTAGGAAACAACATCTCCACCCCGCTGATCCTCAACACTGGGGCCCCACAAGGGTGCATTCTCAGCCCTCTCCTGTACTCCCTGTTTACCCATGACTGCGTGGCCAAGCACGAATCCAACTCAATCATCAAGTTTGCTGACGACACTACAGTGGTAGGCTTGATTACCAACAACGACGAGACGGCCTACAGGGAGGAGGTGAGGGCCCTCGGAGTGTGGTGTCAGGAAAATAACCTCTCACTCAATGTCAACAAAACAAAGGAGATGATCGTGGACTTCAGGAAACAGGAGAGGGAGCACCCCCCTATCCACATCGAGGGGACAGTAGTGGAGAAGGTGGAAAGTTTTAAGTTCCTCGGCGTACACATCACGGACAAACTGAATTGGTCCACCCACACAGACAGCGTGGTGAAGAAGGCGCAACAGTGCCTCTTCAACCTCAGGAGGCTGAAGAAATTCGGCTTGTCACCAAAATCACTCACAAACTTCTACAGATGCACAATCGAGAGCATCCTGTCGGGCTGTATCACCGCCTGGTACGGCAACTGCTCCGCCCACAACCGTAAGGCTCTCCAGAGGGTAGTGAGGACTGCACAACGCATCACCGGGGGTAAACTATCTGACCTTCAGGACACCTACACCACCCGATGTCACAGGAAGGCCAAAAAGATCATCAAGGACAACAACCACCCGAGCCACTGCCTGTTCACCCGCTATCATCCAGAAGGCGAGGTCAGTACAGGTGCATCAAAGCTGGGACCGAGAGACTGAAAAACAGCTTCTACCTCAAGGCCATCAGACTGTTAAACAGCCATCACTAACATTGAGTGGCTGCTGCCAACATACTGACTTAAATCTCTAGCCACTTTAAACATAGGAATTGGATGTAACAATGTATCACTAGCCACTTTAAACAATTTTGTATATAATGTTTACGTATCCGACATACTCATATCAAATGTATACACTGTACTCTAAACCATCTACTTAATCTTGCCTATGCCGTTTGGCCATCGACCCAAATCTCTAGCCACTTTAATAATTATAATTGGATGAAATAATGTATCACTAGCCACTTTAAACAATGCCATTTATATAATGTTTACATATCCTACATTACTCATCTCATATATATGTGTATATACTGTACTCCATACCATCTACTGCATCTTGCCTATGCCGGTCAGCCATCGCTCATCCGTATATTTATATGTACATACTCGTATTCATTCCTTTACTCTTGTGTGTATAAGGTTGTTGTTGTGAAATTGTTAGATTACTTGTTCGATACTACTGCATGGTCGGAACTAGAAGCACAAGCATTTCGCTACACTCGCATTAACATCTGCTAACCATGTGTATGTGACAAATAAAATTTGATTTGATTTGAGTTTATTTCTGCCAAAGGAGGGTAAACCAGTTATTAAATCCAATTGTTCACACACTTTTTCCTCCCTGCACTGTGAATGTTTACACTGTGTGTTCAATGAAGACATGAACAAATATAATTGTTTGTTTGTTATTAGTTTAAGCAGACTGTGTTTGTCTATTGTTGTGACTTAGATGAAGATCAGATCAAACTTTATGACCAATTTATGCAAAAATCCAGGTAATTCCGAAGGGTTCACATTCTTTTTCTTGCCACTGTGTGCATATTTGTTTGCAGGTATTCTCATGAACTGAAAGAGAAAACTGGCCTTGGCGTAAAATGGAAGCTCTGAACATGTGTAAACACTACTATCAGTGAAATGTATACCTTCTTGCTCACGAACTGCTGATGGGGCAAGTGAAGAAAGGCTCTGTGAGGGATTACTGGACCACTGACCCCATGCTGCAGACCCCTTTTTTCCCAACGCTTTTCTCCCAGTACCGCTTCCTTGTCTTGCTGAGAGCGCACCACTTTGTGATCAACGCCACTGCCAACCTCACCAACCCCCTTCACAAAATGAGGAATGTCCTGGGCAGCTTGACCGGGGGATTTGGAAGACTGTGCCTCACAAGGACTTGTTCATTGCTATGCCTCTCATGTCTTGGAAAGGGAGGCTTGCATTCTGCCGATACATCCCTTCAAAGCACCACAGATCTGGAGTCAAGTTCTTTGTTTTATGTGACTGTCTGACAGGATGTGTACAGGACCTGATCATCTACACCGGCACCAGCACAGATATAAGGCACGCTAAGGGTTTTGGCATATCTGGATCATTGGTGATCACCATGCTGCAGCCTTACCTCGGAAAGGGGTTCACTGCTACAGTACCCCTACCTTTTTCCAGTACCTTTTCATGGAGAACACAGGGGCCTGTGGCACAGTGAGCTCAGACAGGAAGGGGATGCCAATATTAAAAAAGAAAATGAGCAAGGGGGACCTGGAGTTAACCGGAATATAATGGCAGTGAAATGGCACGACAAACGTAATGTCCATGTTCTGTCCACTGTGTTCACCTCCAAAATGTCGGACACAGGAAAACTGGACTATGTCACCGGAGGTAGGAAAATGCAGCCAGACTGTGTCTTGGAGTACAACAAGAAGATGGGAGCAGTTGACGAAGTGGACATGCAGAACAGTTTTGTTGAGAGTGCCAGAAAGTCCCTTAAATGGTACAAGAGACAATTTTTCCACCTAATAGACATACTGTAGTTCTCCTCAACGGCCACATTATCCACCGGCAGGTCACAGGACAGGTGATCTTGTACCAGCAGTACAGGATCAAATTGATGTAGCAGCTCCTTGAGGACCACCACACTTCTCGTTGTCCGTCTACTGGGGGCCGTCCTGCCTCTGACAATCCTCTACGCCTCACTAGACACCACATTCCAAGTGATGTCCCTCAGACCACCCTGCAAGGAAAAGCACAAGGAGGCATTGCAAGGTCTGTCTAACATATACCTGATGACAGAAACAAAGGAAGATGACCAAGTATAGGTGTGAGCCATGTAACACAGCCTTGTGTGCAGTTCCTTGCTTATTGCAAGTACCACACCCTGAAGCACTACTGAGTGGAAAGTAGGCTTATAGTGGCTGGTACAATAAATAGAATTGTACAATGTATTGAAATGTATGACTTGAGGTGTTTGATGAGGGGGGATTGGGGAAATGTTCCCAAAAAATAAACAAAAATATGCTCATACCCAGCTCTCACTTTGTTTGTAAGCCACTATTGTATCAAATACACCGGACCTATCGCCTCAGATTTCTCACCCTATCTTACACGCGCAGCCCCTCAGATAGGCTAATACCAAAGCCTATTTCAAATAATAATACATGTAACATAGATTATAATAATAATTATACAATTGTAAATAATACTATAGATACTCACTGCTACTGCTATAGGAAGAACGTTTCATAAAGGCTCATATGAAGCTGACATTGAAGTCTTGATGCAATGAGGGGTGCAGAGAATAGCGGCAAAATGCAACAATTCTCAAATTCTAGAAAAGCAGCATAGAATTTGAGTACCGCATGCAAAAAGAACTCACCCTGTAAGGGACGTTATTATTATTTAGAACTAACACGTCAAAAGGTTAAGGAGCCTTTTGGTCCCATACTTGAAGGTATGTTAACACTTGCCGTGCGGCAGCAGAAAGAGCAGTCTGTGACTTGGGTGGCTGGAGTCTTTGTAAAGACTCCCACCGAAGTCAGTCCCTCTCCTTGTTCGGGCGGTTTTCAGTGGTCGACGTCACCGGTCTTCTAGCCATCGTTGATCCATTTTTCATGTTCCATTTGTTTTGTCTTTGTTTTACACACCTGGTTCCAATTCCATAATTACATGTTAATTATTTAACCCTCTGTTTTCCCCATGTTTGGTGTGCGTGATTGTTTGTTGTAGGGTTTCGGTTATGTTTTTGGCTGGCATTATTTCGCCCATTTGTTTTTTGGGCGCATTGGATTTGTTATCCTGTTCTCCCGTATTTTATTAAATACGTTGTTCACTCATCTCTGCTTTCCTGCGCTTGACTTTTCACCATCTACACACACCAGCCTGACAGTCTTTGACAATTCTTAAAGCCTTCCTCTGACACCGCCTGGTATAGAGGTCCTGGATGGCCCAGTGATGTACTGGGCTACACACACTATTCTCTGTAACACCTTGCAGTCGGATACCAAGCATTTGCCATACCAAACGGTGATGCAACCAGTCAAGATGCTCTTGATGGTGCAGCTATAGAACGTTTTGAGGATCTGAGGTCCCATGCTAAATCTTTTCTGCTTCCTGAGGGGGAATAAGTGTTGTTGTGGCCTCTTCAAAACTGTCTTGGTGTGTTTGGACCATAATAGGTCCTTAGTGATGTGGACACCAAGGAACTCGACCCGCTCTCCTTCAACCCGGTCGATGTGAATTGAGGCATGCTCGGACCTCCTTTTCTCATGTTGAGGGAGAGGTTGTTGTCCTGTCACCACACTGCCAGGTTTCTGACCTCCTCCTTATAGGCCGTCTCATAGGGCACTATGTTGTTGAATGCTGGGCTGTAGTCAAGGAACAGTGTTCCTTTTGTCCAGGTAGGAAAGGGCAGTGTGGAGCGCAATAGAGATTTCGTCATATGTGGATCTGTTGGGGCGTTATGTGAATTAGAGTGTGTTTCTGGGATGATGGTGTTGGTGTTGATGTGAGCCATGACCAGCCTTTCAAAGCATTTCATGGCTACAGATATGAGTGCTACAAGGAGTTAGTCATTCAGGCCGGTTACCTTGGCATACTTGGGTACAGGGACAATGGGGGTCTGCTTGAAACGTAAGTATTACAGACTGGGTCAAGGAGAGGTTGAAAATGTCAGTGAAGACACTTGCCAGCTGGTCAGCGCATGCTCTGAGTATGCGTCCTGGTAATCCGTCTGGCCCTGCGGCCTTTGAATGTTAACTTGTTTAACTTGTTAGGGATCGGCTCATGAGGTGACCGTTTTGGAGAGCCTGGCGTGCCCAGGGTAAAATGCCTCCCATTCAGGCCCAGAAAATAGGATATGCACATATGTAGCACCTCACATATTTTTCCCATAGCCATGAATCCATTAGCCATCATGGCACACACATAACACATTTCACAGCGAAAACAAATCAATTACCTGTTGAAGAACTTCTGCTGAGGTCATCCTAAGTGTCCAACGAAGACAATCCATGGTTCTTTTGTTAGAAAAAGTAATGTATTTTATCCATAAATCCTCCATTTGGTTTATGCGTTATAATCAGAAAGCGACAGCCTCCACTAGTCCATTGAAGCGTGGCGAGAACTCGTTCATCTTATACCTATAAACTTGTCCAAGAACAATCAAACATAGTTTTAAATGTATCCTTAGGAACACTTTTACGTATATTTACTATTATAAATCAACCGGAATATAAACTGATCGATAAAGACGGTAAAAAAACACTGCGCGCTTTGTTGGGAACGCGCACTCGGTACTGTTTACATAAAAAGGTCACTTCCTGGTTTGCTCTTCTTCTCTGGTCTAATTCATCCAAAATGAAATTTTACACTGTCTCGAGACTGTTGACATCTAAAGGAAGCGATGGGTACTGCATTCATATGCCCTTATATGGTCATTTTCATGAGGGAGGGGTTCCCAATGAGGGACTCTGTCAAAACCACTTTTTCCAGGACAGAAATTCCTCGTGGTTTCGCCTGCCATATGCGTTCTGTTTCACTCACAGACAAATGGTTAACACTTTTGGAAAATTCGGAGTGTTTCCTATCCAATGGTACTAAATATGTGCATATCCTATTTTCCGGGCCTGAATGGGAGGCATTTTAATTTTGGGCACGCCAGGCTCTCGCATCACTGGGCAGCTTGGGGCTGGGTTACCCTTTGTAATCCATGATAGTTTGCAAACTCTGCATCAGAGCTGGTGTAGTAGGATTTGATCTTTGTCCTCTATTGACACTTTGCTTGTTTGACGGTTTGTTGGAGGGCATAGCGGGATATATTATAAGCTTCCAGATTAGTGTCCCACTCCTTGAAAGCGGAAGCTCTAGCCTTTAGCTAAGTGTGAATGTTGCCTCTAATCCATGGCTTCTGGTTGGGATATGTGTTTACAACCCAGTCTCTCATTAATTATGTACTAAATGTTCAAATTAGCAAAACGTTTTTATGTACTAATAACGCAAACTCTTGGCGCATCGAACTCCAATGCCACGCCCCTTCTGAATCCCTTAACTCGATGCTCTCTGAGTTTGTGCTATTAGTACAAATAAACATAACTGTTTATTTGGACTAGCTAGCTAGCTATTTTGAAATGAAAGCGAGGTAAGTTATCGGATAAAAAATGACCAATAATCTAGTCTTTCTGTATTTCGGCCTGCATAATTCTAAACTATTTATTTCAATAAGTTACGTACAGTGGGGCAAAAAAGTATTTAGTCAGCCACCAATTGTGCAAGTTCTCCAACTTAAAAAGATGAGAGAGGCCTGTAATTTTCATCATAGGTACACTTCAACTATGACAGAGGAAATGAGAAAAAGAAATCCAGAAAATCACATTGTAGGATTTTTTATTTATTTATTTGCAAATTATGGTGGAAAATAAGTATGGTTGCAAATGGTCCGCAGATGTAATTCCATCCGCTGTGCCCTCAACCGGCCATTTCCGGATGTCGGAGCAGACGCTTCTACTTACCCCGGCCTGCTAACTTTAAACGCTGTGTCTCCAGCGTGCTAGCGTAGTAACAACTACGCCGCGGCTCCCCTGCCCCATCTATTGCTGTTCACTGGATCCTATGATCACTTGGCTACATAGCTGATATCTGCTGGACTGTTCATTTATCATGGTACTCCATTTAGATATTTTTTTGTTTTGTTTATCTGTCGGCCCTAGCCACGAACTCATCCCACCATACCCTTGTCTGCACATTATGCCCTGAATCTATTCTACCATGCCCAGAAATCTGCTTCTTTTACACTCTGTCCCCAACGCGCTAGACAACCAATTTTGATAGCCTTCAGCCGTACACTCATCCTACTCCTACTCTGTTCCTTGGGTGATGTGGAGGTTAACCCAGGCCCTGCGTGTCCCCAGGCACTCTCATTTGTTGACTTCTGTAATCAAAAAAGCCTTGGTTTCATGCATGTTAACATCAGAAGCCTCCTCCCTAAATTTGTTTTACTCACTGCTTTAGAACACTCCGCCAACCCTGATGTCCTTGCCTTGTCTGAATCCTGGCTTAGGAAGGCATCCAGAAATTCTGAGATTTCCATACCCAACTACAACATTTTCCGCAGAGATAGAACTGCCAAAGGGGGAGGAGTTGCAATCTACTGCAGAGATAGCCTGCAAAGTTCTGTCATACTTTCCAGGTCTATGCCCAAACAGTTCGAACTTCTAATTAAAAAAATGTACCTCTCCAGAAATAAGTCTCTCACTGTTGCCGCCTGTTATAGACCCCCCCTCAGCTCCCAGCTGTGCCCTGGACACCATATGTGAATTGATTGCCCCCCATCTATCTTCAGAGTTCGTTCTGTTAGGTGACCTAAACTGGGATATGCTTAACACCCCGGCAGTCCTACAATCTAAGCTAGATGCCCTCAATCTCACACAAATCATCAAGGAACCCACCAGGTACAACCCTAAATCCGTAAACATGGGCACCCTCATAGATGTTATTCTGACCAACTTGCCCTCCAAATACACCTCGGCTGTTTTCAATCAGGATCTCAGCGATCACTGCCTCATTGCCTGCATCCACTATGGGTCCGCGGTCAAACGACCACCCCTCATCACTGTCAAACACTCCCTAAAACACTTCTGCAAGCAGGCCTTTCTAATCGACCTGGCCCAGGTATCCCGTCAGTAGAGGATGCCTGGTCGTTCTTTAAAAGTAATTTCCTCACCATCTTAAATAAACAGGCCCCTTTCAAAAAATGTAGAACTAAGAACAGATATAGCCGTTGTTTCACTCCAGACCTGACTGCCCTTGACCAGCACAAAAACATTCTGCGGTGGACTGCAATAGCATCGAATAGTCCCCGTGATATGCAACTGTTCGGGGAAGTCAGGAACCAATACACGCAGTCAGTCAGGAAAGCAAAGGCTAGCTTTTTCAAACAGAAATTTGCATCCTGTAGCTCTAACTCCAATACGTTTTGGGACACTGTAAAGTCCATGGAGAACAAGAGCACCTCCTCCCAGCTGCCCACTGCACTGAGGCTAGGTAACATGGTCACCACCGATAAATCCATGATGATAGAAAATGTCAATATAGCATTTACCTAAGGCTGGCCATGCTTTCCTCCTGGCTACCCCAACCACGGCCAACAGCTCTGCCCCCCCAAACAGCTACTTGTCCGAGCCTCCCCAGCTTCTCCTTCACCCAAAGCCAGGTTGCAGATGTTCTGAAAGAGCTGCAAAACCTGGACCCGTACAAATCAGCTGTGCTTGCAATCTGGATCCTCTCTTTCTAAAACTATCCGCTGCCATTGTTGCAACTCCCATTACCAGTCTGTTCAACCTCTCTTTTGTATCGTCCGAGATCCCTAAAGATTGGAAAGCTGCCGTGGTCATCCCCCTCTTCAAAGTGGGTGACCCTCTAGACCCAAAATGCTATAGACCTATATCCATCCTGCCCTACCTCTCTAAAGTCTTCGAAAGCCAAATTAATAAACAGATCACAGACCATTTCGAATACCACCGTACCTTCTCCGCTGTGCAATCCGGTTTCCGAGCTGGTCACGGGTGCACCTCAGCCACGCTCAAGGTACTAAACAATATAATAACCGCCATCGATAAAAGACAGTACTGTGAAGCTGTCTTCATCGACCTGGCCAAGGCTTCGATTCTGTCAATCACCGAATTCTTATCGGCAGACTCAATAGCCTTGGTTTCACAAATGACTGCCTCGCCTGGTTCACCAACTACTTTGCAGACAGAGTTCAGTGTGCCATATCGGAGGGTCTGCTGTCCGGACCTCTGGCAGTCTCTATGGTACAACAGGGTTCAATTCTCAGGCCGACTCTTTTCTCTGTTTATATCAATGATGTCGCTCTTGCTGTGGGTGATTCCCTGATACACCTCTACGCGGACGACACCATTTTATATACTTTGGGCCCTTCTTTGGACATTGGCCTCCAACTACTCCTAAACACTAGTAAAACTAAATGCATGCTTTTCAACCGCTCGCTGCCCGCACCGACGGTAAAAAAGACACTGCGTGACTTCTCGGGAGCTCGCGTTCCATTCTGTTTACATGAAAGAGTGACTTCCTTGTTTGCTCTTCTTCTCTGGTCTTATTCATCCAAAATGAAAAAAAATACACTGTCTCGAGACTGTTGACATCTAAAGGAAGCGATGGGTACTGCATTCATATGCCCTTATATGGTCATGTTCATGAGGGAGGGGTGCCCAAATGAGCAATGTGTCAAAGTCACTTTTTCCAGGACAGAAATTCCTCGGGGTTTCGCCTGCTTTATGCATTCTGTTTTACTCACAGACAAATGGTTAACAGTTTTGGAAAATTCAGAGTGTTTCCTATCCAATGGTACCAAATATCTGCATATCCTATTTTCTGGGCCTGAATGGGAGGCATTTTACTTTGGGCACGCCAGGTTCTCCAAAACCGACCCCTCAGCTGCCACTCCCTAACATGTTAACTAACTATTTAGCAGTATTGTGTCAGGGTTTGCAAACTATTACGGACTACAAAGGGAAACCCAGTCCGTAATAGTTTGCAAGCCCTGCCACATCCATTGGAATCTTCTGGACGCTGGGATTCTTCAGGCCAATCTACCAAAATGGTCTGAGAACAAGGTGATCCAGGACACTTCTGAATCCCGGTGGACTCTTGCTAGTCCACCAGTGGGCAATGTTACTTGTGTGGAGTGTGCTGATGACGCCGCCCCACTGTATGCGCTTTCGGTAGCCTGATTTCGTCCAGACTGATGCCATGTTCAAAACTGCAGTCATTACATGGTGGTACCAAACATAAGTACAGTTTTGAACATGGCACGCCTACTCCTTTTCCCTCCATCTGGCAATCGACGTCACCGGTCTAATGGCCACTGGCCCTGGCAACTATATTACACACACCTGTTCCCCATCATTACACACACCTATACTAACCTCGCTATATGGAAGCAGCAGAAGAAAAAAACATCTTCCAGACCGTCAATGAACAGGGTCATGTACATGTACTTCACCAACACCACGACCAGCTAGCGCAACTGGGTACGGTCATGGAGGAGGTCCTCCGTGTTCTCCACTGCCTCGACACCACCAGCGAGGCTCTCCATACCCCTATCAGATGGCCTGCTACCACGGATCTTCACATTGAGCCAGTCCCCCAGCCTACTCAGCCGTCCGCCCAGGTCAGCGATGCCCAACTGTCCCTTCCGGAGAAGTATGACGGTACTCCATCGAAATGCCGTGGATTCCTGCTCCTTCTATTTCGCCTATCAGACGGGAGCCCCCACCACCAAGAGGTCCAAGGTTGCCACGGTAATTTCTCTGCTGATCGGACCGGCATTGGAGTGGGCTACTGCTGTCTTGGAGAATGGAGAGGATGAGCTGGGTTCCTATGAGAGGTTCATGGCTCTGTTCAGGGCGGTCCGACCTTCCTCCAGAGGGCGAAGAGGGAGGTGAGCGACTGCGCAGACCGCTGCTCAGACCGCTGTGGAGTACGCCCTCACCTTTCGGACTGTGGTAGCCTCCGGAAGCCCATTATTTAGCCCTCGGTTGTCATTAGGTAGTATTGTTTTCTCTCACGTTCAGTACGCTTCTCATGTTTGTTAATTGGTATCGTTTAATTATTAAACTCACCTTCTGCATATTCTTCCTGACTCCCAGCGTATAAGTTACATTAGCTTGGGTTTTACTTGGACTTTGTAGTTACTGCAAATTTCAAGCTACATTTTCTTTGAAACGGAACATAATTGAACCAGGACACAAGATTTAACAGATACTAAAAAGCCTGATTTCAGTCTTTAACTCAATTTGATCAAAAGTGTAGTTGCTGCATTTTGGGCAGAATAGTTTCCCTAATGTTGGAGCACTGGCATTGGAATATATTTACATATATATACACATACACACCACTATATACATCATCCCTTAACAGTATAACCAATGGGCTGTGAATGTTTTTCAGTGGAAATACTGAAGATGAAAACAGCTTTTGTGATGTGCGTGTGTGAAACTTAATACCTCAGGTGCAAGTACCTCTCATCAGGGTGAGCTGAAACCTGTTAAAACTGGATGTGCCCAATCCTACAATACAGTAAATGTATAGCTGCTAATTATATATATTGCAATTGGCCAGATAGAGAACATGAAACGGTTTATTTAGAGTTTGTTGGTCATGTGACATGAGCATTTGAACAAGTTTCACATGATGGGCTGTGTGTGTTTTGGTAGTTTTTTCATGTATAGTTCCACATGTATAATTAGTGACTTGTTCATGTTTTCTATTCTCTGTTTGTTTGTTTTCTGGTCATAGTTGCTCCAGTAGTGAGTGTGACAGTCAATGCTCCTTCTGTTGTTGGCGAGAATGAGGTTGTATATGCAACATTTGTGGATGCTGGTGCCAAGCCACAGGCAGAAGTGAGATGGAACACTGTTGCATTCGACAGTTTGTTGAGAAAGGTGACTAACTCCACCCAGCACGACAACAGAACCACCACAGTACTCAGCCACCTGCTTGGGGTGCCAACCAGAGTAGCCAATCAGCAGCAGGTCCAGTGTGTGGTCAACCAGTCTGCCCTGATTTCAGAGAAGACCTACAGCATAGATATCCACTGTAAGTATATTCTACTACCACTGTCCTAGACCATAGACGTCCACTGTAAATGCGTACTCCACTATCAATGTCATAGACCATAGACATCCACTTTACATATAGACTCTCACTGTGTTTACTGGCTGTAGCAGAGTAGCCCCTCTAAACAGTCTCTGTTAGTGCTATGGACCTACAAGACTTTCTTGTACTGCTCCTCTACTACAAGTAATCTATCAAACTGAAATGAAGGAAAACCAGGTTCACAAACAACTGAATTCTCAGTGTTGACTCATCTGTTCCACCCCTGTACACTGTAGTGCCATTGTTATGGGTGTCATATATCTGTCTTGGTATGTATGGGTCTCTCTCTCTCTCTCTCTCTCTCTCTCTGACAGTGAACATTACCCTTAGTGATCCCTCTCAAGCTACAGGCTTGTCTATTTATGGAAAAATCACATTGATTAACGCTTTGGTCCTATCACAGTTTACTTACTTACAAAAGGCACTGCCTACTCCAGATGACTCGTTTTTCAAATAATATGAGCAAAAAATATTTCATTTTATTTGGAATGTTAAGCCAGACAAAATTAAATGTGCCTATTTCTATAATGAATATGAGTTCGGGGCTAAAATGATTAAATATTAAAGCTTTTAACCTCTCACCAAAAGCTTCACTCATACATAAGTTATACTTAAACTCAAAATGGTTCTCCAGTAGATTTGTTAAGAAAGGCTCATCCTTTGTTCAAATATTGCCTTTTAACCTTCATACAGATTATTACTTCTCATTTCCGACTAATTGAAAATTACATTTTGTTTAAAGTATCGCCCTTTCTTAAACAAGCCATACAAAGTTGGTTACAATTTCAGTTTTATCCTCCAGAAAAGATAGAACAAATGTTACAACAAATGTTATGGTTAAACTCAAATATACTGATTAATAAAAAAAAACATTATTTATGGATTTGTTTTATTTTATTGTATTACATTTATTAATGATATTAAGAATAGAAACGGAGGGGTTATGTCTAGTCGCCTCTTCACTGTTGACGTTGAGACTGTTGATTTATGGGTACTATTTAATGAAGCTGCCAGTTGAGGACTTGTGAGGCGTCTGTTTCTCAAACTAGACACTCTAATGTACTTGTCCTCTTGCTCCGTTGTGCACCGGGGCCTCCCACTCTTTCTATTCTGGTTAGAGCCAGTTTGTGCTGTTCTGTGAAGGGAGTAGTTCACAGCATTGTACGAGATCTTCAATTTCTTGCATGGAATAGCCTTCATTTCTCAGAACAAGAATAGACTGACGACTTTCAGAAGAAAGGTGTTGTTTCTGGCCATTTTGAGCCTGTAATCAATGCTGATGCTCCAGATACTCAACTAGTCTAAAGAAGGCCAGTTGTATTGCTTCTTTAATCAGCACCAAAGTTTTCAGCTGTGCTAACGTAATTGCAAAAGGGTTTTTTAACGATCAATTAGCCTATTTAATTGATAAACTTGCATTAGCTAACACAACGTGCCATTGGAACACAGGAGTGATGGTTGCTGATAATGGGCCTCTGTAGATATTCCATAAAGAAATCTGCCGTTTCCATCTACAATAGTCATTTACAACATTAACAAAGTCTACACTGTATTTCTGATCAATTTGATGTTATTTTAATGTGAAAAAAGTGTTTTTCTTTCAAAACAAGGACATTTCTAAGTGACCCCAAACTTTTGAACGGTGGTGTATGTAAATGAGATATTTCCAGATTTCATTTGATAACTTTTCCCCAAAACATTTAAACATATTTTCTCTTTGTCATTATGGGGTATTGTGTCTAGATGGGTGAGAGTTTTCTCCAATTTAATACATTTTGAATTAGTCTTTAACAAAATGTTGAAGTCAAAGGGTATTAATACTTTCTGAAGGCAGTGTATATGTTTTGACAAGGTTTGTATCACAACTAAAGTGGCCAAATAACTCCAAACGTAACCTATAGGCATACAGTAGGACCCCTGGAACACAGTTGGAGAGCACATAGCCTACAGAGCCAAGTGAAACGTGTTCATATAAACCCAGTTTTATAAGTCCATTGGTACAAACAGAATGAACTGAACTAAATAAGGAGCTGATGAGACCAGGTGATTAACTAACACAGGTGAAATCAATTAACAAAAACGAAAGACAGGGCTCGTTCAAGAACACAAAGAAACAGAACACAAGGTTGACTAAGAAAATAAATACAGAACCTTACAAATCTTGTCTGCTAAATGAACTAGTGTAGCCAACAGTCATATGGCATAGCCAGATCAGGGCGTAACATAAGGACAACTCAGAATATGCTTTTCTGTTTTGCTGAAATAGGCTACATTTTCTTCATATCATGTTTCTTTAGACCTGTCTAAATTAAATAATGGATGTATTGTGATGGTGTGGGCTATATTAAATAGATTTATTAAACTTTTTAAAATGTAGATGTTCCAAAGGTCTGCATCTGTGGCTTGTAGGCTATGCGTGGAAGCCAGGAGATTCTAAACATGTTTATGTCAATTACAGTGAGACCGGCAGTTATTTGCATGACAATCATGGGCTGACAAGATTTCAGGACTGCCACAAACCTAGCCAAGACATTTGACCACCCATTTGGCTCTATTCCATGGAGAAGGGGTGTTTCCCTCCCTGACATGTGCAACCAGCGACAGAGGCGTGATACTGAGAGGCTGAGGAAGTTTTTACAAAATATCACCAGAAAAACACAGTACATCAGACACTGTAATAACAACAACAAAAAATCCTCCCTTCAAAGAAGTTACTGTTTACATCCTCTACAACAGATTCAGAACACTGCCTCTGCCCAGACTCCTAACTTGATTGCTATCCTATTACACTGAGAACAGACCATGTAACCATAGACTGGTGGCTGAGAGGCTGTCACTGGAAAGTCCCCATGGAATGATCCTCATGGGAATGGCTGAAATTGGAGTGTTTCAACCCAACCCACTTGGCTTTATAGCTTTGAAGCATTCAGCTGTGTCATTCCTCAGTTCAGTAATTTTTTTCAACACGAAGGAGAAAAAAAGCAAGAGCAGTTGTTCTACTGGAAAAAAAGATAACAACTGATGTTTATACAGGGTTGGGGAGTAACTATGGATACAAATTTTGGTACATTTTGCTGCTGACTAACCAACTCCCATTAACCGATTAATAAATGGTTAAATTTGTTTTTAAACAGTAAAATGACATGACCAACAGAAGAACATGCGATAATAGCAAGCCTATTGTGTCATATTACTGAACATGCAACTACTGTAATGAAGCATACAATGTAATACACCTTTTTTAACTTCTTAGGGAGCAGCGCACGAGGTGACGGTTTTGGAGGGCCTGGCGTGCCCAAAGTAAAATGCCTCCCATTCAGGCCCAGAAAATAGGATATGCACAGATTTAGTACCATTGGATAGGAAACACTCTGAAGTTTCTTAAAGTGTTAACATTTGGTCTGTGAGTATAACAGAAAGGATATGGCAGGCGACAACCCGAGGAATTTCTGTCCTGGAAAAAGTGGTTTTGACACATTGCCTCATTTGGAACCCCTCCCTTATGAAAATGCCCATATAAGGCATATGAATGCAGTACCTATTGCTTCCTCTGGATGTCAACAGTCTCGAGAAAGTGTTTTGATTCATTTTAGCTGCTTTTAGATTGTAGAAGAATATGAATAAGGAAGTGGCCACACAGATGTCAATAGAAGAAAATGTGCGTTCCCGGCTGGCTCGCTCTGTGTTTTTTTCCTTTCTTATCGCCCAGTTTATATTCCGGTTGAAATGTTATACTATATATACATAAAAGTGTTCCTAAGGATACATTTAAAATTATGTTTGATTGCTCTTGGACAAGTTTATAGGTATAAGTTGAACGAGTTCTCTTCACGTTTCAATGGACGAGTCGACGCTGTATTTTCTCAGAACGTGCCAACCAAACAGAGATTTATGGATTGTCTTCGTTGGACACTTGGGAAGCCCTCTGCAGAAGTTCTTCAAAAGGTAATTGATTTGTTTTCGCTGTGAAATGTGTTATGTGTGAACTCTGATGGCTTATGAATTTATGGTAATGGGAAAAATATGTGGGGTGCTATCCTCAAAAAATCAAATGTGGTGCTTTTGCGGGAAAAGCCTTTTTGAAATCTTACAACGCTGTGATATTGCCAAGAAGCAGAGCTTTTGATGACTATGCAACACTTGTATATTGATGCATGTTTAATAATTCAACTTTTGGATTTTGAATTTGGCGCCTTGCATTTCACCGGGTTGTGTCAGGAGTGGGGCGCTAGCGCACCACTGCTCCCTAAGAAGTTCAAGTAGTTGTATTCAAATGGAAGCCACTAATCGATTACGTTCCAGAGGGAGCTTGCCAATATCCTGTCCAGGGGTTTGAATAGCATGTAGGCCTAATGCACTGGGCCGGTGTCTGATTTCTGCTTGTGCTAGTAAACGCTCCTTAACTGTCCCCTCTGTCACATACCTAACACACAGAGCCAGCTGTTCAGACTGCCCATCCCTGGCCTCATCCACCATAATGGCATACATTCCAGACTTTGACATCTCAGAGACTATGGTTTCCTTAGTCTCTTGAGCGCAGCATTCGATCATGTCATTCTGAGATTCTGGAGAGAGATACGTCGCATTTGATGGAGTATTGTACCTTAGCAGGAAAGGGTCAAACTCCTTCAAAATCTCCATACATTCAAGAAAGTTCCCTCTATTTGTGCTTTCACTAGATTCATCGGCACGGAAAGAGAGTCCCTGTCTTCCTAACATTGAGGTGACCGCAACAATTCTCCTCAGTTACTCCCTTCTCTGCAATATCACTAGCATGGGCAGATGTTAACTTCTTAGGGAGCGGCTCCCGAGGTGACGGTTTTGGAGAGTCTGGCGTGCCCAAAGTAAAATGCATGCCACTCAGGCCCAGAAAATAGGATATGCACATAATTTGTATTATTGGATAGGAAAGACTGAAGTTTCTAAGAGTGTTAAAATAAATCATACTTATAAATCATCCAAAATATAATTCCAGGATCCTCAAAATGGCTTGACATTAACCAGGTTTCCATCAAACCTTTCTGTGCGAGTAAAGCATTTTTTTTGTGACACTAGAACCAATTTAACATTTTATTTTATTTTATCAACAATAGCTCAATTTGATGCAAACATAACTCTGATGGGAAAATGTTCAGTGGTTTTCTTTAGCAGGTAATTGCCGGCTTTTGGAAGATAAAAAAAAATAAAGTCCGGGAGAGGCTGTCTATCATAGCCTACGCTACGAATTTGCGCTTCTGCACCATTCTCTCACTTCCTGCTGCTGAGGAGAAAGAGAGAGAGAAAGAGCAAGAGCAAGAGAGGAGCCTTGTCCTTGAATGCAATGGAGGCCTTTTTTATTGAAGTTTTAAAAAAGTTAGAGGAAAAAGAGTATGTCTTTTAGTGAAAAGCCTATAAGAGGAATTTAATATTACGTTTTAATATTTAAACCCTGTTTTAACAAACAATTGACAGCAAAAAAACACAAAAATTGACACCAAAATTGTGTTCAGAACTTGGGTTAGGAAAAAAAATATATAACGGGTGCATCGTTCCGGAACTGTACAGGCCTTCTGAGATGCACCCAGAAAAACAAACTATAAAGAGTGTATTTCACCTGCTCACTTTCACATTACATATGATGATTGCATCTGTCCAATGCAGTGTCTCCCAATCCTGGCCCAGCAGACCCAGAGGGGCAAGCGCCCCCATCCCAGTACCAAAACACCCAGTCTCCACCAACCAACTCATCCAACCTTTGATTGGCTGACTAAAGTGTCAGCGCAAAGGCAGAAACAAAAACGTGCAACACTCCATGCCCCTGGGACAAGGACCGGGAGACACCGGCCCAGTGCATTAGGCCTACATGCTATTCAAACCCCTGGACAGGATATCGGCAAGCTCCCCCTGGAACCTAATCGATTAGTGGCTTCCATTTGAATACAACTACTTGAACTTCTTAGGGAGCAGTGGTGTGCTAGCTCCCCACTCCCGACACTCCCCGATGAAATGCAAGGCGCCAAATTCAAAATCCAAAAGTTGAATTATTAAACATGCATCAATTTACAAGTGTTGCATAGTCATCAAAAGCTCTGCTTCTTGGCAATATCACAGCATTGTCAGATTTCAAAAAGTCTTTACGGCGAAAGCACCACATTGGATTTTTTGAGGATAGCACCCCACATATTTTTTCCATTACCATAAATTCATAAGCCATCAGAGTTCACACATAACACATTTCACAGCAAAAACAAATCAATTACCTTTTGAAGAACTTCTGCAGAGGGCTTCCCAAGTGTCCAACGAAGACAATCCATGGTTCTTTTGTTAGAATAAGTAATGTATTATATCTATAAATCTCTGTTTGGTTGGCGTGTTATAATGAGAAAATACAGCGTTGACTCGTCCACTGAAACGTGAAGAGAACTCATTCAACTTATACCTATAAACTTGTCCAAGAACAATCAAACATAATTGTAAATGTATCCTTAGGAACTCTTTCATGTATATGTTGTATAATATTTCAACCGGGAATATAAACTTGGCGATAAGAAAGGAAAAAAACACAGAGCGCGCCAGCCGGGGGAATGCACATTTTCTTCTATTGACATCTGTGTGGCCACTTCCTTATTCATCTTCTTCTACAATCTAAAAGCAGCTAAAATGAATCAAAACACTTTCTCGAGACTGTTGACATCCAGAGGAAGCAATAGGTACTGCATTCATATGCCCTTATATGGGCATTTTCATAAGGGAGGGGTTCCAAATGAGGCAATGTGTCAAAACCACTTTTTCCAGGACAGAAATTCCTCTGTTTTTCGCCTGCCATATCCGTTCTGTTATACTCACAGACAGAATGTTAACACTTTTAGAACATTCAGAGTGTTTCCTATCCAATGGTACTACATATGTGCATATCCTATTTTCTGGGCCTGAATGGGAGGCATTTTACTTTGGGCACGCCAGGCCCTCCAAAACCGTCACCTCGTGCGCTGCTCCCTAAGAAGTTAATTACGTGTAGGATTTCCTACAACCTCTACCAGGGGAGAATCCTAAATATTTCCCTGTACCACATTGTTACAGTAGGTGGCATGTTGTCAACACATGTCCAAAGAATGCATTTTCTTTCCAAAAGTTGTTGATCATATCCAACCCAGATGGGTCACAATGTACCATGAGTAAAAATAATCCTGGATCTTTGTTCATTCTTGAATTTAACATAGTACTCAATTCGAAAGAGAAGCAACAAAGCCCCTCCACCACGGCAAGGCGGAGTCCAGGAGAGGGGATAAAAAAACTGAAACAATTGCCAGCACGGTGTAAAGAGGTGGTGGAGGAGGAGCCGAGCCGAGGTTTCTAATGTCACAGAGAATACTGCATAGAGTCTCTGTTCATTAGATGGTTGGAGAATTGGCCTGCTCTTTACAAATGGTTAGAACATTGGAGAATGTGCGGACTGGAATTCGTCCCACACCCAGTGCATGTCTGAGATTCTTCTGGCATCTGATCTCAGCCTGTCCGGTGATTTCTTTAAAACAGTACAATAAATATACCTCATGAATAGACAATAGCACAAACAATATATTTTTTTAATAATATAAGAATAAATAATAAAAAATGATGTGTGTTCCCTACATCAATACAACAATACTTATTCCTTATCCACCTTCCTGGTTTGGAGTGTTAGAACCCAGACGTCCCAGGTTCATCTTCCTCAACCTTTTCATCAGACATTATAACAGTATTATTACTTAGCAAAAAGTGGCTGATGAGAAAAAGTGGCTGATGAAAAAGTGGCTGATGAGGTTAATCACGCAACAATGGTGGACTTTAACATAGTCACATACCTGTGGTGGTGCCTGGAACTGGTGATTGGCTATGATTGAACTCCTGGCATATAGTCCCCAGAAATATATAATATGAACTTGAGCAAAATCAATATATGATCATCTAATGCCAAATAATTTTAAAAATTGCAAAATTCAGTTCATAATATTACAGTAGTTGATATTACCAAGGAAACTGTCCGTATTTGCACCGGTACCATACGAGTGCAGCAGCAGCAACAATCAAGCATAGAATGACAACGAGTAGAACCAAACAGGCAGCAGAGGTCTCTGTGAGGAGAGAGGGGATACAGTTAATATAAGTCTGCATTTACAATTACATATCATTTTGTTTTCCTAGCAGCTGCAATTACGTGTAATTTTGCTGCCCGAGCAATCATTATAGCCTTGATTTAAACCCTTCCCTGCAGAAAGCTAAGAGATAATACCAGGTTATAAGACATGTACATATGCAGTAAGAGATAAGTGTGTGTCATGACCATCTTAGTTAATTGTTATATAGTACCTTCCTGTAGAAAGGGGAATGAGGCCATAAGCTTGAAACTAGCACATGCAGAGAAAGATAAGTGAGCATCTAATGCAAGAGAAAGAGACATCACATTTCTCAACCTCATATATGTGTATATCAGGAATACCTGTATCGTTTCCAGACACATTTCCCTATGGGGCAAGAAATTATTCAATAAATCAAGCAATCAAATCAACCAACCAACCAACCAATCGATCACATAACAATTATAAGCAACTTATAAAACAGCATAAGAAACCAACCAGCAGTGGTGTAAACTACTTAAGAACAAATACTTTAAAGTACTACTTAAGTAGTTTTTGGGGGTATCTGTAATTTACTATTTATATTTTTTTGACAACTTTTACTTCACTACATTCCTAAAGAAAATAATGTACTTTTTCCTCCATACATTTTCCCTGACACCCAAAAAGGCTTGTTACATTTTGAATGCTTAGCAGGACAGGAAAATGGTCAAATTCACACACTTATGAAGAGACCATCCCTGGTCTACCCCACTGCCTCTGATCTGGCGGACTCACGAAACACAAACGCTTCGTTGGTAAATTATGTCTGAGTGTTGGAGTGGGCCTCTGGCTATAAGTAAATTTCAAAAAACAAGACAATTGCGCCGTCTGGTTTGCTTAATATATTGATATTTAAGTATTACTTTGCTATTACATTTACTTTTGATACTTAAGTATATTTAAACCCAAATACTTTTACTTATGTAGTAATTTGCTGGGTGAATTTCACTTTTATGTGAGTCATTTTCTATTATGACAATTGGGTACTTTTTCCACCACTGGCAACCAGTATGAGTAGTGTGTGTGTGTGTGTCTCAGGTGCTTCTCACCAGAGGATGTGTGTACATGGAGGGAGCCAGTTGCTCGTCCGTAGGGGTTGGAAGCCTCACAGACATAGAGACCATTCAGCTCAGAGCTGAGACTGAGGAAGTGCAGTGTGTCTCCCTCTGCTCTCACTGATGACCCAGGCCATGGCTGGGCCAATCTGCAAGAGAGAGATAGGAGAAGGTCTGAGTGTGTGTGTGTGTGTGTGTGTGTGTGTGTGTGTGTGTGTGTGTGTGTGTGTGTGTGTGTGTGTGTGTGTGTGTGTGTGTGTGTGTGTGTGTGTGTGTGTGTGTGTGTGTGTGTGTGTGTCTTTGTGAAAGACAACGGCATGATTTGACTGCCAGCATAATTCAACAACTGTCCTTCAGAAATTAACATACTGATGATTCAAGCTAACATTTACACTGCCGTTCATAAGTTTGGGGTCACTTAGAAATGTCCTTGTTTTTGAAAAAAATATATTGTCCATTAAAATGACATCAAATTTATCAGAAATACAGTGTAAATATTGTTAATGTTGTAAATGACTATTGTAGCTGGAAATGGCCGATTTTTTACGGAAGATCTATATAGGCGCAGAGTTGCAGAGAAAAAGCCATATCTCAGACTGGTCAAAAAAAGAAAAGATTAAGATGGGCAAAAGAACACAGACACTGGACAAAGATATGGCTTTTTCTTTGCAACTCGGGGGTCGCCTCTTCACTGTTGACGTTGAAACTGGTGTTTTGCGGGTACTATTTAATGAAGCTTCTTTAATCCGAACGTGCCATTGGAACACAGGAGTGATGGTTGCTGATAATGGGCCTCTGTACGCCTATGTAGATATTCCATAAAAAAATCTGCTGTTTCCAGCTACAATAGTCATTTACAACATTAACAATGTCTACACTGTATTTATGATCAATTTGATGTTATTTTAAATGGACAAAAAATGTGCTTTTCTTTCAAAAACAAGGACATTTCTAAGTGACCCCAAACATTTGAATGGTAGTGTACATGTGCAGCTAATATTTAAATTTAAACTGTTCTGAACTAGTTTACATAGGAGTGAGTACCTGCTCCAGGTGTAGCTGGGTTGTGGGTTGCCATCTGCTACACATAGGAAGACTGTGGCTTTAGATGCCTCACTAAGGGTAATCTTCATTGTCTGAGGTGGATCTATGAGAGAGAGAGAGATACAGAGAGAGTGTCAGGCTATAGGGAGAAAGTCTGAGACATAGCAGTGTGGTGCCAGGACAACCTCTCCAAAAACGACAGTAAGACCAAGGAGTTGATCGTGGACTATAAGAGAAAGAGGGGAGTTCACGGCCCCATCCACATCGACAGGGCTGTTGTGGAATTTGTCGAGAGCTTTAAGTTCCTTGACGTCCACATCAGTAATGACTTAACATGGTCGACACACACCCACACAGTCCTGAAGAGAATGGGCCGTCAGATCCTCAAAAAGTTCTACATCGAGAGCATCTTGACTGGCTGCATCATCTCTTGGTATGGCAATGGCACCGCCCTTGAACGTAGAGCGCTACAAAAGGTGGTGCGGACTCTATATTAGGTCTCAGAGGAAGACCCGAAAAATTGCCAAGAAGTTCAGCCACCCAAGCCGTAGGCTAGTCACTCTGCTACCGTCCAGCAAACGGTACCGGGAGCATCGGCTCTCAGAACAACAGGCTCAGAGACAGCTTCTACCCCCAAGCAATAAGACTGGTAAATAGTAAATACCTTTTACCCAAACTATCTGCACTGACTCTATCTTGAACTGACCCTACGCACACTCACTAGACTTTGTATACACACCATCTATACACTCACTCACTCACACACCCACACTACACTGTCACTCCCACACACATCCCTCACACATTCAAACACTACATACGCACACACACACATAACAAACACGTATACCAACACAAAAACACACACACACACACACTTCTACACATAATTTTCTGCTGCTACTCTGTTCCTTATTTTTCTCGTGATATTATCTATCCTGATGCCTAGTCACTTTACCTTGCCTTCATGTACATACTGGTACTGGTGCGCTCTGTATATAGCCCCATTCTTGTGTATTTTTTTGTATTCCTCTTGTGTTAGTTACTATTTTATTTAATATAATGTTTTTTTTTTTAACTCTGCATTGTTGGGAAAGGTTTGTAAGCAAGCATTTCACTTTAAAGTCTACACCAGTCGAGTTCAAATCAAATTTTATTGGTCACATACACATGTTTAGCAAATGTTATTGCGGATGTAGCGAAATTCTTGCAAATTCGGCACATTTGATTTGATAGAACGAGACATTGAGAGCGAGTGAAAGAGAGAATGCGAGGTGGTTACAGTTACTGCAGATATAGAATGTAAATAGACCTACACTCACACACCCATACCAAGACAGATATATGACACCCCTAACAATGACTCTACAGTCGCTGAGCAGTGGGTGGAACTTTAAACCTCTTAAGGATTAGCCCTTTTTTTTCAAATTTCTCCCAAATCTAACTGCCTTTAGCTCAGGCCCTGAAGCAAGGATATGCATATACTTGGCACCATTTGAAAGGAAACAATTTGAAGTTTATGGAAATGTGAAAGGAATTTAGTAGAATATAACACATTAGATTTGGTAAAAGATAATACAAAGAAAAAACCAACCGTTCTTTTTTCCTTTTTTTGTACCATCATCTTTGAAATTCAAGAGGAAGGCCAGCCCAGAAACCAGCAAAGATGCAATTTTCGGTAGTGTCTGTGCAAAGTTTTAGACTGATCCAATGGACCATTGCATTTCTGTTCAAAATGTATTATCAAGACTGCCCAAATCTGCCTAATTTGTTCATTATTATTATTATTATTATTATATTTTTTTAAGGGGTGGATCAGCTTAATATTACAGAAAGACTGTTGCTTCCATCAATGCTTAGGCTTCCATCTTCAGTTTATACATCTTATACACTTTTTACAGACACAATCTATTTTACAATAGTTATATATTTAGTTTTTTTATTTGTCCTTCCTCTATTTCTGGTGTCCATTCAGTTTGATTGCTATTTGTAACTGTGCTATTTCACAACATTTTGAACCTATATACATTTTACCGACCCCGTATGTTTTACATTGGTTATCTTGTTATTAGTCCCACCCTTCAGCTCCATTCAACCCCTCCCATCTATCTATTAACACCATCCATTTTGGATTTCTATTTGCCATAGATTTTTCAACTGTGCTGTGATGCTTCACAAAAGTACTGAACCTTTCCATTCTCATAGTTTCTACAGATTGTAAATTAAAAATATATATTTTTTGCTAAAATAATTATTATATTATTGATTGATTGACTATGGCTTTTCAAATCACCCATTATTGCTATCTGCAGCGTTAGTTTTAGGCAAATGTTACAATTCTTCATCCATTCCTGGACCTGTGACCAAAAACGAGCTACATATGGACAATACCAAAATAAATGATCTAATGACTCCTCACAGCAACATCTGCAGAGCTGGGAAGATTGTATCCCCCATATATATAACATTCTATTGGTTGCAAGAATTCTATATAGTAATTTAAATTGAAAAATTCGAAGTTTTGAATCCGGCATTGTTTTGCGTATCAATTCGAAAACCATGTGCCATGGAATGGATACATCGAAAATCTCTTCCCAACTATTTTGCAATTTATATGGCACAGCTATTATTTTTTTGGTCCTTAAGTGAAATTGGTATATGTTTTTATTTATCACACTTTTCTTTAACCATTTATGTTCTTTAACTTCTTTGGGAGCAGCGCACGAGGTGACCGTTTTGGAGAGCCTGGCGTGCCCAAAGTAAAATGCCTCCCATTCAGGCCCAGAAAATAGAATATGCACATATTTAGAACCATTGGATTGGAAACACTCTGAATTTTCTGTGTTAGCTGCATGTGTGACATAACTCCACCAGTCCTATTTATGATATCATTCACAAAAATTATACCTTTTTTTAAAGATTCTTTGAAAAATACGAAGAAAGAAATTTCTTTATCAATTAGTATATTTGAGTTTAACCACAATATTTGTTGTATTATTTGTATTATTTGTACTTCAGGTGGATTAAACTGAAATTGTAACCAACTTTCTAAGGCTTGTTTAAAAAATAGCAATATCTTTGAGATTATTTCCTTTTCAAACAACCGAAAATGAGCAGATGTAATCTGAATAAAGGGGAAAAAGCCATTCTTGAACATAGGATGAGACATTCTTACCAATTTACTAGAGAATCAGTTTGGATTGAAGTATAACTTTTGTATGACTGATGCCTTTAGTGAGAGGTCTAATGCTTTAATATTTAATAGTTTCTGCCCACCAAATTCATATTAATTATATAAATAGGCCCTTTTAATTTTGTCTGGCTTGCCATTCCAAATAAAATGTAATATTTTTGTTCATATAATTTAAAGAGCAGGTCACTAGGTGAAGGCAAAACCATAAGCAAATAGGTAAACTGTGATATGACTAAAGAGTTAATTAGGGTGATTTTCCCACAAATAGATAGGTATTTTCCTTTCCATGGTAGCAATATCTTATCTATTTTTGCTAACTTTCTATGAAAATTTATTGGAGCGAGATCATTTCTTTCTTTTGGGATTTGTATACCGAGTATGTCCATATCTTCGTCAGACCATTAAATTGGTAAACTACACAGTAATGTAAAATTAGATGTATTTTGTGATCCATTACGTAATATAGTGCATTTATCATAATTTGGTTTTAATCCAGAGAGGATAGCAAAAGTATTAAGATCCTCTATGAGGCTGTGGAGAGATTCTAATTGTGGTCTTAAAAGAAGACATGAATCATCAGCGTACAATGACACCTTAGTTTTTAAGCCACGGATTTCTAATCCCTTAATAGTATTATTTAATCTAATTTTAACAGCTAACATTTCGATGGCAATAATAAATAAATAGTGGACAACCTTGTTTTACTCCTCTAGATCATTTAAAACTTTCTGAGATGTAGCCATTATTTACTATTTTACACCTAGGGTCACTATACATAACTTTAACCCATTTTATAAGAGATTCCCCAAAATTGAAATATTCTAGGCATTTATATACAAACTTCAGTCGTACTTTATCAAAAAAATCTGCTATGAAAACCAGGCCTGGTGTCCCCGATATTTCATAGTATTCTATCGTTTCGAGTGCTTTTCTTATATTATCTCCAATGTATCGTCCATGTAAAAAACCTGTCTGGTTGGGATGAATAATATCTGACAATACTTTTTTAATTCTATGCGCCAAGCATTTTGCTAGGATTTTTGCATCACAACACTGAAGTGTAAGAGGTCTCCAATTTTTTAAATGGACTGGATCTTTATATATACCACTTGGGTCCTGTTTCAGGAATAATGATATCAGACCTTCTTGTTGCAGTGTCTGATAATCTACCGTTTTTATAGGAGTGGTTAAAACATGCTAATAATGGTCCTCTGAGTATATCAAAAAAAGTTTTGTATACTTCCACTGGTATGCCATCCAGCCCTGGAGTTGTCCCTGCTTTAACTACTTAGGGAGTAGCGGCCGCTCCCGACACTACCCGGTGAAATGTAAGGCGCTAAATTCAAAAATATACAAGTGTTGCATAGTCATCAAAAGCTCTGCTTCTTGGCAATATCACAGCATTGTCAGATTTCAAAAAGGCTTTGAGAAAAGGATTCAGAAAGAATTTGGTACATTTTTCGCAAAATTCCATCCAAGTCTCTTAATTTTTATAATATATTACACTGGATCTTTCCTGAATAAGTTCCTCCATTTCTTTTTGTTTTTTCTCTAACTTATTCTGTACCTCTATGGTACAGTTTTTATTGCTATCTAACTGTAATGTTAGTCCTTCAATTTCCTTTGTTAATATGGACTCTTTTGATCTAAATTGCTTTTGTTTTATAAATGAGTACTGAATTGCATGGCCTCTAAAGGCACATTTAAAAGTGTCCCATACAATAAGGGGATCTGCTGTACCTATGTTATGTCTGAAAAAGTCAGTTATGAATTATTCTGTCCTAGTTCTAAACAATTTATCATCTAGTAGGCTTTGATTAAATTTCCAATATCCTCGCCCATGTGGAAATTCTGAGTAATATATATGCCAATTATGTGATGATCTGACTGCATTCTGTCCCCTATCAACACTTTTTAAACATTTGGTGCCAGAGAGAATGGCATAAGAAAGTAGTCAAGACAACTAGCTTGATTAAGCCTCCGCCTTGTATATCTCACTAGGTCAGGGTATTTAAGTCTCCATATATTCACTAATTCCAATATATCCATGACATTCATGATTTATTTAAGTGCCTGAGGGTGATAGTTTGTAGAGTGATTTCCTTTCCGGTCCATAGAGGTATTTAAGACCGTATTAAAATCTCCAACCATAATAATAGAGTCGTGTTGCTTGTAGAGTTAATACATTTTTATATATATTTTCAAAGAAGTTTGGATTATCATTATTAGGACCGTATAGTTTAATAAGCCATATCTGTTTACTAATTTGTTTATTAATAACTTTTCATGTTAAAAATTGTCCACTCTCCTCAAACAATAGCATGGTATTCTTTCACTGTAATAGCTACTGTAAATTGGACAGTGCAGTTAGAATAACAATAATTTAAGCTTTCTGCCAATATCAGATATGTCTATGTCCTGGGAAATGTTCTTGTTACTTACAACCTCATGCTAATCGCATTAGCCTACGTTAGCTCAACCGTCCCGTGGAAGGGACACCGATCGCGAATACGTTTTTAATAAACAGATGAGGCAACACTCTAAGAATGCATTTGTTTGTGAACCTGGTTTTCCTTCATTTGAGTTTGATTACTTGCAGTAGAGGAGCAGTACAATGAAAGCCTTGTAAAGGTCCATACCACTCTGTGCCTCAGAACTATGTTTAAGCTAAGGAAAATAACAGTTGTTACAGGCTAGATCAAAGGCTTTCCTCTGTGGAAAGGGTTTAACATGGAACCCAAAAGGGTTCTACCTGGAACCAAATTGGTTCTACCTGGAACTAATAGGGGTTATTCAAAGGGTTCTCCTATGGAGACAACCAAATATTATTTTTTGGTTCTACATAGCAGCTACAGTGAGTTTATACTTACAGTGGATGTTTATGTTGTAGTTGTAGGTCTTCTCTGCTACCAGGGCAGACTGGTTGACCACACACTGGACCTGCTGCTGATTGGCTGCTCTGGTCGGTACCCCAAGCAGGTGGCTGAGTACTGTGGTGGTTCCGTTGGTGTGCTGGGTAGAGTTAGTCACTGTCCTCAACAAACTGCCCAATGCACCTGTCTTCCACCTCACATCTGCCTGTGGCTTGGCACCAGCAGCCACGCAGGTTGCCAAGACAACCTCATTCTCCCCAATGAGAGGAGGAACATCAACTGTCACACTCACTACTGGAGGAACTATGACCAGAAAACAAACAATCAAACATACAGAGAGTAGACAGTCACCAATGATGAATGTGGAACTATGCATGAAAGAACAACCCAAACACAGACAGCCCATCATGTGAAACTTATCCAAATGCTCATGTTACATGACCAAAAAAACACATTTACCTATTGGAGGTATGGGCAATCAAGTTTTAACAGGTTTTAGCTCATCCTGATGAGACGTACTTGCACTTCAGGTATTAAGTTTCACACACATACATCCCAAAATCTGTTTTTCAGCTTCACCAGTTCCACTGAAAAGCATTCACAGCCCAGTGATTATGCTGTTAAGGAATGCTGGATATAGTGGTGCATTCTGTATATTCCAGCGTCTGTTCCACCATTAGGGAAACTATTGATGCTTGTGCTCTCCTGGTTACAGCTTGAGCAAGAGGATACACTCTTAGAAATAAAGATTGTAAGTACAAACACATAGGGTTCTTGTCCCCATAGGGGAACCCTTTTTGGTGCTAGGTAAATCCCATTGTAAATGGTTCTGCCTAGAACCCTCTAAATAATAATATATATTTGTAAATGTTTTATTGTTACATACACTGGATAATTGCAGTGAAATGTGTTGTTTACCAGGGTCAGCCATAGTAGTACAGCACAGCTGGAGCAAATTAGGGTTAAGTGTCTTCCTCAGCCAGAATGAGGATATCCAACAATTGTACCTTTTAATCACCTGAAACCATTGTAGAATGACTGACAGGTTAGAGAAAATTGATAAATGAACTTCCATAAATCATCTAAACTGGAACAACTATCTCAGTAACGGGCGCAACAAGTCCAACTAGTAATAGATCGGATTAGTTGAGAAATGTCTTATGTTATTTATATTTGTATAGAATAAAAGTTAATCAAGTAATCATTGCACATACAAAAACACAGATATTGAAACAAACAAATCTACCTGCAAAAGAGCCAGCTCGGAAATACGATAATGTTGGGCGTGGTTTTGAGTGTTTTACTCTACACCAGGGATGGGCAGCTAGTTATAAAAAAAAATGCAAAATCTTGTCTACACCTCAATGGCAAAATGTGTAGAATTGCAGCAAACTCTTGAACTGAAAACATTTCTCTCCAACACCAACTGTGGCCCCTCACGATGAGTTCAGATTTTTGTGGCCCCCACCCCCATCAAAGTTGCCCATCCCTGCTCCAAACAGAATAAATGCAACAATCACACTCAATTCTGGTTATTAACACCAACACTGATGTTCTTTTACACCACTGAGTGTTAACTTAATTTAACACCTGAAACAACAATAAATGTTACACTGAAAAATAAACATGAGGTAAAAATGTAAAATGTGCTGTGTACCATACAATTGGTTCACTCATACTTCCTTCTATTCTCTCACTCTCTGCTCTACACAATTACAGAAAATACTAATT
The DNA here is from genome assembly GCA_030435695.1 of Brachymystax lenok tsinlingensis. NCBI lineage: Eukaryota > Metazoa > Chordata > Actinopteri > Salmoniformes > Salmonidae > Brachymystax > Brachymystax lenok. The sequence continues at coordinate 16,550,750 of CM059781.1, forward strand.
TGAAATACAGAAATCATGGCAAAAATAAATATTGACTATGTCAGTATTGTATTTGTAAAATGATTAAGGGAATCAAGGCACAAATCATATGCACAAATATTCCCATATACTGTAGGTACAGTTTAAAACATTATCTTTCAAAACGTATCAGATTACAGGAACTCCTGATATTAAAGGTTAAATTAGATAAACACTAATGCTCAGGCAATATTTAAAATAAATAAACATGTTCTAATAAAACATTTATTCACATTTAGAAGGGTTTCTATGTAGAGCCCTTCTTGCCTTCCAAAGAATCACTGAATAACTGTTTCTTCCAAATACAGTTCTTAGGATGAAAAAGGTTCTACAGTGCCTTGCAAAAGTATTCATCCCCCTTGGATTTTTTTCCTATTTTGTTGCGTTACTAAATGTAATTTAAATTGATTTTATTTGGATTTCATGCAATGGACATACACAAAATAGTCCAAATTGGTGAATAGAAATGCAAAAAAACTAAATTTAAAAATATAAAAATTACAGAAAAAGGGTGCATGCATATGTATTCCCTAAATAAGATTGGGTGCAACCAATGACCTTCAGAAGTCACATAATTAGTGAAATAAAGTCCACCTGAGTGCAATCTAAGTGTCACATGATCTGTCACATGATCTCAGAATATATACACCTGTTCTGAAAGGCCCCAGAGTCTGCAACACCATTAAACAAGGGGCACCACCAAGCAAGCGGCACCATGAAGACCAAAGAGCTCTCCAAACAGGTCAGGGGCAAAGTTGTGGAGAAGTACAGATCAGGGTTGGGTTATAAAAAAATATCTGAAACTTTGAACATCCCACAGAGCATCATTAAATCCATTATTAAAAAAATTGAAAGAATATGGCACCACAACAAACCTGCCAAGAGAGGGCCGCCCACCAAAACTCACAGACCAGGCAAGGAAGGCATTAATCAGAGAGGCAACAAAGAGACCAAAGATAACCCTGAAGGAGCTGCAAAGCTCCACAGTGGAGATTGGAGTATCTGTCCATAGGACCACTTTAAGCCGTACACTCCACGGAGCTGGGCTTTATGGAAGAGTGGCCAGAAAAAAATAATTGCTTATAGAAAAAATACATTTGGTGTTCGCCAAAAGGCATGTGGGAGACTCCCCAAACATATGGAAGAAGGTACTCTGGTCAAAAAAACGCCTCTTATCACCCCGAGAACACCATCCCGACAATGAAGCATGGTGGTGGCAGCATCATACTGTGGGGATGTTTTTCATCGGCAGGGACTGGGAAACCGGTCAGAATTGAAGGAATGATGGATGGCACTAAATACAGGGAAATTCTTGAGGGAAACCTGTTTCAGTCTTCCAGAGATTTGAGACTGGGACGGAGATTCACCTTCCAGCAGGACAATGACCCTATGCATACTGTTAAAGCAACACTCGTTTAACCTCTTAGGGATAACCGGCGCGCTAGCGGGCCGTTCCCAACACTGAAATGTAAGGCGCCAAATTCAAAATCCAAAAGTTGAATTATTAAACATTCATCAATATACAAGTGTTGCATAGTCATCAAAAGCTGTGATTCTTGGCAATATCACAGCTTTGTCAGATTTCAAAAAGGCTTTACGGCGAAAGCACATTTGATTGTTTGACGATAGCACCAAACATATTTCTGCATTAGCATAAATTCATAACCATCGCGGGTCACACAAAACCCATATAAGAGCTAAAATAAATCACTTACCTTTCGAAGAACTTCTGCTGACGGCATCCCAAGTGTCCAAGGAAGACATCCAATGGTTCTTTTGTTAGAAAAAGTCATTTATTATATCCATAAATCTCTGTTTGGTTGGCGCGTTATGTTCAGAAAATCCACCATCGAGTCGCCCGTTGTACAGTGAAGAGAAAGCATTCAAATATACCTATCAACTTTGCCCAAACAAATCAAACATCATTTATAATGCACCCTTAGGTATCCTTTTATGATTATTAGCAATAATATTTCACTCGTATGATATCCTAAATTATATAAAAGGGAAATAAAGTGGAGCACGCTTACAATCTCGTGCCCGGGAAACGCTATTGACATTTGTGGTGCCTTGACTATTTCCTCTTCCTTTCAGTTCTGTTCAGTGCTAAAGCCTCCAAACACTGTATAAAGACTGTTGACATCTAGTGGAAGCCATAGGTATGGCAACCTAGGAGCTATTATACATGGATTTCAATAGGAAGTCAATGGAAAAGAGGAAATGTAAAAAAAAAAAAAAAATATGGACAGAAATTCCTCGGGTTTTCGCCTGCTATATCAGTTCTGTTATACTCACAGACATTATTTTAACAGTTTTAGAATGTGTGCATATCCTAGTTTCATATCCATATCCATTTTACTGTGGGCACACCAGACTCTCCAAAACCGTCACCTCTGCTGCCGCTCCCTAAGAAGTTAAGGGGAAATATTTAAATGTCTTGGAATGGCCTAGTCAAAGTCCAGACCTCAATTGGGAATCTGTGGTATGACTTAAATATTGCTGTACACAAGCGGAACCCATCCAACTTGAAGGAACAGGAACAGTTGTGCATTGAAAACATGGGAAAAATCCCAGTGGCTAGATGTGCCAAGCTTATAGAGACATACCCCAAGGGACTTGCAGCTGTAATTGCTGCAAAAGGTGGCTCTACAAAGTATTGACTTTGGGGGGGGTGAATAGTTATGCACGCTCAAGTTTTCCGTTTTTTTGTCTTATTTCTTGTTTGTTTCACCCCCCAAAAATGTTGTGTAAATCAAATGATACAGACCCCCCAATAATCCATTTTAATTCCAGGTTGTAAGGCAACAAAATAGGAAAATTGCCAATGGGGGTGAAAACTTTCGCAAGCCACTGTAGTCGATCATATCCCTCTGGAAAGAACCCCTTTGGAACCCTTTATTGTGTAAGTGTAGAGAAGATGGATTTTCTGTGGAAAGGAAAAACCTGTAGATGAGGTCTCTGGTCTTGCTTCACTTAACAACTTTTTAGCTTTCTAGTGTTGATTATCATATGCAGTCTTTCTACGCTGTCAAAAGTAGAAACAGTGATGCAAAGAGTAAAGAAAGAGTTCTTACCAAGCACGGTCAGAGGTATCTCTGTATGGTATGCTCCACTGGGGAAAACACTGAAGATACATGTGAAGGTGCCTTCATCCAACAGTCTGACAGCTGTTATTCGAATAGATCCAAGGTTTTCTGATGGGTTCCCAATAAACTGGACTCTACCTGTCAATCCATTTGGTGTAATAAACTTAGTAACCCCATTGGGATAAATCAGCATAAAATTATGGTTCTGTGTTTCTTCCAAAGTACTTTTCTGCCATGTTATCTGTTCGAGATCCTCGGTTGTATCTATCAGTCTGCAGGATAAGTCCACATCGCCCCCCTGTACCACAGTCCTGCCTCCTCCAATCACCTGTGTACCTGAAGAGAAAACACAAGCCAAAAATACAGTCCAAAAGAGACCTGTAGAATAGGTGATTATGAACTATAATAAACAGAGATGTTACCTAAATACACAGACAAGACCATTATGAGTATTTAGCTGTGCTTATGAACTATGATATCCTATTGATGCTGAAATGTGGCTATTGCAAAAGAAAATGTGCCAATTGCTCAATACTTGACTCTAAGCCCATTTGGGCAGTCATAGTCAGATGAGATACTGATCTGGGTCCAGTCTAGGCTGAAACTACTTAGTGAATATGTTATTAGAATAATAAGCCAAAGGCCCTGACTCTATTCTAACACTTACTCAAGAGTAAGATATTCAAGACATTCCCAGATACTTGTATGTTCAGCATGTCTCAACTACTGAGTTAAAAACATAGTAAACATACTGAGTTAAAAACATAGTAAACATACTGAGTTAAAAACATAGTAAACATACTGAGTTAAAAACATAGTAAACATACTGAGTAAAAAACATAGTAAACATACTGAGTAAAAAACATAGTAAACATACTGAGTTAAAAACATAGTAAACATACTGAGTAAAAAACATAGTAAACATACTGAGTTAAAAACATAGTAAACATACTGAGTTAAAAACATAGTAAACATACTGAGTTAAAAACATAGTAAACATACTGAGTTAAAAACATAGTAAACATACTGAGTTAAAAACATAGTAAACATACTGAGCTGATGTGTGTGCCTTATTGTACTCTAAAAGGACCAGGACTACAATTTAATGGTGGGGTTGTGTGTTTGGTCGATTTTTATTGCCTGCCTAGTGTTAATAAGAAAAAAAGAGAAAAACATGACATCAATTGGAAACCTACTTTCTGTATCCCTCTGGATGATGAGTAGAATCACACAGCACAACTTCGGTAACATGGGGAATAGGGAAAATGTAATTATAGAATTATATTGCATTTTGAGATTGGTGTTTAATGAGGACCTATTCATTGTTAATGTAACAGTTATGTAGGCCAAGCTATATCAAATGTAAAACCATGTTGAATGAGATACAATTTATTCAATCAATGGTCTGCCATCATAACTCTATGTTGAAGACTATACACATCTTGCAATGTAGCCCAAACCTTTCCACAAAAATAACAAACAGGCCTACATTGGTCAGTAATAATGGAACAGAACTGATGCATGTGTATGTCTAATAGGCCACTAACCTTTAATGATTGTAAGTTCCTCTGCTGAAGTAGCCGAGACATTTGTTTTTTGCCGTAATGCTGACAGAAAAACGTCCTACTGTAGGAAAGCCACAGCAGCTATAGCAGCATGTGGTGGATCAGGAATGAGAGACTCCATCCCACTTGCAGACTCCTGGCTTTTTATAGGCTGTGTTACCTCTTTGAAAGCCTGTACCACCATCTACTGGTTATGGAACATACCCATAGGTCGTCCTTGAACTTCAGGTTGTTGTTTTTAAATATTCATTTTTCTTTGCATTTTTCCATGTCCAACCTAGTCTCTCATTAACTATGTACAATATGTATAAATAAGCACAATGCTTTTAGCACAAACTCATGACACATCGAGCTCACAACCATTGGTGTCTTCGTAAATTCAATCTGGATTGCCAGAGTCCACTCAGAGTGCGATCTGGGTGTTTGTAAATTCAGTGCGTTGTCAATACGTCCATTTTTAAATTCAGAGAGTTTCGCTCTCGAAGCGTTCAAAGCGCACACTGGATATGGAACAGAGGGGCAAAGGTACAGGACGGCAGGCAGGCTTAGAGTCAGGGCAGGCAGAAATGGTCAACACCGGGAAAACTAATAAACAGGAACAATCGAGAGACAGGAACAGAGGAAAAACAAAACAAAACAAACTGGCAAGATAAACAGAGAACACAGGTATAAATACACAGGGGATAATGGGGAAGATGGGCGACACCTGGAAGGGGGTGGAGACAATCACAAAGACAGGTGAAACAGATCAGGGTGTGACTATTGAACTATGTTAATACCATCAAGGTAAATTACATACTAGCAAGATTGTTGCTTGAGTGCATACATAGATTAGACAACGGAGATACACAAAAAGCATCCTGCTCAAAATCCTGGTAGTTGTTGATTTTTGGACTATGTTGTCTCTATTTTGCTTTATTATTGACTAGGAAGGAAGGAAGCAACCTAAATGTGACTTTTCGGCAAGTAATGAAGCAGGGCATTGAGTTACGTTTTTAGCCCACAGCCTTGTATTTAAGCAAAACAACAGCTGAAGGTAGGCAACTTCTTCAGCCTGACTGGATGTCATTTTAATGCTAGCGTTACCTGCACTAGCTCACGATTAGCATGAAGACTGAAAAGCTCACATAAAGCAAATTTGGCCAGTGACAACCTTTGCTAACGTCTACAACATTTCAGCTTTCGAACAGAGTAGACTTTAATGTGCACGTTCACTTTGTTTTTGGAATATTTACATTCCATCAAAGCCTATTAGGGTAAAATAAAAACTTCAGGAATATACCCAGTACTATATACTACTGCTTCAAAGGAATAGGGTTCCCATTCCTTCCACTTTATTTTCACACAATTGTGTCATGCAGAAGGGAACCATGAAGAGGAGCTTGGAGTGGGCAAGGGGGAGGCTGATAAAGCAGCAGAGAAGACCTGGTTCACCAAGTATTACAGTTAATTCTGGTGATTCTGACCTGGTTGGCATGCACAAAATGGCAAGGTAACTGGATCTTAGACAAGTTAAATAACAGTGTTTTGGGACAAATTAGCAAAACACTAAACTCATTATCACTACCCTTAAAAAGATTGACTGCCAACAAAAGGAAACCAAATCCATGTGGAAGAGTATTAATGAACTACAACCCTAATATTTTTTTTTACTTTGTGCAAATTAACAGTAACATGACATCCATCACAGTATAAAGTGACTTACTTTTCCCAACTTCTCTCTGAAGTCAATATTCCGCAATTTCTTTCAGTTCTGGCACAGGAGGTTGTAGCCCACACACTTGCCTGTATAGCCTCTCTGAAAATAATTGTGTCTCTACACCCCCATGTACCAGACAGACAGCAATCATGCGGCCCACCTGCTTGTACTATACGCCACAGAAGACAAACAGTAAATAAAGGACGCATTACATGCATGACATACAAAAATCACGTCTTACTCAAGTTATACATATTGCATAAACAAACGTGTCTTTGTTGGTGTAAAAGTGTAACATTTTTGCCAATCAGGTCGATCGGGACACAAATAGAATATCTGCCATCTGAGGCACACTGAAAGCACAGGACATCAGAAACCTCAGTTGCTCTTGAGTGATGGCATAACAAGGTGCACATCTAGCTCCTCTCCAAGTCCGAGGAGCCCGATAACCGGAACTGGGTGTGACAATAATACAACACTGTGTTTAGGCTATTAATGTATTGTGACACTGCCCGCACCCTCATTCCAAAAATACTTTTAAATTATAGTAACTGTCACAAATTGTGGCCAAGTAATGTTTTTAGAATATTGGATTTTAAAGACATAAATAGAAATGTTGACCAAGAACGAATAGAATGGGCAGCAGGAGAACGAAGAGTGGAAAAAAAATCTACGACCTGTCAACATTACCTGGTTTGATTGCTTAGCAGTAAGCCCAACCACACTCACTACAATGCTGCTTACATTGTTGTGCATGCTAGCCAGAGGTACGAATCTCCTGAAAGAACTGAGATACTTGATCAATTAGGTCATCTGCTGAACCAACATTTATCAGCCTCCCCCTAGCCCACTCAAGGCTCCTCTGCATGGTTTCCATTCTGCAAGACGACAGTTTTATGAAAATAGAGACCATGGGACTGCGATTCCTGTTCAAACAGTGCCATACTACTAACGTTAACGTTCCTGGTGTATGCCTGAAGTTGTTCATTTCTACATCATAGACTTAGATGGAATATTAATATTTCAAATTGTATTCAAAAGTAATATATGTGCTGTTGGAAAGCTGACATGTTGTAGATATAAGCAATGTTTTACAGGGTTGTCCTAGGTCAAATTAGTTAAAGCCATGTCATGTTTCAGTGGCTGTAAAAGTGAACAATGTTTTTTTTTTTTTGCATGTTTTTTCGAGCAGGGCTGTAAAAATTTCACAAGACGGTGCTGTTCACTGCGTCAACGAGCGTCTGTGTTACCAAGGGCTAAAATAGAAGTCAGTTCAATTTCTGACGCAGATCGCGTTGCAAGTCTTGCCTCTCCCATCTCCTCATTGGCTTATAGAAGCAGGTACCCACCTGCCATCTCCTCATTGGTTATACCCACGTGGGTGATTGAGAGACGAACTGTGTTGCCGGCCATCATGGTAATACTATGAAAGTTTAGATGCCAATCACCATATAAGTTCAAAGACGAAAAAGCATGGAAGAAGGAGAGATGACTAGAAACGATTCGGTTGACCGTTTTATGTGTGGATTAATTGTCAGAGTAGAGGACCTTGTGCATTTCAGGTAAAATAACAACTTAATGTTTATATCTCTGTCACGACTTCCGCCGAAGTCGGTCCCTCTTCTTGTTCGGGCTGTGTTCGACGGTCGATGTCACTGGTTTTCTAGCCATCACCGCTCCCGTTTTCGTGTGTCTGTTGGTTTTGTCTTTATTGTACACACCTGTTGTTCATTTGCTCCCAATCATGCTCCTGCTTATATTCCTCCTTTTCCCTTCTTCCCCTTGTGCGTGATTGTTATTTTTTAATGGTTATTTTCTCAGTCTGTGTACTGAGACCTGGGATTATTCCTCGTTGTTCTGGGTTGTTTTATTTCGCCCGTCTATTTCTGTTCGTGTGGGTATTTTGCAGCACCAGATTTATTTTGTATTTTTCTGGTGGCTTTATAAAATTTTACCTCCACACGCATCTCAACTTCCTGCGCCTGACTCCTTCTCCGCTACATAACCACAGCCTTAACAATCCCATAACAAATTAGCTAGCAACAGCAAGCTAGCTAAATAGGACAAATTAGCTAGCAAGTGCAAGCTATCTAGCTAAATTGCCATAAATGTTTAACTTCTTTGGGAGCAGCGCATGAGGTGACCGTTTTGGAGACCCTGGCATGCCCAAAGTAAAATGCCTCCCATTCAGGCCCAGAAAATAGGATATGCACATATTTAGTACTATTGGATAGGAAACACTCTGAGTTTTCTAAAAGTGTTAACATTTTGTCTGTGAGTATAAAATAACGGATATGGCAGGCAAAAACCAGAGGAATTTCTGTCCTGGAAAAAGTGGTTTTGACAGATTGCCTCATTTAGAACCCCTCCCTTATGAAAATGCCCATATAAGGGCATATGAATGCAGTACCTATCGCTTCCTCTAGATGTCAACAGTCTCGAGAAAGTGTTCTGATTCTTTTTAGATGCTTTTAGAGCAGAGAAGAAGACGAATAAGGAAGTGTCCACACAGATGTCAATACAAGTAAATGCACGTTCACGGCTGGCGCGTTCTTTGTTTTTTTCCTTTCTTATCGCCCAGTTTATATTCCGGTTGAAATATTATACTATTTATACATAAAAGTGTTCCTAAGGATACATTTAAAATTATGTTTGATTGTTCTTGGACAAGTTTATAGGTATAAGTTGAACGAGTTCTCTTCACGTTTCAATGGACGATTGGAGGCTCTATTTTCTCAATATAACGCGCCAACCAAACTGAGATTTATGGATATAATACATGACTTTTTCTAACAAAAGAACCATGGATTGTCTTCGTTGGATACTTGGGAAGCCCTCAGCAGAAGTTCTTCAAAAGGTAAATTATTTGTTTTCGCTGTGAAATGTGTTATGTGTGAACCGTGATGGCTTATGAATTTATGGTAATGGAAAATATGTGGGGTGCTATCCTCAAACAATCAAATGTGGTGCTTTCGCTGTAAAGCCTTTTTGAAATCTGACAACGCTGTGATATTGCCAAGAAGCAGAGCTTTTGATGACTATGAAACACTTATTGATGCATGTTTAATAATTCAACTTTTGGATTTTGAATTTGCCGCCTTGCATTTCACCTGGTAGCGCCCCACCGCTCCCTAAGAAGTTAATGCTTTTCGACCTGTCCCCAAATTAATTGGTTCAGAGTTTGTTTTGATATTTTAACCTGTGTGTCGTGATCGCGTTTGGTGTGGGGGGAAAAAATACTTTTATGCACGATGGCACACGCGCGCAGCCGGTTTGGGTTCCGTGTTAGGAAATCACACTACACACAACAACCCCAAGAGAGTAAGGGCCTCATCAAGGCTAGCGTCGTTCAACTGTCAGGCATGACTTGTTAGGAGACTTCTAACTAATTCTAAGTGCAGTTGCAATATGCTGACCAATTTTATCTGTCTCACTGGCTTTCATTTCAATGTGGGATTAAATACAAAGGTATGCTATAAAACTTGCAAATCCTCAGACCGATTGACTGTAACCTAGGCCTCTGTCTTCCAGGTATGAGCTCTTAGGTTGCATGTATAGAAAATAGATTCAAAATGTTATATTACTCCCAAATGAGAGGGACCACAGCTAATGTATATTGAGCTCAGATGCATCCTGTTTCCATTGATCATTCTTGAGATGTTTCTACAACTTGATTCAAGTCCATCTGTTGTAAATTCTATTCATATGACATGATTTGGAAAGGCACATCTGTCTACAGTGGGGAAAAAAAGTATTTAGTCAGCCACCAATTGTGCAAGTTCTCTCACTTAAAAAGATGAGAGAGGCCTGTAATTTTCATCATAGGTACACTTCAACTATGACAGACAAAATGAGGAAAAAAAATCCAGAAAATCACATTGTAGGATTTTTTATGAATTTATTTGCAAATTATGGTGGAAAATAAGTATTTGGTCAATAACAAAAGTTTATCTCAATACTTTGTTATATACCCTTTGTTGGCAATGACAGAGGTCAAGTGTTTTCTGTAAGTCTTCACAAGGTTTTCACACACTGTTGCTGGTATTTTGGCCCATTCCTCCATGCAGATCTCCTCTAGAGCAGTGATGTTTTGGGGCTGTCGCTGGGCAACACGGACTTTCAACTCCCTCCAAAGATTTTCTATGGGGTTGAGATCTGGAGACTGGCTAGGCCACTCCAGGACCTTGAAATGCTTCTTACGAAGCCACTCCTTCAAGGTTGCCCGGGCGGTGTGTTTGGGATCATTGTCATGCTGAAAGACCCAGCCACGTTTCATCTTCAATGCCCTTGCTGATGGAAGGAGGTTTTCACTCAAAATCTCACGATACATGGCCCCATTCATTCTTTCCTTTACACGGATCAGTCGTCCTGGTCCCTTTGCAGAAAAACAGCCCCAAAGCATGATGTTTCCACCCCCATGCTTCACAGTAGGTATGGTGTTCTTTGGATGCAACTCAGCATTCTTTGTCCTCCAAACACAACGAGTTGAGTTTTTACCAAAAAGTTCTATTTTGGTTTCATCTGACCATATGACATTCTCCCAATCCTCATCTGGATCATCCAAATGCTCTCTAGCAAACTTCAGACGGGCCTGAACATGTACTGGCTTAAGCAGGGGACACGTCTGGCACTGCAGGATTTGAGTCCCTGGCGGCGTAGTGTGTTACTGATGGTAGGCTTTGTTACTTTGGTCCCAGCTCTCTGCAGGTCATTCACTAGGTCCCCGTGTGGTTCTGGGATTTTTGCTCACCGTTCTTGTGATCATTTTGACCCCACGGGTGAGATCTTGCGTGGAGCCCCAGATCGAGGAAGATTATCAGTGGTCTTGTATGTCTTCCATTTCCTAATAATTGCTCCCACAGTTGATTTCTTCAAACCAAGCTGCTTACCTATTGCAGATTCAGTCTTCCCAACCTGGTGCAGGTCTACAATGTTGTTTCTGGTGTCCTTTGACAGCTCTTTGGTCTTGGCCATAGTGGAGTTTGGAGTGTGACTGTTTGAGGTTGTGGACAGGTGTCTTTTATACTGATAACAAGTTCAAACAGGTGCCATTAATACAGGTAACGAGTGGAGGACAGAGGAGCCTCTTAAAGAAGAAGTTACAGGTCTGTGAGAGCCAGAAGTCTTGCTTGTTTGTATGTGACCAAATACTTATTTTCCACCATAATTTGCAAATAAATTCATAAAAAATCCTACAATGTGATTTTCTGGATTTGTTTTCCTCATTTTGTCTGTCATAGTTGAAGTGTACCTATGATGAAAATTACAGGCCTCTCTCATCTTTTTAAGTGAGAGAACTTGCACAATTGGTGGCTGACTAAATACTTTTTTTCCCCACTGTATATAAGGTCCCTCAATTGACAGTGCATGTTAGAGCAAAAACCAAGCCATGAGGTCGAAGGAATTGTCCTAGAACTCTGAGACAGGATTGTGTCGAGGCACAGATCTGGGTAAGGGTACCAAAAAATGTCTGCAGCATTGACCGTCCCCAAGAACACGGTGCCCTCCATCATTCTTAAATGGAAGAAGTTTGGAACCACCAAGACTCTTCCTAGAGCTGGCCACACGGCCAAACTGAGCAATCGGGGAAGAAGGGCCCTGTTCAGAGTGGTGACCAAGAACCCAATGGTCACTCTGAAAGAGCTCCAGAGGTCCTCTGTGGAGATTGGAGAACCTTCTAGAAGGACAACCATCTCTGGAGCACTCCTCCAAATCAGGAAATTATGGTAGCCAGACGGAAGCCACTCCTCAGTAAAAGGCACATGACAGCTCGCTTGGAGTTTGCCAAAAGGCACCTAAAGGACTTTCAGACCATGAGAAACAAGATTATCTGGTCGGATGAAACCAATATTAAAATCTTTGGCCTTTGGTTCTCCATAGCCGAAGTGGGTAAGACCTTTAAACAGGTCAACATTCACAAGGCCGCAGGGCCAGATGTATTACCAGGACGTGTACTCCAAGCATGCGCTGACAAACTGGCAAGTGTCTTAACTGACATTTTCAAATTGTCCCTGACGGAGTCTGTAATACCAACATGTTTCAAGCAGACCACCATAGTCCCTGTGCCCAGGGAACACTAAGGTAGCCTGCCTAAATTACTACCGACCTGTAGCACTCACGTCTGTAGCCATGAAGTGCTTTGAAAGGCTGGTCATGGCTCACATCAACACCATTATCCCAGAAACCCTAGACCCACTCCAATGTGCATACTTCCCCAACAGATCCACAGATGATGCAATCTCTATTGCACTCCACACTGCCCTTTCCTACCTGGACAAAAGGAACACCTACAGTGGCTTGCGAAAGAATTCATCCCCCGTGGCATTTTTCCTGCTTTGTTGCCTTACAACCTGGAATTAAAATAGATTTTTGGGGGGGTTTGTATCATTTGATTTAACAACATGCCTACCACTTTGAAGATACCAAATATTTATTGTGAAACAAACAAGAAATAAGACAAAAAAACATAAAACTTGAGCATGCATAACTATTCACCCCCCCAAAGTCAATACTTTTTGGAGCCACGTTTTGCATCGATTACAGCTGCAAGTCTCTTGGGGCATGTCTCTAAAAGCTTGGCACATCTAGCCACTAGGATTTTTGCCCATTCTTCAAGGCAAAACAGCGGTTCCGCTGGTGTACAGCAATCATTAAGTCATACCACAGATTCTCAATTGGATTGAGGTCTGGACTTTGACTAGGCCATTCAAAGACATTTAAAAGTTTCCCCTTAAACCAGTATGCTTAGGGTCATTGTCCTGCTGGAAGGTGAACCCCCGTCCCAGTCTCAAGTCTCTGGAAGACTGAAACAGGTTTCCCTCAAGAATTTCCCTTTATTTAGCGCCATCCGTCATTCCTTTCATTCTAACCAGTTTCCCAGTCCCTGCTGATGAAAAATATCCCCACAGCATGATGCTGCCACCACCATGCTTCATTGTGGGGATGATGTTCTCAGGGAGATGAGAGGTGTTGGGATTGCGCCAGACATTTTCCTTGATGGCCAAAAAGCTCAAGTTTAGTCTCATCTGACCACAGTACCTTCTTCCATGTGTTTGGGGAGTCTACCACATGCCTTTTGGCGAACACCAAACGTGTTTGCTTCTTTTTTTCTTTAAGCAATTAATTTTTTCTGGCCACTCTTCCATAAAGCCCAGCTCTGTGGAGTGTACAGCTTAAAGTGGTCCTATGGACAGATACTCCAATTACCTTTTATGAACTTCTGCTGAGGGCTTCCCAAGTGTCAAACGAAGACGATCCATGCTTCTTTGGTTAGAAAAAGTCATTTATTATATCCATAAATCTCCGTTTGGTTGGCGCATTATGTTCATAAAATCCGCGCCTGCAAAAGCTTGTTGACATCTGAGCTCCCTGTACCATATTCTCTCCCTATCCGTTCTGGTCAGGGCTACCGTTTCCTGGTTTTGTATAGAGACTGTTGACATCTAGTGGAAGCCATAGGTACTGAAATCTTGGAGCTGCTTGCCTTTGCAATAAATAGGGAGACTGTCAATGTCACAATCTTCTTTCGGGACGGACCAAGATGCAGCGAGGTTTCCAGTGTACATGCTTTATTTAAACGTAACTGGCAAAACAATAAACAAATAAAGACCGTAACTCCGGTGTGGCTAAACAGGCACACACCACTAAACATACTATAATAACATACTAGCAAATACAATGACCCACAAAACCCCAGTGAAAAACACAAACATATATATGGTTCCCAATTAGAGGTAACGACAATCAGCTGCCTCTAATTGGGAACCATTAACCCAACATAGAAATCTATAAATTAGAACAAAATCCCTCCAAAACAAAACACAAACTAAACACGCCAGCCTGCTAACTCAGGCCTGGACGTGACAGTCAAACAGAGCCAATGTGACAAAAAACAGTAATTCCGGATGTTTTTTTCTCTGGTTTTTGCCTGCTAAATGAGTTCTGTTATACTCACAGATTTTATGTTAACACTTTTAGAAACTTCAGAGTGTTTCCTATCCAATAGTACTAATTATGTGCATATCCTATTTTCTGAGCCTAAGTGGAAGGCATTTTACTTTGGGCACGCCAGACTCTCCAAAACCGTCACCTCGGGAGCCGCTCCCTAAGAAGTTATCCTTCCCCTACGATTTCAAAGTCAATGTCGGCATCCTTCTGTCCCTGCTCTGGATCAAGAGGGGCTTCTCTATCTGTCAGAGCCCTGCCCCAGGAGCTACAGGCTCAAGTTATCCTGCCTCTCGCCCATCCTTAAAGGGTTCTCCAAATCCTGTGAAGTGTGGGAGTTGACAGATTTCCTCGTCCTTCTCGACAGCCATGATTTTGGGCAGCTCCATGGTAAGAAATGTGACTGTTCCTGGTGCAAAAATAATGGCCTATCCCGGGGCTCGAGTAAATTACATTACTAAGCTGCTCCCGAATGTACTACACCTGGACATGGACATTGATTCTATCGTAGTCCATGTGGGTTTTAATGATATTATGAAGGGCATCTCTGAACTTTTGAAAGTGGATTATTTTAAAGAGCTGATTGACTCTCTGCTAGACACTAATAAAAGACCCATTATATCTGCCCCTGTGCTATTTCTGAATTGTGGCATTGAACGCTTTAGCAGGATTCTTTCTCTTCACTGGCTACATGATTATTGTACCTCAATGACAATTTCAATAGCTTTTGGAAACAAACAAGTTTTATAAGGAGGTTTCCTCCTAAATAATTTGGGTTTGTGGATCATTTTACAGCATCGTAAGGCTGCGTTGAGGCAATGACTTATCAATGACCCAAGCCCAGCTTAGTAAATCCCTATCATTGTGTCACTGAGTCATCATAATGCTTTAGCAAATGTATATTATACCATGGGCGTTGGTAGACACAATATAAGTAACCTTTTAATTAGCGACTGTTGTAAAATCGATATTCTGTTATTCTTTGAGTTAATTTGGGAAATAGAAACTCAATAAAACAGATTTTCCCATGGTGCCCCAGGTAATGAGTTAATAATTGCCTGATTCATTTAAATCAGGCAATTATAAACCGTTAGTCATTCGATGAGCAACAGTTGTCACATTAACCGATACAACGTCACGACACTAGATATGGCTACTATATTGTGATCACTAATTCCGATGGATCTGGATTCTGCTTAAAACTCCTGAGTTGCGCAGCAGTCTAAGGCACTGCATCTCAGTGTTAGATGTGTCACTACAGACACCCTGGTTTGGATCTGGATACTGCTTAAAACTCCTGAGTTGCGCAGCAGTCTAAGGCACTGCATCTCAGTGTTAGATGTGTCACTACAGACACCCTGGTTTGAATCCAGGCTGTATTACAACCAGAGTTCCATAGGGCCGTGCACAATTGGCCTAGCGGCGTCCGGGTTTGGCCGGTGTAGGCCGTCATTGTAAATAATTATTTGTTCTTAACTGACATAAATAAATAATATAAAAACTTTTCTGCAGCATTAGTAAAGATGTGATCAATACATGTTGATGATTTCATTCCTGTGCTGTTTGTAACTACCCTGTTAGGTTGACTGATAACCTGAACCAGGTTGCAGGCACTGCGTACAGTTTGAAGCTTTTTCTTGAATGGGCAGCTTGATGAAAGCCAGTCAATTTTTAAATCAACCAGGAAATATACCTCCCTGTTGATATCACATACATTATCAAGCATTTCACACTTGTTATCCAGATACTGACTGTTAGCACTTGGTGGTCTATAGCAGCTACCCACAAGACTGGGCTTTAGGTGAGGCAGATGAACCTGTAGCCATATTAGTTTAACAGTATTTAACATGAGATCCTCTCTAAACTTTACAGGAATGTGGTTCTGAATATAAACGGCAAACACCTCCACCACTGACATTTCTGTATTTTCTGTATATGTTTAACCTTGTATTGCTACCACTGTATCATCAAAGGTATTGTCTAATTGAGTTTCAGAGATAGAGTATTAATGTAATATTGTAATCTGTAATCTGTTACTAGCAAGTTATTGATTTCATGAACATTGTTTCTTAAGCTACATATGATAACGTGGGCCATTTTGAGCCTTTTTCTGGGATGCTTGCTTGTTTTCATTGCTTTACCGGGAAGCTTAGCAGAATTAGATATTGGCATGTCATTTATGTTAGTGAAGGGTGAGCTGCATCCAGTGTACTACCTACTAGGGCTCAGTGATAACAACATAAATCTGGTTCATAGGCACATGATTGTGGCATACAATAGCTGTAGGATCAGCAGAGGCATTCAGGGCAGTTAGAGGGACATTAACGTCTTAGGGAGCAGCTCCCGACTGCTCCTTAAGAGGTTAATCAATGTCCTCTACAGTCTCATTCTGAACGTCGCATAATCCGGGAATCTGCACAAACCCGAGTCCCACCAATGAGTCCATACCACACCAATTGTAGTTGATTATTTATTTACTAGCAAGCTAAAATGATAATAAAATAAAATAAAATAAAAAATACACAAAACACAGTCTAGGCTATTGATTAGAACTTAGTACAACGGGCCAACACACTATGTTACCCAAAATGGGGATTTAAAAGAAAGAGAAAAATAGAAAGTACACGAGTGAAATATACATTTGGGTGCATTTGTCAGCTATGCTTATTTTAACCCTAACCTTGCCCCGAACTGCCGCTCTTATGGGTCAGAATATAATGAGGTAATTGCGTGTTGAAGGTCTGTGATGGGAATCTCCGCGTGGAGCGCTCAGGTGGTTCTCAATGACGCACTTCTCAGCTGCACCTCTCTGGTTGTCCTCATGATGTCAGTGTCCTTTTGGCTTAATAGTCTGATTCCTCGCCCTTGTTCTGAGAGGGGTTTTCTGAGGACAAACAGCCCTGTAGCTCAGAGCTCACAGCATAGGAATGAAGGCCGTGTAGATACACAATTCAATGGAGAGTGGTGACCGGGTGGTCTTGCTTGAATTCGGCTGGTATTAGGCGCAGCTACTCATCCGTAGCATGGATCGAAAAGGTTCCTTTGTCTTCAACCTCGTGTTGAGTTTTGGGTTTGTTTGACTACTCAGACCTTCGCTGCAGCTTGCGTCATTTAGTCTGATATGTTAATTCTTAACTCACATGTTTTATACCCTCGGGTCAGAAGTGGGCGTAAGCGCCTTTAGGGCAATTCTTGGGGCATACCTAGTTACGAGGCTGGAAGTCTAGAGTTTACTCAAATCCAATTTTAGACAACTAACTTCACATTTCATTTTACCAAAACATTCTCTTTGATTTGGACATTTTCCACCCAACGTACAATGTATAAACATCAAGCACATACTAGGAAAACTCTTAAGGTTACAATGTTTTCATTATAACGTTGTCGTTTCATGTTTAATAACATTACAAAAATGACATTAATTTTCATATTCCATCTTTCGTCATTACCACCATTGTGGCTGACGAAACTCATTGTCCCAAAGTTTATTTATTGCATGTTTAATGTTCTGAGGCTTGCTCTCCATAGTGAGAGGACAAAGGAATTTTGCCTGTGGTCGTAGGTTTACAATGGGGTGAGGTGTAATAAAACCCCCTCATCTTCATATCCCCTGAAACCCCTTCTCCTCTGGTGGGGGTGAGATCTCTCTGCAGGATTGTGGTCATTGGTAACCTGAGCCGAGCAGGACAGTCATGACACTAGGAAAAAGTTCCAAAGGCTGGGGCTAATATATTGTTTAAGAGGTCATACAATAAGATTATGTAGTGATTCCTACGTTGTTGATGTAAAGAATATTTGTTGTTCCGTTGTGTGTAATGTGGAGCAAACAGACGTTGCAGTTGACATATTTATGAAATTGCTTATCCCAGTTACTAATAAGCATGCACACATTAAGAAAAACTTAAATCCCTGTGGAATGATAAGGAATTGAAAAATGTTATGGTTGAGAGGGATGATGCAAAAAGAATGGCAAAAAAGTCTGTCTGCACAACCGATTGGCAAATGTACTTCAAATTGAGAAATCGTGTAACTAAACTGAATAAAAAAAAGAAACTACACTATGAAACAAAGATAAATGACATTATAAATGATAGATAATAAAAAGCTTTTGAGCACCTTTAATGACATTTTAGGGAAAAAGGCACACTAGGCTCCATCATTCATTGATTCAGATGGCTCATTCATCAGAAAACCTACTGATATTGCCAAATACTTTCATGATTTTTTATTGACAAGACTAGCAAACTTAGACATGACATGCCAGCAACAAACGCTGACACTACACATCCAAGTATATCTGACCAAATTATGAAAGACAAGAATTGTAATTTTGAATTCGGTAAAGTGAGTGTGGAAGAGGTGAAAAATTATTGTTGTTGACGACAAGCGGATCGCTAGTCTATCAACAATGACAAGCCACCGGGGTCTGACAACTTGGATGGAAAATTATTGAGGATAATAGCAGACGATATTGCCACTCCAATTTGCCATATCTTCAGTTTAAGCCTACTAGAAAGTGTGTGCCCTCGGGCCTGGAGGGAAGTCATTCCACTACTGAAGAATAGTAAAGCCCCCTTTGCTGGCTCAAATAGCAGACCAATAAGCCTGTTACCAACCTTTAGTAAACTTTTCAAAAAAATGGTGTTTGACCAGATACCATGCTATTTTACAGTAAACAAATTGACAACAGACTTTCAGCACGCTTATAGGGAAGGACATTCAACAAACACAGCACTTAAACAAATGACTGATGATTGGCTGAGAGCAATTGATACTAAAAAGATTGTGGGGGCTGTTTTGTTAGACTTCAGTGTGGCTTTTGACATTATCATTGTCAACAAAACAAAGGAGATGATCGTGGACATTGAATGTTGTTCAATGACTATAGTTCAGCATTCAACACCATAGTACCCTCCTAGCTTATCATTGAGCTCGAGGCCCTGAGTCTGAACCCCGCCCTGTGAAATTGGGTCCTTGACTTCCTGATGGGCAGCCCCCAGGTGGTGAAACAACACCTCCACTTCGCTGATCCTCAATACTGAGGCCCCACAAGGGTGCATGTTCAGCCCCCTCCTGTACTCTCTGTTCACCCATGACTGCATGGCCATGCACGCCTCCAACTCAATCATCATGTTTGCAGACGACATGACAGTAGTAGGCTCCCAGGTGGATAGCCATACCTTCTGGATAGCCGTGCCCGAGACAATACCTGGAGGTATTGAGGAGGGCCGATCGGGCTCTCCTCCAGGTTTGACGAAGTGGCGGACAAACATCTGGGCAGAAGGTAGACTGACCTCTCCTGTGGGGGCTGATACCCCAGGGAACACTCAAACAGAGATAGGCCCGTGGCAGAGGAGGGAAGGGTGTTGCGGGCATACCCGACCCACACCAGCTGCTGGCTCCAGGAGATGGGGTTGGCAGAGACCAGGCAGCACAGAGTTGTCTCAAGGTCCTGGTTGGCTCGCTCCGACTGGCCATTGGACTGGGGGTAGAACCCAGAGGACAGGCTGGCCGACGACCGCATGAGGGTACTGAACGCCTTCCAGAACTGGGAGGAGAACTGAGGAGGCCGGTCGGAGACCATGTCCACGGGCAGTCCATGGATCCGGAAGACATGCTGCACCATGAGCTGAGCAGTCTCCTTGGCCAAGGGTAGTTTGAGGAGAGGAATGAAGTGGGCGGCATTGGAAAACTGGTCAACCACAGTCAGGATGGCAGTGTTGCACTCAGATGGGGGGAGACCCTTGACGAAATCCAGGGATACGTGGGACCAGGGACAGTGAGGGATAGGCAGAGGTTGCAGAAGACCAGCCGGAGCTTGCCGAGGGTTCTGAGCACACACTATGCAAGCGGCGATGAATGCGGAGACATCAGGGACCATGGTGGGCCACCAAAAGCATTGTCGGGTGGCAGGCCAGTTTGGAGGAGTGGGCCCACTCCAGGACCGCGGAGAAGACTGCGTCAGGCATGAACATCCGGTTATTGGGACCGGGGTTCGGCTGGGAACGCTGCGCCTCACGGACCTGTTTCCCTATACCCCAGCTGAGTGCCGTTGCCAGGCACGAGATGGGAAGGACGGTCTCGGGCTCCGGGGTAATAGCCGTAGGGCATCCGGATTGACATTCTTGGATCCCGGCCGATATGAGAAGGAGAAGTTGAACCGTGAACCCATCTAGCTTGCCTGGAATTGAGGCGTTTGGCGTTGTGGAGATACTCCAGATTTTTGTGGTCGGTCCATACAATGAACGTATGTTGCGCCCCTTCCAGCCAGTGCCTCCATTCCTCCAACGCCATCTTCACTGCGAGAAGCTCACAATTTCCCACATCGTAGTTTCTCTCCGTGACATTGAGGCGATGGGAGAAGAAGGTGCAGGGATGTAGCTTCACGTCCAGGGCAGAACGCTGGGATAGGACCTCCCCCACTCCTACATCCGATGCATAGGCCTCCACCACGAACTGACGGGAAGTGTCAGGATGAACCAGGATGGAAGCAGTGATGAAGCAATGTTTGAGGTCCCGGAACACCCGGTTAGCAGCAGGGGACCACGTCAACGGAACCTTGGGAGAAGTGAGTTCTGACAGGGGGGAATCCAGGGTGCTGTAACCCAAGAAGCGTTGCAGCTGCACCCTGGATGAAGGCTGGGGCCAATCCACCACTGCTCTCACCTTCCCGGAATCCATCTGGACACTCCCAGCGGAGATGATGTACCACAGAAAGGGGATGGTGGAGCGATGGAACTCGCACTTCCCCACCTTGACAAACAGCTGGTTCTCCAGGAGCAGCTGGTTCTCAGCTGGTTCTCCAAGACCTGTCGGATGTGGAGCACATGTTCTTGGGGTGAGCGGGAGAAGACGAGGATGTCATCAATGTAGACGAAGACGAACCAGTTCAACATGTCGCGAAGAACATCATTTACCAGAGCCTGGAACACAGCAGGGGCGTTTGTGAGATCAAATGGCATGACCAAATACTCGTTGAAAGCGGTCTTCCACTCATCCCCCTCCCGTATCCGCACCAGGTGGTAGGTGTTCCGTAGATCCAGCTTGGAAAACACAGTGGCCCCCTGGAGCAACTCGAAGGCCGAGGAGATGAGTGGTAGCGAGTTGCGGTTCTTCGCCGTCATTTCAAGTCCCCGGTAGTCGATGCATGGGCGCAGGGTCTTGTCCTTCTTCTCCACAAAGAACCTTGTGCCGGCTGGAGAGGACAAAGCAAGTACATTCGTGGCCAAAAGTCTTGAGAATGACACAAATATACATTTTCATAAAGTCTACTGCCTCAGCTTGTATGATGGCAATTTGCATATACTCCAGAATGTCATGAAGAGTGATCAAATGAATTGCAATTAATTGCAAAGTCCCTCTTTTCCATGCAAATGAACTGAATCCCCAAAATACATTTCCACTGCATTCAGCCCTGCCGCAAAAGGACCAGCTGACCTCATGTCAGTGATTTTCTTGTTAACACAGCTGTGAGTGTTGACGAGGACAAGGCTGGAGATCACTCTGTCATGCTGATTGAGTTCAAATAACAGACTGGAAGCTTCAAAAGGAGGGTGGTGCTTGGAATTATTGTTCTTCCTCTGTCAATCATGGTTACCTGCAAGGAAACACGTGCTGTCATCATTGCTTTGCACACAAAAAGCTTCACAGGCAAGGATATTGCTGCCAGGAGGATTGCACCTAAATCAACCATTTATCGGATCATCAAGAACTTCAAGGAGAGCGGTTCAATTGTTGTGAAGAAGGCTTCAGGGCGCCCAAGAAAGTCCAGCAAGCGCCAGGACCGTCTCCTAAAGTTGATTCAGCTGCGGGATCGGGGCACCACCAGTACAGAGCTTGCTCAGGAATGGCAGCAGGCAGGTGTTAGTGCATCTGCACGCACAGAGGCGAAGACTGGCCTGGTGTCAAGAAGGGCAGCAAAGAAGCCACTTCTCTCCAGGAAAAACATCAGGGACAGACTGATATTCTGAAAAAGATACAGGGATTGGACTGCTGAGGACTGGGATAAAGTCATTTTCTCTGATGAATCCCCTTTCCGATTGTTTGGGGCATCTGGAAAAAAGCTTGTCTGGAGAAGACAAGGTGAGCGCTACCATCAGTCCTGTGTCATGCCAACAGTAAAGCATCCTGAGACCATTCATGTGTGGGGTTGCGTCTTAGCCAAGAGAGTGGGCTCACTCACAATTTTGCCTAAGAACACAGCCATGAATAAAGAATGGTACCAACACATCCTCCGAGAGCAACTTCTCCCAACCATCCAGGAACAGTTTGGTGACGAACAATGCCTTGTCCAGCATGATGGAGTAACTTGCCATAAGGCAAAGTGATAACTAAGTGGCTCGGGGAATAAAACATCTATATTTTGGGTCCAAGGCCAGAAAACTCCCCAGACCTTAATTCCATTGAGGCGGGTGGACAAACAAACCAAAAAAAATTCTGACAAACTCCAAGCATTGATTATGCAAGAATGGGCTGCCATCAGTCAGGATGTGGCTCCGAAGTTAATTGACAGCATGCCAGGGCGGATTGCAGAGGTCTTGAAAAAGAAGGGTCAACACTGCAAATATTGACTCTTTGCATCAACTTCATGTAATTGTCAATAAAAGCCTTTGACACGTATGAAATGCTTGTAATTATACTTCAGTATTCCATAGTAACATCTGACAAAAAAGATCTAAAGACACTGTAGCAGCAAACTTTGTGGAAATTAATATTTGTGTCATTCTCAAAACTTTTGGCCACGCCTGTACAGTTGTCCCCGGGGCAGAGTTGCATTAGGGAGAAGGTCAATCCCGCAGTCATATGGTCGGTGCTGCAGAAGCGAAGTGGGAAGGGCCTTGTTTAACACCTCCAGAAGGTCCTGGTACTCCGCGGGAATGGCGGAGAGGTTCGGGGCACCTTCCGAGCCCCCAGGAAGACGTCCCGGGGCAGGTTGCGCTGACTTCAGACACTGGGTGTGGACTCCAGCCCATGATGGCACCAGTAGACCAATTGATGAGGGGATTGTGTCGCTGGAGCCAGGAGAATCCCAATACCACAGGAATCTGAGGAGACTTGATGAGCAGGAATTGAATAGTCTCGCTGTGATTCTCTGACACCCATAGGTTGATGGGAGTGGTAATATGAGTGACCCGGCCTACAGAGCGCCCATCCAGTGCTCTAACAACCATGGGAATGGAGAGGGGTTGAGTGGGGATTTTCAGCTCGGATGCCAGGGTAGCGTCCAAAAAACTCTCATCGGCCCCAGAGTCAATGAGGACCCGGAGAGATTTAGACTGGCTTCCCCACAGCAGAATGGCATGAACAGGGGTGTGAGCAAGGGATGCAGGAAAGTTCTCCATGTGGCCCACCAGAGTACTCATTCCTACAAGTGAGCCAGATCTCTTTAAAGGCCAAAGGACACAAAATGAGAAGTTACTGTACTGTAAGTGCAGAGTTATTAATATACACTGAGTGTACAAAACATTAAGAATCTGCATTTTCCCTGACATAGACTGACCAGGTGAAGCCAGGTGAAAGCTATGGTTGTCGTTGACAGGCACAAATGGTGCCTCAAGCACTCGTTATTTTCTGAGTGTACTGTGAATAACATATTATTATACTGTCAACAATGTTTCACTGAGTAACTACTAAGGCTCAAAGGATTTTCAAATGTTTTCTCTTCATTTTAATGGTTGTGCAGACAGGACATGCAAGTCATTTTTCTATTTGAGTCATGCAGGCCAATAAATAAACTAGCTACACTATCACAGATCTAATTCAAATGCAAAATATAATTTTTATACATTACATGCCGAGTAAAAAATAAATCTTAAGTTTGGTGCAGAATAAAACATAATTGAGTTGATTAATTATAATGGTCAGTTCCGGTACTACGGAATCATGGGAGATTGATTTTCACAATCTGTCCCTTACAGCCCGCCACTTAATAAAGGGTGTGTTCGTGAATTCAATCGCTCTTCAATCGCTCTTCCTGAGCGCATATTGGACGCTCTAGGCCAAGGAAAGGCCAAAAGGTTCAAATTGTCTTACCCGGAACACGCCTTAACACTTGTAATTAGTGTCAAAATGTGTCAAATGTTATTTTTTGTACATGTGATATTTTCACCTGTCTAGTAAGTGTTTACAGGTAATTTGAACACTTGTTATGATAATTTTTCACTTGCTTTTTTCAAGTGTCAAATATAATTATTTGTACACGTGTTTTTTACACATGTCCAGTGTGCATTTACAGGTGATTAGAACACTTGTTATGGTAATTTTGTAACGCGTTCATTACACCTGTCCAGTATGCATTTACAGGTGATGTTAATGCTCTAACTCAGAGACTCTGTCTAGAGACTCTGTCTAGAGTCTCGTTCCAGAGACTGGGTGGGCCGACCCCCGGGCACGGGGGCCAATCCAACCAGGTCCCTTCCCCAGGGATATGGGGGGAGGGGCCGGAGAGTTGTGCCTACCTGCACCCATGGCCACCAAGGGGCACCAGTACATCCAGCCAGCTCCCTGCACCAGGGAAATGAGGGGAGAGGGCTGAGGTCGACAAAGTTCTCTGGAGGGCCGTCCCCCAGAGAAGGGCTCCAACCCCCACCCACGGCAACCAGGGGGCGCCAATACATCCACCCAGCTCCCTTCCCCAGGGATATTGGGGGAGGAGGAGAGGGCCAGAGATCTGAGGCCGAACCAGGGAGGGGGGCCGACCCCCGCCCAGGGCCACCAAGGGGCGCCACTACATCCACCTAGCTCCCTATATAGGGCCAGAGAGGGATGGGGCCAACACCCGGAGAGGGGGGCTGACCCCCACACACGGCCAACAAGAGGCGCCACTACATCCAGCCAGCTCCCTGAACCAGGGAGATGGCGGAGAGGGCCAGAGGGTGCTGGGGCCGACCCAGGGAGAGGGGGGCCAACCCCCTGCCCTCAACCCTCTAGGCGGCGCCACTACATCCACCCTGCTCTCTTCACCAGGAAGTGAGGGGGGAGACGGCCAGAGAGGGATGGACATACCCAGGGAGAGGGCCGACTGCCGGAGAGAGGGTCTGACCCCCGCCCGTAGCCACTACATTTAGCCAACTCCCTGCACGGGCTGGGGCAACCAAGGGAGTGCCACTTCATCCAGCCTGCTCCCTGTTCCAGCTATAGAGAGAAATAGTAATGGCGTATTTTGTAGGCACTAACTCCGCCATGGTTTGTTCGACAGCCTATGGGGCAATGAATGGCGTTTTGTTTTAGTTTTTTCATTATTGCCAAAAGTTACTTATTTGGTAAATACAGGCTTAGGAAATGTTATAAGTTATGTTCTATGACATAATCTTCATCGGCTAAACATTTATGCACATAAAGCACATAAATGCTTCATAATTGATAAAGGTCATGTTAAATGACTGATATTACCTCATAGGAGAAAACGTATAAGATCTCCTAAGCCCGTCTTAACCTGACCTTATTTTCGTCAATTTGTTATATTTCTAACATTATTACTTTTACATTTGAGTAATTAAGCAGACGTTCTGATAATATTTTGCTAAATAAATATACTGTAACTCACATCTCTGCGCCATCTTTTAGCATTTTCCTCACAGCAATACACATTTTCAGTCTTTATTGGTCTTATTACACAAATTATTATTATTAAATCTATTCAGTCCCTCCACATTGAAATA
Organism: Brachymystax lenok tsinlingensis; assembly: GCA_030435695.1. Taxonomy (NCBI): domain Eukaryota; kingdom Metazoa; phylum Chordata; class Actinopteri; order Salmoniformes; family Salmonidae; genus Brachymystax; species Brachymystax lenok. The sequence goes on from CM059781.1 coordinate 16,576,722, forward strand.
TATGGCGGCCAACTTGAAAATAGGCTGCTGTGACTGATTTTACACTGAATCCATGATGACTCTATGAAACTTTTCCGCAAGAAACAAAAGAATAACAATTTTAAACTAAAAAACTAAAAAAGCATCCTATGGAAAAGCAAAGCTAAAAAGGTGTGCTTTAAGATCCCTTTTAAATATGTCCACAGTTTCGGGCCCCCTCAGGATCTCTGGCAGACGATTCCAGAGGCTGGGGGCATAATAGCTAAAGGCTGCCTCTCCATGTCTCTTGGTCCTAGGCTTCAGGATAGTTAAAAGGCCAGTGCCAGAGGACCTGAGGGAACTACTGGGTACATAACTCAAAAGCATGTCTGACATGTATTGAGGTGCACAATCATGAACTGAGTTGAAAACCAAAAGAAGAATCTTAAAATGTATTCTAAAACTCACAGGCAGGCAGTGTAGAGACTTTAAAACTGGTGTAATGTGTGCTCTCCGTCTGGTCTTGGTCAGTACCTGTGCTGCAGCATTCTGTATGTTTGCAGTTGAACAATGGCTTTCTTGGGTAGACCAAACAGGAGAGAATTACAGTAGTCAAGACTGCTTGTAATTGTCACACCCTGATCTGTTTCACCTGTCATTGTGATTGTCTCCACCCCCCTCCAGGTGTCGCCCATCTTCCCCATTATCCCCTGTGTATTTATACCTGTGTTCTCTGTTTGTCTGTAGCCAGTTTGTCTTGATTAGTCAAGTCAACCAGCAGTTTTGTATCAGCTCCTGCTTTCCCCCAGTCTCTCTTTTCTCGTCCTCCTAGTATTTGACCCTTGCCTGTCCTGACCCTGAGCCCACCCGCCTGACCACTCTGTCTGCCCCTGAGCCTGCCTGCCGTCCTGTACCTTTGCCCCGTCTCTGGATTACCAACCTCTGCCTGACCTGACCCTGAGCCTGCCTGCCGTCCTGTACCTTTGCCCCTGTTGCTGTAATAAACATTGTTACTTCAACATGGTCTGCATCTGGGTCTTACCTTATCCTGATAGTAATAAAAGCATGGATGCGCGTCTCTGTATCAGCCTTGAGATAGAAACGGATGTACCTTGGCACCTGAGGAATGGTAAAAAGCTATTTTGTCACATCCGTAATGTGTGATTTGAAATTGAGTTAAGAATAAAAGATTACACCTAGGTTTTTTTACATAGTGTTTTATCAAAGTGGCAGTCAATTAAAATGTGGGGATAGATTCTCTCTCTGTGCTTTGGCTCCAAAAATAAGTACCTCTGTCTTGATTTAGCTGGAGGTATTTAACTACTTAGGGAGTGGTGGGGCGCCCCACTCCCGACACTACCTGGAGAAATGCAAGGCGTCAAATTCAAAATCCAAAAGTTGAATTATTAAACATTCATCAATATACAAGTGTTGCATAGTCATCAAAAGCTCTGCTTCTTGGCAATATCACAGCGTTGTCAGATTTCAGGCTTTACGGCGAAAGCACTACATTTGATTGTTTGAGGGTAGCACCTCCAATATTTTCTATTAGCATAAATTCATAAACCATCGCGGTTCATACAAAACACATTTCACAGCAAAAACAAATCCCTTACCTTTTTAAGAACTTCTGCGGGGGCTTCCCAAGTGTCCAACGAAGACAATCCATGGTTCTTTTGTTAGAAAAAGTCATTTATTATATCCATAAATCTCTGTTTGGTTGGTGCGTTATGATCAGAAAATACAGCGTCCACTCGCCCATTGAACCGTGAATAGAACTCGTTCAACCTATACCTATACACTTGTCCAAGAACAATCAAACATCATTGATAATGTATCCTTAGGAACACTTTTATGTATATTTACTATAAAAATTTTACCGGATTATAAACTGGGCCATAGAAAAGGAAAACACCACAGCGCGCGCAAGCCTGTGAACGCGTATCCTCTTCTGTTTACATCTGGTGACCACTTCCCAATTCTTCTTCTATTACCATCCAGAGCAACTAAACATCATCAAACACTTTCTAGAGACTGTTGACATCCAGTGGAAGCAATAGGTTCTGCAATCTTACTCCCTTATAAGGTCATTTTCAATAGGGAGGGGTTCACAATGAGGCAATGTGTAAAAATCACCTTTTCCAGGACAGAAATTCCTCGGGTTTCTGCCTGCTATATCCGTTCTGTTATACTCACAGACAATATTTTAACACTCTTAGAAACTTCAGAGTGTTTCCTATCCAATATTACTAATTATGTGCATATCCTATTTTCTGGGCCTGAGTGGGAGGCATTTTACTTTGGGCATGCCAGACTCTCCAAAACCGTCACCTCGGGAGCCGCTCCCTAAGTTAACAACATACAGTGGGGCAAAAAAGTATTTAGTCAGCCACCAACTGTGCAAGTTCTCCAACTTAAAAAGATGATAAAGGCCTGTAATTTTCATCATAGGTACACTTCAACTATGACAGACGAAATGAGAAAAAGAAATCCAGAAAATCACATTGTAGGATTTTTAATTTATTTATTTGCAAATTATGGTGGAAAATAAGTATTTGGTCACATACAAACAAGCAAGATTTCTGGCTCTCACAGACCTGTAACTTCTTCTTTAAGAGGCTCCTCTGTCTTCCACTCGTTACCTGTATTAATGGCACCTGTTTGAACTTGTTATCAGTATAAAAGACACCTGTCCACAACCTCAAACAGTCACACTCCAAACTCCACTATGGCCAAGACCAAAGAGCTGTCAAAGGACACCAAAAACAAAATTGTAGACCTGCACCAGGTTGGGAAGACTGAATCTGCAATAGGTAAGCAGCTTGGTTTGAAGAAATCAACTGTGGGAGCAATTATTAGGAAATGGAAGACATACAAGACCACTGATAATCTTCCTCGATCTGGGGCTCCACGCAAGATCTCACCCGTGGGGTCAAAATGATCACAAGAACGGTGAGCAAAAATCCCAGAACCACACGGGGACCTAGTGAATGACCTGCAGAGAGCTGGGACCAAAGTAACAAAGCCTACCATCAGTAACACACTACGCCGCCAGGGACTCAAATCCTGCAGTGCCAGACGTGTCCCCCTGCTTAAGCCAGTACATGTTCAGGCCGTCTGAAGTTTGCTAGAGAGCATTTGGATGATCCAGATGAGGATTGGGAGAATGTCATATGGTCAGATGAAACCAAAATAGAACTTTTGGTAAAAACTCAACTCGTCGTGTTTGGAGGACAAAGAATGCTGAGTTGCATCCAAAGAACACCATACCTACTGTGAAGCATGGGGGTGGAAACATCATGCTTTGGGGCTGTTTTTCTGCAAAGGGACCAGGACTGACTGATCCGTGTAAAGGAAAGAATGAATGGGGCCATGTATCGTGAGATTTTGAGTGAAAACCTCCTTCCATCAGCAAGGGCATTGAAGATGAAATGTGGCTGGGTCTTTCAGCATGACAATGATCCCAAACACACCGCCCGAACGAAGGAGTGGCTTCGTAAGAAGAATTTCAAGGTCCTGGAGTGGCCTAGCCAGTCTCCAGATCTCAACCCCATAGAAAATCTTTGGAGGAGTTGAAAGTCTGTGTTGCCCAGCGACAGCCCCAAAACATCACTGCTCTAGAGGAGATCTGCATGGAGGAATGGGCCAAAATACCAGCAACAGTGTGTGAAAACCTTGTGAAGACTTACAGAAAACGTTTGACCTCTGTCATTGCCAACAAAGGGTATATAACAAAGTATTGAGATAAACTTTTGTTATTGACCAAATACTTATTTTCCACCATAATTTGCAAATAAATAAATTTAAAATCCTACAATGTGATTTTCTGGATTTCTTTTTCTCATTTCGTCTGTCATAGTTGAAGTGTACCTATGATGAAAATTACAGGCCTTTATCATCTTTTTAAGTTGGAGAACTTGCACAATTGGTGGCTGACTAAATACTTTTTTGCCCCACTGTATGCATTCACCAAAAACATTTTGTGAAGATGGCAACTCGTTCAGACAGTCGTGTCAGTTCCTCTCCACTTCCATCGTTTTAAAATCCTCAATATGTATGTCTGTTTGTATTTCAGTTCAAAACGAATCTACTCAGTTTCTTTTCATTCGCTATTCAAATTCAATACTAAGGTCCACCAGTACTCCACATGAACTGCCACCTAATCTCCACACCCCAATTAATCTCCTACAGAGGTCTGTTTTTCTTTCGGAATACCTCAAGCACTGCAATAGCTTCAGCTTCAAAAATATGGACATTCCTCTTAATGCCTCATCCCATTTCTCTGCCTATCACCCTTATAATTTGATTATGCACTGTACTTCAATTATTTATTTTTTCTTCTTAACCCATTCATTCATCATCTGTTTTCCTTCTTTGTGTAAGTCTCCAATTATTTGTTTATCTCTCTTAAAAATCTTATTATGTTTTTATTGTTTGGTTTTGTTTAATAAACATTGAAAGGGGGAGGTGCTTACATCCCCTCCTGCACATTTTATTTTTGTTTACCTTTTAAACCTGTTGTATTGATACAAATGATACACCATTTGTGTGCAAATAAATAAATTAAAATATAAATTAATACACACCCCCAGAAACACGTGTGCACAAACACATACCAAAATCTTTCAGTGGTGTGTATTCATGGATGGATGCCAAGGTAAGCCAGTATTCCCCCAAATAATGTCCAATATTTAAAAAATGTTGACATATAAAATAATTTGGCTTCCATCTCTGTGTTTTATGAATTTCCTTCAATTCCCAAAACGCTGAATGTACACTATATATACAAAAGTGGTGTCACGCATCACCATCTAGTAGTCCTACAATACTACCTGCCTGAATGCATAGAACCAACTGTAAAGTTTGGGCTAAGCCCCTTAGTTCCAGTGAAGGAAAATGTTAAAGCTACAGCATACAATGACATTTATTGCAACAGTTTGGGGAAGGCTCTTTCCTGTTTAGCATTACAATGCCCCCGTGCACAAAGTGAGGTCCATACAGAAATGGTTTGTCGAGATCGGTGTGGAAGAACTTGACTGGCCTGCACAGAGCCCTCAACCCCATCCAAAACCTTGTGAATGGACTGTGAATGGTCCTGGCACACCAAAATAAAATTGTCATGGGAAGCCAGTTTGGATTTGGCTTCACACCAATCATATCACATCAAAAGCCAAACGTCAATAACAGAAAAAAACTTCAATTGTTGCATCTCGTTGTGTTGTTGTCCTCCAGTGGCTAGCTAGGTAGCTAAAATTGGCCTTTCCTAAATTAGCCATGGATGGAGATAGAGATTTGGACTGTGGTTTTACTTAATTATCCGTACTGGCCATTGACTATAACAGCGATTCGGATCCAACCATAAATTCATACATTGTGTCCCTGGCCTGAGAGGATGGAAGTTCAACATGTAGCTTGTAGGCTAATTGGACTAAATTGTTTTTTAAATCTTTTAATTGTCACTCACTGTATTAGACTAAGCATAGGTGATTTGATGATGTTGAAGTTGCAGTGGTGCTGGAATAGTGAAGGCAGCTCCTGTTTTCTTTGCAACTTGCAGTAACTGTCCGGTGTTCTAAGTTGTTTAGTACACCGAAAATGTTGGAAACTTTAACTTGATTGACTATGCTGTAGGTCATGTAACTGTTTACTACATTCAATATGCTTTGTGGACTCCACGGGACAGATGTTTCTCTCCGGTTTTGTGATGAAAGAAAAAGGTGTGGTTGAATTTATTATGCCACTGTGTCTTCTTATTGTCTTGGCCTTAGGCTTATATACCATCGTGGCAAGGCATATGAACTAACAGGTTATAGAGCAAACAACGCAATTATCACAACAATTAGGTTGTAATATGGCTTTTTTTTCCTGGCTTGCCTTCTCCAGTGATTTTACCCCCATGTACAGTGCCTTCAGAAATTATTCACACCCCTTGACTGATTCCAAATGTTGTTGTGTTACAGCCTGAAATCAAAATGGATTAAATCTATGTTTTTTGTCCACCCTTCTACACTCAATACCCCATAATGAATAAGTGAAAACATGTTTTTAGAAATGTTTGCAAATGTATTGGAAAAAAACATCACATTTATACCCCTGAGTCAATACTTTGTAGAAGCACCTTTGGCAGTGATTACAGTTGTGAGTCTGGGTAAGTCTCTAAGAGCTTTGAACACCTTGATTGTATAATATTAGCATTTTTTTAAACTTATTTTACTCTTCAAGCCATTGCTAGAAAGCAATTTTCAAGTCTTGCCATAGATCTTCAAGCCGATTTAAGTCAAAACTGTAACCAGGCCACTCAGGAACATTCACTGTCATCTTGGTAAGCAAATCCAGTGTAGATTTAGCCTTGTGTTTTAAGTTATTGTCCTGCTGAAAGGGGACTTTGTCTCCCAGTGTCTGTTGGAAAGCAGACTGAACCAGGTTTTCCTCTATGATTTTGCCTGTGCTTATAGCTGTATTCCATTTATTTTTATCCTAAGAAACTCCCTAGTCATTGCCGATAACAAGCATATCCATAACATGATGCAGCCACCACCATGCTTGAAAATATGAAGTGGTACTCAATGACGTCTTCTGTTGGATTAGCCCCAAAAAGTGAATTTCTTTCCCACAAGTATTATTTAACTGGATTCATATTTTGGAATATTTATATTCTGTACAGGCTTCCTTCTTTTCACTCTGTCATTTAGGTTAGTATTTTTTATTTATTTATTTATTTCACCTTTATTTAACCAGGTAGGCTAGTTGAGAACAGGTTCTCATTTACAACTGCGACCTGGCAGTGCTTATTGTTTAGTATTGTGGAGTAACTGCAATGTTGTTTATCTGTCCTCATTTCTCATATCACAACCATTAAACTCTGTGACTGATTTAAAATCAACATTGGCCTCATGGTGAAATCCCTGAGCAGTAGCCTTCCTCTCCAGCAACTGAGTTAAGAAGGACGCCTGTATCTTTGTAGCAACTGGCTGTGTTGATACACCATCCAAAGCCTAATTAACAACATCACAATGCTCAAAGGAAAATTTCAGCGTTTGCTTTTTTTTTACCAGTCTGTGCCCTTTTTTCAAGTAATTGAAAAACCTCTCTTGTCTTTGTGTTTGAATCTGTGTTTGAAATTGACTACTCGATTGAGGGACCTTAACAAATAACTGTATGTGTGGGGTACAGAGATGGGGTAGTCATTCAAAAATCATGCGAACCACTATTATTGAACATGGAATGAGTCCATGCAACTTATTATGTGATTTGTTAAACACATTTTTACTCTTGAACGTATTTAGGCTTGCCATAACAAAGGGGTTGAAGACATTTCAGCTTTTAATTTTGTTATTAATTTAACGTTTTTCATAAAACATAATTCGACCTTGACATTATGGGGTATTGTGTGTAGATCAGTGACACAAAATCAAAATGTAATCAATTTTAAATTCAAGCTGTAACAGAACAAAATGTGGTAAAAGTAAAGGGATGTGAATACTTTCTGATGGCACTGTAGGTACAGTAGTGCAAACCAGTTCACACTTGTGAGGTGTGACTTAGCAAGATTTCCTCTGTTCCATTTACGTTTTTATGGAGAGTTTTGTCAGTATTTTAGTACACTATTGACACTTTTAAAGTGTATATTCAACATGTGACCTGGTATGAGTTTGGTCTATACAGGTCAGCGGTCACTTTTGATGTATTCATCAATCTCTTTAACTAATGTATTAAAGTAACCTGATAACCAGTATATAGACACTCAGCAGGGCTTATTGTGTAGTATTTAGTGAAGCTGGTTCTAACGAAAATGACTGAGTCACTATCTTTACCAACAGAGGGCAGTATATACTCACTAATACTTGATACAAGTTTAAAGGGGTTAACTATGTACATTTAGAATACTCTGGACAGTAATGTACTGTGGCAATAGGCTGCAAAGCATCAGATGTCAGCATAGTGTGTGTGTGTGTGTGTGTGTGTGTGTGTGTGTGTGTGTGTGTGTGTGTGTGTGTGTGTGTGTGTGTGTGTGTGTGTGTGTGTGTGTGTGTGTGTGTGTGCGCGTGCGCGTGTGAGTGCGTGAAGATTGTATAGATACGATGACGCAATACTTCTTGACCACGTGTGACCTTTTATTGCCTTGGTTCACTTTCCAAAATATGATACTGCCACACAACTAGGAGCAAAGAAGACTACAATTTAGTAAAAAGGGTTATTTTCTTTCCAAAGATTAATCAAAAGTTTTTTAGAACAATAAAGCAAGGGGAACTGTTCGAAATCAAAAACGAACATGCCCCAGTTTTGGAACATATTTTACAGTGTTGAAATGTGCTAAACTATTCTGCAATTGTGAAATGCCTGTCGTCTCATTCACAAGGTTGTCACAGCTTTGGCTTATGGTAGGCAAAGAAGTGTCTGGGGATCACAAAGTGGTCAAAGCTGCCTTTCTGTCAGAGTTTGTCTAGAGCCATTTGATCATACCCCCAAAACCAACACAGGTAGTGTGTTGCATTTGCATGCACATGTGTATGCATGTGTGCATGTGTGTAAGTGTGTGTCTCTGTGTGTGGCTTTTCTGCACCATTATATAATCTGTGCAACTGTATAAGCACACTGCTGCACAGAACAACCCCAATGCTTTGCTTTAAGGCACAGCACTGACTGAGAAGCGAGTACACTTGTTTGCAGACGTACTCTACATTTCCCCCCAAAATTAAGGGGGATTTTGCATACAGTACACAAAGGATTATTGCTAAAGAAAAATATCTCAAACATGACATTAAAAACATGACATTCACAGTTTTCCCAGAGCAATGTAAGCACTTTAACCTTTACAAATACATTTGAGAATGTACATTATAGATAAAGCACTGAAAAATTATACACTAGAAAGCAACATAGCCAAGCAAATTAAATAGAATAGAGGGCAAGAGAGAAAAATAGATCAATATTTGGTCGTACTTTAAAGCGTCCCTTTCATAAGACATTGTTTTTGATTTATAAAAATTGGTACTTGTAATATAAACTTCTACTCTAGTACAACTTAATAATACAAAAAATAAAACATATCTGGAACAGAGAGAAGACAGGTCAAAAGGTTCTGAAATGCAAGTATTTGGTAATTATGGAAATAATGCTCAGGTTTTGAAATGCACTTAATTTTCCCTACCGAAACAGTGACTGTAGCAGCGTTATAGATGTTTTTTCTAGTGTTTAAATAAATAACTGGTAGTTTCTCTATTGGATAAATGAACGATTGTCATCATAGTGATAATAATTTAGCTATAGATTATATCATAACTTAAACTAAGTGTTCTCAACATAATGTTTGCTATTAGACATCAGATACAATTATACTTTATGTACAATAAGATTCTCCTTTTATAGTTTTTTTTAGAAAACGTTGTAAACATTGCCCTAACTATTTCATATTTGTACAGGGGAAAGGACCATCAAGGACAAATAAAATCAAGTAAAACGATTTTCCCCCACATCAATGTCAAGGATGCTTGTTTTCATATATGAGTGGTTTCTTTTATTGTCTGTGGCTCAACAATACTTTGTGCTGATTGTGCGTGATCTTTATCGCCCTGACGCCGGTTTGTACAGCGCGAAAAGAGAGGATTTGGCCTGAGGTCGTTACTATGGTCCAGTCTGTGATCAGGCAAAACCAGCACTCCTCTCTTTTCAGACAGACAACATTTTCACAGTGCCCACTTATTATATAGACCACGAAAGATATACGCAGTCCAAAAGATCAGATGTAGAATCACATTGATAAGAGACCATTAACATCTGGTCTTATTTGGGTTTGTTTTTCTCTACTACTCCGCTTTTTGGCTGTACTAGTCTGTATATAAACATGAAAAGGACAGATATGCTCTTGTACTTTATTGCAAATCTGCCTTCAATTGAAAGAAGAGTAAATCGATGCGTAGTTGAGGTGATATGAGGGTTATATAGGTCTTGCACAGAGTTCTATATCCTCTAAGAAATGTGTGCAAAAATAACTATTTTCAATCAAAAAATGCACTATCAACTTGGTGTTAAAGAGTCATATGTTTTCTGTGCAACGGACTTGGTGTGCAACAGCCCTTCCACCTGCAACATATTTGCAGCTACATATGAAAGTGTTTGCCTGCCTACAGTAATTTTACTGCTTTGCAGACACACAATAATATATGATCAATCTCTTCCCCCTACCCATTCAACCCCCCAGCATATGTAAACATTAGTAATCTTTCGTTGGTTATTGTTGAAAGTCTTTTGATAGAAAAAGTTTGACAGCTAGGATTTTCATCAAGTAAAAAATATTTTTCCCCTCTCTGCATGTTTGTCCTTTCTACATTTGGTTTCATATAACATGCTTAAAAAAACAAATCTATCCCTCCTCTCTTAAAACACAACTTCTTATAGTATTCACTTATCTCACAAATGAGCACAGATCTTTTTGTTGCCTTATTGAGTGATACCTACGTCCTAATGGTAATAAGTGTTTGTTGTCTTGAGCTAAATGGGTGTGTTCTCCTGTGTTCAGTATTTGTGTGGGTGTAAGTTTGTGTGTGTGTGTTCTCTCACAGGTTCATACAGTGAGATCGTCTGACCTGGCCCTGCTGCTGGCTTTGCTCAATCTGCTCAGTGGTCTTGTGTCCTCTATCGTATCCATTGCCTCCATCCCCACCTTAGCTGGAAGTCCTCCGGCCCCGTCCACCACTTCCTCCTCCCCCACCTCCCCCACCTTCTCAACAACCTCCTCCACTACATCCTCCTCCTCACACTCCTCTTCTTCTTTCTTCCTATCCACCCCCCCATCTACCACATCCTCTACCATTCCATCCACCACATCCTCCACCACCCCATCCACCACATCCTCTTCCGCCACTCCATCCACCACATCCTCTTCCGCCACTCCATCCACCACATCCTCCACCACCCCATCCACCACATCCTCCTCCACCACCTCCTTCACCACCTCCTCCTCTTCATCCTCCACCTCCTCCTGCTGCTCCTCCTCCTCTTGGTGTAGTGGTAGTGTGTCCTCCCCTATCTCTGTGGATGGATGCAGGGGGACAGGGAGGTTGAAGGAAACAGAGGGAGAGAGATGCAGGGTGGACAGGGAGGGTGGAGGAAACAGAGGGAGTGTAATGCAGGGTGGACAGGGAGGGTGGAGGAAACAGAGATAAATGTTAAAAACAGATGGGTGGAAAGAAGCGAAACTTCCAAAAAGTCCTGCCCCTCACCACACAGTTATCACAATGTTTTCGTTTCAGCTGAAAAGCTGTGGCATGTTAAAATCTAAATAATGCCAACAGAACAGCCAGCCATCACGGTAAAGTAAATTTACAGTCCGTACACGAGGTCTGTACAGTACACAAGGTACACAGCTTAAAAATCAACCGCCTTTGAGAATTTTTGTACTCTGCATGTTCCCCTTTATTATCCATAATAATCAAACGGCATAGCGTAGCACAACAGAAACACAAAGCAAAATGGTCTTGCTGAAGTCTAGCTAAAGCACTGTTCCACTAGCCACCAAATGCTACCAAATCAACCATCCATGAAAACTATCAATTACACACCCATAACCCAAATGTTTACTGTAAGGTATGATGGTTAAACGTTATCAAATGGGCAACTTGCCACAGCTGCGGCTCCAGCGAAGTTGTAGTGTCCTGTTCTCTTGGTACCCGAGGAAAAGTGAACTTTTTTTCTGCCCTCTTTCCCACCTAAAGCCCTGTCCTTGTCGCCCCACTGAGCAGATGTGAATGAATCAGCTCTGATGGTTGGTTTTTAGTTTGCTGCAATATTTAAGCTTGGAGCCAGACGGCCTTTATTCGCCGGGTGAGGCGTGGTGACGTAGGAGACAATAGGATCAACAGACCCAGAGAGGGGATGTATGGGAGCCGGCCTGAGGCTCCCAAAGTGACATGGACGCCGCAGAGCCAGGGCACAGGGTACATCCCCTCTGCACCCCGCCTCACTGCAGCCCTCCACACACAGAGAGAGAGAGAGTTAGAGAGAGAGACAAAACAGCCACAGCAGCTGACCTACCACTGGCCACTGTCCTACTATCAACCTGCAGAGACAGAGACAAACTTTAACTCTGTGCAGGGAGGGGGCAGAATGTCCTCATGGACCTACACTGGGTTTTTGTTTGTTGTCTTTTCATCAATGGTCATATGGTTCTATTTTACAGCTGAGTAACACATGTATACACACACATGTATTGTCATCGCTGTTCATTGCGCAACCTGAGTGGTAGCCTAGTGTTATAGTCTAGTGTGGAGCAAAAAGTATTTTCTCTAGGCATGCTTTTTGCAAATAACTTAAATTATGACCATTCATATTCTTATACAATTGACAGTATATTATATGTGGCATGCTTTGGATTGACTTTGGAATAGTAAACTTAATTTTTTCAGACAAAATCTAGTTAACAATTAATTTAGTGGTCATTTAAAAAGTGTATTTACAGGTATGCTCACATTTTAGAAGGACCCAAGGCAGGAAGCAGAGTGACAACACAGTGTGACATCATAGTAAACAGGAAGGCTATAGATGGTAAGTACGAAAACAATACTGTAATGAGGATTCACAGTTTTCCTCTACATTACTTTGGTGCATGTGTGACTGGTTTATGAACTGAGTAAGGATCATGTCATGTGTATGTTCTACACATACCATAGCTCTAGTCAGTGTCATAGGTTGTAATTATCTGGCTAGAATGTGAAGAATTTCAACCATTGAGTGAAAGGATATGTAGACAGGACTCATCTTTCCAGGAATAGGTAACATTTGGTCAACCCTTTATGGCTTGGTTTTATCAGTCCATCTACAGTTTAACTTGTCTTGCAGATGATGTAATGTCTACAACATCATGACATCATATGCTAATTCAAAACAAAAATGTATGAGCGCTGTAACATATTTGCAACTGATTTGTCAAATTAAATGACATTCTTTCATGGAATGCTGTTTAAAACACAAAAAGGATTTGTTGCATTCGGAAACTCTCCACAACATTCTCTTACAGTGTATTTATTTCAACCCAGTACCTGGCACAGGAAGATAAATACAATTACAATACAATACATAAACAACTGCATTGAGCTTCAAACAGTCTAACTAAAACACCCCCCACTCATTCATAACAAAGCAACTTTTCTCACACTCTGCATGTTTCTCAGACTCTGTTGTTGACATGACTCAGGAGCTCAGCTTTAGAGCAGGTGACAAGAACAGGAAGGCAGTAAGAGAGGCCAGAACGTCATCATTCTGAAGGTGATACAGCAGGTCTCAATGGTACGTTAATCACCTGTCACACACACGCAGGCACACACACACACACATGCACGCACACACAAACAGACACACACACATACAAACATGCACACACACAGACACACATATACAACCAAACACACACGCACATGCATACACACACATTCACATGCTCACAGACTGGTATACACTAAAATACACGACTTGTCAGTGGCTAATAAGAGATATATATTAGTGCTAGTCAGTGGCTAATAGAGATATATATTAGTGACTTGTCAGTGGCTAATAGAGATATATATTAGTGACTTGTCAGTGGCTAATAGAGATATATATTAGTGCTAGTCAGTGGCTAATAGAGATATATATTTGTGACTTGTCAGTGGCTAATAGAGAGATATATTAGTGACTTGTCAGTGGCTAATAGAGATATATATTAGTGACTTATCAGTGGCTAATAGAGAGATGTATTAGTGAGAGATATATTAGTGACAAGTCAGTGACTAATAGAGAGATATATTAGTGACTTGTCAGTGGCTAATAGAGAGATATATTAGTGACAAGTCAGTGACTAATAGAGAGATATATTAGTGACGTATCAGTGGCTAATAGAGAGATATATTAGTGACTTGTCAGTGGCTTATAGAGAGATATGTTAGTGACTTGTCAGTGGCTAATAGAGAGATGTATTACTGACTTGTCAGTGGCTAATAGAGAGATGTATTAGTGAGAGATATATTAGTGACAAGTCAGTGACTAATAGAGAGATGTATTAGTGACGTATCAGTGGCTAATAGAGAGATATATTAGTGACAAGTCAGTGACTAATAGAGAGATATATTAGTGACTTGTCAGTGGCTAATAGAGAGATATATTAGTGACTTGTCAGTGGCTAATAGAGAGATGTATTACTGACTTGTCAGTGGCTAATAGAGAGATGTATTAGTGACTTGTCAGTGGTTAATAGAGAGATGTATTACTGATTTGTCAGTGGACAATAGAGAGATATATTAATGACTTGTCAGTGGCTTGTCAGTGGCTAACTAAAACACCCCCCACTCATTCATAACAAAGCAACTTTTCTCACACTCTGCATGTTTCTCAGACTCTGTTGTTGACATGACTCAGGAGCTCAGCTTTAGAGCAGGTGACAAGAACAGGAAGGCAGTAAGAGAGGCCAGAACGTCATCATTCTGAAGGTGATACAGCAGGTCTCAATGGTACGTTAATCACCTGTCACACACACGCAGGCACACACACACACACATGCACGCACACACAAACAGACACACACACATACAAACATGCACACACACAGACACACATATACAACCAAACACACACGCACATGCATACACACACATTCACATGCTCACAGACTGGTATACACTAAAATACACGACTTGTCAGTGGCTAATAAGAGAGATATATTAGTGACTTGTCAGTGGCTAATAGAGATATGTATTAGTGACTTGTCAGTGGCTAATAGAGAGATGTATTAGTGACTTGTCAGTGGCTAATAGAGATATGTATTAGTGACTTGTCAGTGGCTAATAGAGAGATATATTACTGACTTGTCAGTGGCTAATAGAGAGATATATTAGTGACAAGTCAGTGGCTAATAGAGAGATATGTTAGTGACTTGTCAGTGGCTAATAGAGAGATATATTAGTGACTTGTCAGTGGCTAATAGAGATATATATTAGTGACGTATCAGTGGCTAATAGAGAGATATATATTAGTGACTTGTCAGTGGCTAATAGAGAGATGTATTACTGACTTGTCAGTGGCTAATAGAGAGATGTATTAGTGACTTGTCAGTGGTTAATAGAGAGATGTATTACTGACTTGTCAGTGGACAATAGAGAGATATATTAATGACTTGTCAGTGGCTAATAGAGAGATACATTAGTGACTTGTCAGTGGCTAATAGAGAGATATATTAGTGACTTGTCAGTGGCTAATAGAGAGATATATTAGTGACTTGTCAGTGGTTAATAGAGATATGTATTACTGACTTGTCAGTGGCTAATAGAGAGATGTATTACTGACTTGTCAGTGGCTAATAGAGAGATGTATTAGTGACTTGTCAGTGGCTAATAGAGAGATATATTAGTGACTTGTCAGTGGCTAATAGTGATATATATCAGTGACTTGTCAGTGGCTAATAGAGAGATATATTAGTGACAAGTCAGTGGCTAATAGTGATATATATCAGTGACTTGTCAGTGGCTAATAGAGAGGTATATTAGTGCCATAAACTTGAGTATTTTCAGTGAAGCCACTTTTTATGATCACAAATAAGTGATTACAGTACTACTGTATAACTGCATATTTTAATTTTGAACTTAGGTCAATTCTACACTTAGACTGTGAGTGTCCTCCAACTTGGAAGCCACAGTCCTACTTCTCACCACGCCTTGAGACTGCAGATACACTACATACAAACCACACTCAGAAGTGGGAGAGGTTTATTTGAAGAAAGGGAGTGTTTGTCTGTTATCTAAACTGTTGAAATATTGTGATCCAGAGGGAGCCGTTGGTGCATCGTTTCAACGGAAGGGAAAAGCGGTTATGTCGCAGTCAATGGGCAATGTTTTATGCAACCTAGACAGAACGTTTATTTAGATTTACAAAATGTATTTCCTCTGCACAATCTCATTCTCATGACCCAGAGTCGCTCCATGTAGTCTACAAGAGGTGTACTGTATATTACGGCAAAGTTTGTAGTTTAACCCCATGCAACATTACAAGCTAAATAGAGATGTACTGACAACCACACACCTGTAAGGACAGTTAGAATTTACACCTTTGAGGAATCATTAGATAACAACAATACTTTATTGGGCCTTAAACGGATTGTCTTACTCAGTACCGTTAAAGCACTAGTCAATAGTGGAGACAAGCCACAACACCTTTCTACACCACTACATCTCCTGTCTCATTTTACTAAGCCCTCCACTGGGAATTCCTCCAACCAGTAAATGATTATGCCCTGTGTGACATCATTGGGTTGTGACTGGACCCCACAACCTGGGTCTTCCGTCTCTGGGGTGTCAATGAGTTGGGTCTTTGGTCTCAAAGTGTGTATAGCAAGAGCAAACTGCCTGGAACAGCAGTACAGCAATGACCAGAATGGTTTTGACCTAAGACTAATGGCTTTTTCCGGACAAAATCAAGAAACAGAATGAATCCTGGTCTTCCTTTATCACATAGTGTTATTACTTCTTAAATTATAATATCCCCTTGGTACTGGTACTCCCTGTATATAGTCATGTTATCGTTATTCATTATTCACTGTGTATTAATTCCTTGTGTCACTATTATAATTTTTTTCTTTAACTCTGTATTGTTGGAAAAGGACTCGTAAGTAAGCTTTTCACTGTTAGTCTACTGTACACTTGTTGTTTACGAAGCATGTGACAGAAAATATTTGATTTGATTTGATTCTTTGTCTATGTTACTGATGAGACTTCCAGAACATCAAGTTAGTGGATATTTTAGGAAATAGTTTTCTGTGCATCCAGAATTATGAGGCTAGTCGTGATGTGCCTGCCCCTCATCCTCAGATGTGAATATCATAGAAAAATCCCAAGCAAAAGGTTATGATGCACATTTCCTCTCCACCAACCCCAGGAGAACAACACCCTAAAGGAGATCACTGCAGACCACCAACCCCAGGAGAACAACACCCTAAAGGAGATCACTGCAGACCAGCAACCCCAGGAGAACAATACCCTAAAGGAGATCACTGCAGACCACCAACCCCAGGAGAACAACCCACTAAAGGAGATCACTGCAAACCACCAACCCCAGGAGAACAACACTCTAAAGGAGATCACTGCAGACCACCAACCCCAGGAGAACAACACCCTAAAGGAGATCACTGCAGACCAGCAACCCCAGGAGAACAACACCCTAAAGGAGATCACTGCAGACCACCAATCCCAGGAGAACAACACCCTCAAGGAGATCACTGCAGACCACCAACCCCAGGAGAACAACACTCTAAAGGAGATCACTGTAGACCACCAACCCCAGGAGAACAACACCCTAAATTAGATCACTGCAGAATACACAGTTGTGGTGGAGACCAAGGAGAGTGACCAGAGCAGATGGGCCCATGGTGAGGAAGGGAGTCATGCTGTATACTCAGAGGGCTGGGTAGCTGGGGGACTGGGTCACTGGGGCACAGGGGGACTCCCTTTAAAGCGCTATGTGTTGGTATGGGGGCCGCTGGCATTCTGGGCATTCTGAGCCCTGAGGGCCCGTGAATGGCGCTCGGATTTCACACAAAGACATGATATCGTGATGGAGGGCGCAAACTCTATTGAGCACATGCGGTGAGGCGAGATTAGATCCCTGTGGCAGGGCACTAAACGGCCGCTAATCAGAATGCTAAAACGCAAACAAACCTATTTTACGGTGATCTGCCTACAGCGCCACGCACTTCCTGCTCCCAGCTTAGCCTGTTCCAAAAGAGGGAAGGAGAGAGAGAGAGAGAGAGAGAGAGAGAGAGAGAGAGAGAGAGAGAGAGAGAGAGAGAGAGAGAGAGAGAGAGAGATACTAAAGTGATGGTACAAACTCATATACAGTAAGAACAAAAATACAGTGAGGAGGGTAAACTTAGTAAATACAGTGAGGAGAGTAAATACAGTAAGGAGAGTAAGCAGAGTAAATACAGTGAGGAGAGTAAACAGAGTAAATACAGTTAGGAGAGTAAACAGAGTAAATACAGTGAGGAGGGTAAACAGAGTAAATACAGTGAGTAGAATAAACAGAGTAAATACAGTGCAGGATAGTAAACATAGTAAATACAGTTAGGAGAGTAAATACAGTAAGGAGAGTAAACAGTGTAAATACAGTTAGGAGGGTAAACAGAGTAAATACAGTGAGGAGGGTAAACAGAGTAAATACAGTGAGTAGAATAAACAGAGTAAATACAGTGAGGAGAGTAAACAGAGTAAATACAGTGAGGAGAGTAAATACAGTAAGGAGAGTAAGCAGAGTAAATACAGTGAGGAGAGTAAACAGAGTAAATACAGTGAGGAGAGTAAACAGAGTAAATAGAGTGAGTAGAATAAACAGAGTAAATACAGTGCAGGATAGTAAACATAGTAAATACAGTTAGGAGAGTAAATACAGTGAGGAGAGTAAACAGTGTAAATACAGTTAGGAGGGTAAACAGAATAAATACAGTGAGGAGAGTAAACACAGTAAATAGAGTGAGTAGAATAAACAGAGTAAATACAGTGCAGGAGAGTAAACAGAGTAAATACAGTGAGGAGAGTAAATACAGTAAGGAGAGTAAGGAGAGTAAATACAGTGAGGAGAGTAAACAGAGTAAATACAGTTAGGAGAGTAAACAGAGTAAATACAGTGAGGAGAGTAAACAGAGTAAATACAGTTAGGAGGGTAAACAGAGTAAATACAGTGAGGAGAGTAAACAGAGTAAATAGAGTGAGTAGAATAAATAGAGTAAATACAGTGCAGGAGAGTAAACAGAGTAAATACAGTGAGGAGTAAATACAGCCTGCCATCTTAGTGGAGTCTGCCACTAGCACAGTCAGTGTAGTCAGCTCAGCTATCCCCATTGAGACCGTGTCTGTGCCTCAACCTAGGTTGGGCAAAACTAAACATGGCGGTGTTCGCCTTAGCAATCTCATTAGAATAAAGACCTCCTCCATTCCTGCCATTATTGAAAGAGATTGTGATACCTCACATCTCAAAATAGGGCTACTTAATGTTAGATCCCTCACTTCCAAGGCAGTTATAGTCAATGAACTAATCACTGATCATAATCTTGATGTGATTGGCCTGACTGAAACATGGCTTAAGCCTGATGAATTTACTGTGTTAAATGAGGCCTCACCTCCTTGTTACACTAGTGACCATATCCCACGCGCATCCCGCAAAGGCGGAGGTGTTGCTAACATTTACGATAGCAAATTTCAATTAACAAAAAAAAAAAGTTGTCATGAAATCTATGCAGCCTACTCAATCACTTTGTATAGCTACTGTTTACAGGCCTCCTGGGCCATATACAATGTTCCTCACTGAGTTCCCTGAATTCCTATGGGACCTTGTAGTCATGGCAGATAATATTCTATTTTTTTAATATACTTTAATATTCACATGGAAAAATCGACAGACCCACTCCAAAAGGCTTTCAGAGCCATCATCAACTCAGTGGGTTTTGTCCAACATGTCTCCGGACCTACTCACTGCCACAGTCATACTCTGGACCTAGTTTTGTCCCGTGGAATAAATGTTGTGGATCTTAATGTTTTTCCTCTTAATCCTGGACTATTGGACCACCATTCTATTATGTTTGCAATCGCAAAAGAAATTCTGCTCAGACCCCAAACAAGGATCATCAAAAGTCGTCCTGTAAATTCTCGGACAACCCAAAGATTCATAGATGCCTTTCCAGAATCCCTCCGCCTACTCAAGGACGTCAGAGTACAAAAATCATTTAACCACCTAACTGAGGAACTCAATTTAACCTTGCGCAATACCCTAGATGCAGTCGCACCCCTAAAAACAAAAAACATTTGCCATAAAAAACTAGCTCCCTGGTATACAGAAAATACCCGAGCTCTGAAGAAAGCTTTCAGGAAATTGGAACGGAAATGGCGCTACACCAAACTGGAAGTCTTCCGACTAGCTTGGAAAGACAATACTGTGCTGTATCGAAGAGCCCTCACTGCTGCTCGATCATCCTATTTTTCCAAGTTAATTGAGGAAAATAAGAACAATCCAAAATGTGTTCTTGATACTGTCGCAAAGCTAACTAAAAAACAGCATTCCCCAAGAGAGGATGGCTTTCACTTCAGCAGTGATAAATTCATGAACTTCTTTGAGGAAAAGATCATGATCATTAGAAAGCAAATTACGGACTCCTCTTTAAATCTGCGTATTCCTCCAAAGCTCAGTTGTCCTGAGTCTGCACAACTTTTCCAGGACATAGGATCAAGGGAGACACTCAAGTTTTTTAGTGCCATATCTCTTGACACATTGATGAAAATAATAATGTTCTCTAAACCTTCAAGCTGCATACTGGACCCTATTCCAACTAAACTTCTGAAAGAGCTGCTTCATGTGCTTGGCCCTCCTATGTTGAACATAATAAACGGCTCTCTATCCACCGGATGTGTACCAAACTCACTAAAAGTGGCAGTACTTCCGGCGCCGACAGAGATGGCAGCCTCGCTTCACGTTCTCAGGAAACCATGCAGTATTTTGTTTTTTTATGTATTACTTCTTACATTGTTACCCCGGAAAATATTAAGTTTTATTACATACAACCGGGAGGAACTATTGGATATAAGAGCAACGTCAACTTACCAACATTACGACCAGGAATACGACTTTCCCAAAGAGGATTCTCCTTTCGTTAACCCAAACACAACAACAGACTGGATAGCACGTGGCTACTCAAAACAACGGCGCCGAGAGAGAAGAGGAAAGCGCCGGTCTTTTGGTCAAGCTACGTCGACGAGGCGCATCGTGCACCTCTCCAGTATTTTAATCGCCAATGTACAGTCTCTTGACAACAAAGTAGACGAAATCCGATCGAGGGTTGCCTTTCAGAGAGACATTCGAGACTGCAACGTTCTTTGCTTCACGGAAACATGGCTCACTCAGGACACGTTATCAGAGTCGGTACAGCCACCTGGTTTCTCCACGCATCGCGCCGACAGAAACAAACATCTCTCTGGTAAGAAGAAGGGCGGGTGTGTGTCTTATGATTAACGAGGCGTGGTGTGATCATAACAACATACAGGAACTCAAGTCCTTTTGTTCACCTGACATAGAATTCCTTACAATCAAATGCAGACCGCATTATCTACCAAGAGAATTCTCTTGATTATAATCACAGCCGTGTACATCCCCCTCAAGCTGATACATCGACGGCACTGAAAGAAATTCATCGGACTCTATGTAAACTGGAAACCACATATCCTGAGGCTGCATTTATTGTGGCTGGGGATTTTAATAAGGCTAATTTAAGAACAAGGCTCCCGAAATTTTACCAGCATATCGAATGTGCCACCCGGGCTGGTAAAATCCTGGACCACTGTTATTCCAACTTCCGTGATGCATACAAGGCTATTCTCCGCCCTCCTTTACGGCAAGTCTGACCATGACTCCATTTTGTTGCTCCCAGCCTACAAACAGAAACTAAAACAGGAAACGCCCGTTCTCAGGTCTGTTCAACGCTGGTCCGACCAATCTGATTCCATGCTGCAAGATTGCTTCGAGCACGTGGACTGGGATATGTTCCGGATAGCATCTGACAACAACATTGATGTATACGCTGATTCGGTGAGCGAGTTTATTAGCAAATGCATTGGTGATGTTGTACCCATAGCAAATATCAAAACCTTCCCCAACCAGAAACCATGGATTGATGGCAGCATTCGCGCAAAACTGAAAGCGCGAACCACTGCTTTTAACCAGGTAAAGGCTACCGGAAACATGACTGAATACAAACAGTGCAGCTACTCCCTCCGCAAGGCAATCAAACAAGCTAAGCGTCAATATAGAGACAAAGTAGAGTCACAATTCAATGGCTCAGACACAAGAGGAATGTGGCAGGGTCTACAGTCAATCACGGACTACAAAAAGAAAACCAGCCCGTCGCGGACCATGACGTCCTGCTCCCAGACAAACTAAACAACTTCTTTGCTCGCTTTGAGGACAATACAGTGCCACCGACACGGCCCGCTACCAAAACCTGCGGTGTCACCTTCACCGCAGCCAATGTGAGAAAACATTTAAATGTGTTAACCCTCGCAAGGCTGCCGGCCCAGATGGCATCCCTGGCCGTGTCCTCAGAGCATGAGACCAGCTGGCTGGTGTGTTTACGGACATATTCAATCAGTCCCTATCCCAGTCTGCTGTTCCCACATGCTTCAAGAGGGCCACCATTGTTCCTGTTCCCAAGAAAGCTAAGGTGACTGAGCTAAATGACTATCGCCCGTAGCACTCACTTCCGTCATCATGAAGTGCTTTGAGAGATTAGTCAAGGATCATATCACCTCCATCCTGCCAGACACCCTGGACCCACTCCAATTTGCTTACCGTCCCAATAGGTCCACAGACGACGCAATCGCAATCACACTGCATACTGCCCTAACCCATCTGGACAAGAGGAATACTTATGTAAGAATGCTGTTCATCGACTACAGCTCAGCATTTAACACCATAGTTCCCTCCAAGCTCGTCATTAAGCTCGAGACCCTGGGTCTCGACCCAGCCCTGTGCAACTGGGTCCTGGACTTCCTGACGGGCCGGTCCCAGGTGGTGAGGGTAGGAAACAACATCTCCACCCCGCTGATCCTCAACACTGGGGCCCCACAAGGGTGCGTTCTCAGCCCTCTCCTGTACTCCCTGTTTACCCATGACTGCGTGGCCAAGCACGCATCCAACTCAATCATCAAGTTTGCTGACGACACTACAGTGGTAGGCTTGATTACCAACAACGACGAGACGGCCTACAGAGAGGAGGTGAGGGCCCTCGGAGTGTGGTGTCAGGAAAATAACCTCTCACTCAATGTCAACAAAACAAAGGAGATGATCGTGGACTTCAGGAAACAGGAGAGGGAGCACCCCTATCCACATCGAGGGGACAGTAGTGGAGAAGGTGGAAAGTTTTAAGTTCCTCGGCGTACACATCACGGACAAACTGAATTGGTCCACCCACACAGACAGCGTGGTAAAGAAGGCGCAACAGCGCCTCTTCAACCTCAGGAGGCTGAAGAAATTTGGCTTGTCACCAAAATCACTCACAAACTTTTACAGATGCACAATCGAGAGCATCCTGTCGGGCTGTATCACCGCCTGGTACGGCAACTGCTCCGCCCACAACCGTAAGGCTCTCCAGAGGGTAGTGAGGACTGCACAGCATCACCGGGTTAAACTACCTGCCCTCCAGGACACCTACACCACCCGATGTCACAGAAAGGCCAAAAAGATCATCAAGGACAACAACCACCCGAGCCACTGCCTGTTCACCCCGCTATCATCCAGAAGGCGAGGTCAGTACAGGTGCATCAAAGCTGGGACCGAGAGACTGAAAAACAGCTTCTACCTCAAGGCCATCAGACTGTTAAACAGCCATCACTAACATTGAGTGGCTGCTGCCAACATACTGACTTAAATCTCTAGCCACTTTATACATAGGAATTGGATGTAACAAATGTATCACTAGCCACTTTAAACAATTTTGTATATAATGTTTACGTATCCGACATACTCATATCAAATGTATACACTGTACTCTAAACCATCTACTGTATCTTGCCTATGCCGTTCGGTCATCGACCCAAATCTCTAGCCACTTTAATAATTATAATTGGATGAAATAATGTATCACTAGCCACTTTAAACAATGCCATTTATATAATGTTTACATATCCTACATTACTCATTTCATATATATGTGTATATACTGTACTCCATACCATCTACTGCATCTTGCCTATGCCGGTCAGCCATCGCTCATCCATATATTTATATGTACATACTCGTATTCATTCCTTTACTCTTGTGTGTATAAGGTAGTTGTTGTGAATTTGTTAGATTACTTGTTAGATACTACTGCATGGTCGGAACTAGAAGCACAAGCATTTCGCTACACTCGCATTAACATCTGCTAACCATGTGTATGTGACAAATAAAATTTGATTTGATTTGATTTGATTTGAGTAACAAAGCCTCTCTTGAAAAGCCAAACCTTGACCCAGAAAATATAAAAAACTATCGGCCTATATCGAATCTTCCATTCCTCTGAAAAATAAATGAAAAAGCTGTTGCGCAGCAACTCACTGCCTTCCTGAAGACAAACAATGTATACGAAACGCTTCAGTCTGGTTTTAGACCCCATCATAGCACTGAGACTGCACTCGTGAAGGTGGTAAATGACCTTTTAATGGCGTCAGGCCGAGGCTATGCAACTGTCCTCGTGCTCCTAGACCTTAGTGCTGCTTTTGATACCATCGATCACCACATTCTTTTGGAAAGATTGGAAACCCAAATTGGTCTACACGGACAAGTTCTGGCCTGGTTTAGATCTTATCTGTCGGAAAGATATGACACATAGCTGTACATTTCAATGAAACATGGTGAAGCCCCAAAATTGCCCTCCCTGGAAGCCTGTGTTTCAGACATAAAGAAGTGGATGGCGGCAAATGTTCTACTTTTAAACACTGAGAAAACAAAGATGCTTGTTCTAGGTCCCAAGAAACAAAGAGATCTTCTGTTGAATCTGACAATTAATCTTGATGGTTGTACAGTCATCTCAAATAAAACTGTGAAGGACCTGGGCGTTACTCTGGACCCTGATCTCTCTTTTGACGAGCATATCAAGACTGTTTCAAGGACAGCTTTTTTCCATCTACGTAACATTGCAAAAATCTGAAACTTTCTGTCCAAAAATTATGCAGAACAATTTATCCGTGCTTTTGTCACTTCTAGGTTGGACTACTGCACTAAATAAACTTCAGTTAGTGCTAAACACGGCTGCTAGAATCTTGACTAGAACCAACAAATTTTATCATATTACTCCAGTGCTAGTCTCTCTACACTGGCTTCCTGTTAAGGCAAGGGCTGATTTAAAAGTGTTACTGCTAACCTATAAAGCATTACATGGGTTTGCTCCTACCTATCTTTACGATTTGGTCCTGCCGTACATACCTACACGTACGCTACGGTCAAAAGACGCAGGCCTCCTTACTGTCCCTAGAATTTCTAAGCAAACAGCTGGAGGCAGGGCTTTCTCCTATAGTGCTCCATTTTTATGGAATGGTCTGCCTATCCATGTGAGAGACGCAGACTCGGTCTCAACCTTTAAGTCTTTATTGAAGACTCATCTCTTCAGTAGCTCATATGATTGAGTGTAGTCTGGCCCAGGAGTGGGAAGGTGAACGGAAAGGCACTGGAATAACGAACCACCCTTGCTGTCTCTGCCTGGCCGGTTCCCCTCTCTCCACTGGGATTCTCTGCCTCTAACCCTATTACAGGGGCTGAGTCACTGGCTTACTGGTGCTCTTCCATGCCGTCCCTGGGGGGGGTGCGTCGCTTGAGTGGGTTGAGTCACTGACGTGATCTTCCTGTCCGGGTTGCCCCTCCGCCCCTTGGGCTGTGCCGTGGCGGAGATCTTTGTGGGCTATACTCTGCCTTGTCTCAGGATGGTAAGTTGGTGGTTGGAGATATCCCTCTAGTGGTGTGGGGGCTGTGCTTCGGCAGAGTGGGGTTATATACTGCCTGTTTGGGCCTGTCCGGGGGTATCGTTGGACGGGGCCACAGTGTCTCCCGACCCCTCCTGTCTCAGCCTCCAGTATTTATGCTGCTGTAGTTTATGTGTCGGGGGTCTAGGGTCCGTCTGTTATATCTGAAGTATTTCTCCTCTCTTATCCGGTGTCCTGTGTGAGTTTAAGTATGCTCTCTCTAATTATCTCTTTTTTTCTCTCTCTCTCTCTTTCTTTCTTTCTGTCTTTCTTTCTTTCTTTCTTTCTTTCTCTCTCTCTCTCTCTCTCTCTCTCTCTCGGAAGACCTGAGCATTAGGACCATTCCTCAAGGCCTACCTGGCCTGATGACTCCTTGATGTCCCCAGTCAACCTGGCCATGCTGCTTCTCCAGTTTCAACTGTTCAGCCTGTTTTATGAACATTTTAAAATCCTGTCCATGTTCTGTTATAATCTGCACCCGGCACAGCCAGAAGAGGACTGGCCACCCCTCACAGCCTGGTTCCTCTCTAGGTTTCTTCCTAGGTTCTGGCCTTTCTAGGGAGTTTTTCCTAACCACCGTGCTTTTACACCTGCATAGCTTGCTGTTTGGGGTTTTAGGCTGGGTTTCTGTACTGCACTCTGTGACATCAGCTGATGTAAGAAGGGCTTTATAAATAAATTTGATTGATTGAGTAAGGAGAGTAAACACAACATAAGGGTTCATGTCATTTGTTATCTAATGGTTTTCATTATGTTATGATGACCTTATGTATGATGGACAAACAATGCCCCTTCCCCTTTTACACACATGCCTGTGCACACAAACAAATATACACCCCGCCCTGACCAAAAAAACAACCTCTCAGGTTTCTATGGTTACTACAGTATCTTCCATCATTAATCATTGACCTTGCTGACAGTTGTGAACTCTGCAGCGATACCATTAAATAAACTATCTCTCTCAATGACTCAACATACATTTACCCAAAGTTAAGAATCTTACACAACCAGTTCTATGTATTGAGAACTTATAAGACCAATTAGTTAAATCAAATACATGCCAAATACATGCCATATTGATGCTGTGCTTACAGCTGCAGCCCATAAGACTGACTGAAGATTTTCTTTATTCTCAATGCGATTTATAAACACCAGATTTTAGCCTGACCACTGCTGTAAGTAATACAGTTAATTTACTCAGTTTGTTAGAAATTAAAGATTATATTGGTTTTGCCTTGAGGATGGCATAAATGGGCAGAACATATCCCAGTAGTAACAAAAGTCCTGAAAATCCCAAAAGAGATTGCTCTCCCTTCAAAACAAACCCATGGCTAAGTCTCAGCCTCTCTACTCCTCCTCTTCACATGAGGCAAAAGGAAGGAATGAAATGAGTCTCATAGAACAGATACAGGATGAGTGTCATGAGAGGGGGAGGAAGAAGGAGAGCAAAGAAAGAGAGTGATAGAGATGAGTATAAAAAGAAGACTGAAAGCCCTGGGCTAGATCCTGTGAGCTTGTTGTCGTCCTAAGATAGCCTACTCACACACTTGAATACTTGATCAGGATCCTTATGGAACATTGTGCATGTAACAACCCACACTTTTCATACAGTACATGTCAGGTGAGGTATCGGTTCTTTATAAGAGGTCTACATAAAGCATCCTCTTTTCCATACAGACGAATGTGGAATTTCTACATCTGAACACACACCACATGATCATACATAACTGAGTGGTTAGCACGCGCGCAACTCTCACCTGTAAGAAACATTAATGTGTTGAAAATCCCAAATAATTTGCATAGTCCACTTACACACAGCTCTGACACACACACTTATCCCACCAGACATGCCACCAGGGGTCTTTTCATAGTCCCCAAATCCAGAACAAATTCAAGAAAACGTACAGTATTATATAGAGCCCTTATTGCATGGAACTTCCTTCCATCTCATATTGCTCAAATAAACAGCAAACCTGGTTTCAAAAAACAGATAAAGCAAAACCTCGCGGCACAATGCCTCTCCCCCTATTTGACCTAGACAGTTTGTGTGTATGCATTGATATGTAGGCTACGTGTGCCTTTTAAAAAATGTATGTAGTTCTGTCCTTGAGCTGTTCTTGTCTATTGATGTTCTGTATTATGTCATTCTGTATTATGTTTCATGTTTTGTGTGGACCCCAGATTAGAGTGGCTGCTGCTTTTTCAATAGCTAATGGGGATCCTAATAAAATACTAAATACCAAATACCTGTACAAAGAGGTTATTGACAGAGATAGTTAAGGCGTCCGCATACATACAGTGCATTCGGAAAGTATTCAGACCCCTTGACTTTTTCCACATTTGGTTACGTTACAGACTTATTATAAAATGTATTTAAAAAAATATATGTCTTATCGATCTACACACATATCCCATAACGACAAAGCAAAAACAGGTTTTTAGAAATGTTGGCAAATTTATAAAAAAATGTATATAAAATTTACATAAGTATTCAGACCCTTTACAAGCACCTTTGGAAGCGATTACAGGCTTGCGTCTTCTTGGGTATGAATCAGTGGTATAAAATACTTAAGAAAAAAAATACTTTAAAATACTACTTAAATATTTTTGGGGGGTATCTGTACTTTATTTTACTATTTATATTTTTGGCAAATTTTACGTTTACTTTACTACATTCCGAAATAAAATAATGTACTTTTTACTCCATTCATTTTCCCTGACATCCAAAAGTACTTGTAACATTTTGACAAGAAAATTGTCCAGTTCACACACTTATCAAGATAACATCCATGGTAATCCCTACTGCATCTGAGCTGGCAGACTCACGAAACACAAATGCTTAGTTTGTAAATTATGTCTGAGTGTTGGAGTGTGCTCCATCTGTCGGTATTTTTTTATTTTTATAAATGCATTGTGCCATCAGGTTTGAGTAATATAAGGAAATTGACGTGTAGTATTTACTTTTACTTAAGTATGACAATGTAATACTTTTTCCACCACTGGTTGCTACTGGGTAGTCAGTGTTCTTACACCTGATTGAGCTGCAGTATTCAGCTATGTGTTGTTTTAGTTGTCTTTTCGTTTGTCCTACATATGCTTTCTCACATGGACAGGTGATGAGATAGATGACTTGGTCACTACGGGGGACCATGTTGTGGGTGTTTCAGGGGAAGGGGGTATATCCTCCATCATCTAGGACGTGACAATGGTTAATCAAATCTCCCCATTTCTGCCCATTCTTTTCTCAGTTTTGCAGACCTTCTCATACAGCTGCAACTGTATATGCATTCATAAATCAAGACCTTTCTTGAGTCGGGCTCCGGGTTGGTGCAACTGTTGAGAATCTGAGTCTATGGTTGTTGTGGGGGAAAGGTGTGTGTGTGTGTGTGTGTGTGTGTGTGTGTGTGTGTGTGTGTGTGTGTGTGTGTGTGTGTGTGTGTGTGTGTGTGTGTGTGTGTGTGTGTGTGTGTGTGTCCCACAACTGTTGCAAGGGAGTAAAAGATGCTAGGGACAATATAGGAGGATTCACAATAATTGTTTGCTAATATAATAATTGATTGCCATAATGTAATTTTGGTAATTGCAAGACTGATGAGAGGTAAAAATCCTTTGCATAAATTGTCTACATTACATTAATAGCTAAATATGGAAAATAAGATAAACAAGATTTTTTTTTAAATATATATATTTTTTTATGGCTATATATAATACAAAATGGGGTGAGGGCGATGGAAATGCATTTGGTTTCTGCATCTGCTTCAGTTCTGTGGGTGGCACTGTATGCTCATTTCAAAGGATGGGTACCGGTCTCTCCGGAGATATGGGATCCGGGGGGTCGGGGGTGGTCTGCTGGGCATTGGGATGACAACCCAACTCGGTATGAGGAGGTGTTTTAATGGGTGGAATAGTGGGGGCCAATTGGAGGTTTACTTAGTGGCAATGCAAATATCATGGTACAGCTATATAGACACTCAATCATCATGTTACTTTTTAATGGTACGTTTACAAACCTATATTTCGATAAATAGAATTATGGTAAGTGGTGAAATAAGTATAGCCAGTTACAATTGTAATGGCTTAGCAGGATAATAAGAAAAGACTACCAGTATTTACCTGGCTAAAAGAGAAGAAATATAATATCTATTGTTTACAGGAAACTCATTCAACAATTTTAGATTAAGTTTTGTGGAAAAAGGTCTGGGGATCTAAATATATTTCTCCCATGGGCAAAGAAATTCAAAAGGGGTGATGATATTAATTAACAGTAATTTTGAACCAAATGTGATGCGAGTGTGTGTAGCTGGTGAAGAGGAGTCAGGCGCAAGACAGCAGCTATGTGTAATAATAACAATTTACTCAAATACAATAACAAATACACGTCAAATATTTCCAAGCCCACAAATAACGGACCTCAAAACAATAAGATATGGCTTATTAACCTGTACGGTCCAAATACTGATGATCCAAGCTTCTTTAAAAACATATATAAGAATGTACCAACTCTACAAGCAACACTAGACTCTATTATTATGGTGGGGGGTTTTAATACGGTTTTCAATACCTCTATGGACCGTAAAGGAAATCACACTACAAACTGTCACCCTCAGGCACTTAAGGAAATCATGAATGTCATGGATATATTGGAATTAGTGGATATATGGAGGCTTAAATACCCTGACCTAGTGAGGCTTAATCAAGCTAGTCGTCTTGATTACTTTCTTATGTCATTCTCTCTGGCACCAAAAGATTTAAAAAGTGTTGATAGGGGACAGAATGTGGTTGGATGATCACATAATTGGCATATATATTACTCTTACAGAATTTCCACGTGGGCGAGGATATTGGAAATTGAATCAAAGCTTACTGGATTATAACTTGATTTTAACTAGGACAGAATCATTTATAACTTACTTTTTTTAACAAAACATAGGTACAGCAGATCCCCTTATTGTATGGGACACTTGTGAATGTGCCTTTAGAGGCCATGCAATTCAGTACTCATACATAAAACAAAATAAATTTAGATCCATATTAACAAAGGAAATTGAAGGACTAACAGTACAGTTAGATAGCAATAAAAACTGTACCATGGAAGCAAAGAATAAGTTAGAGGAAAAACAAGAAGAAGTGGAGGAACTTATTCAAGAAATATCCAGTGTAATATATTATAATAATAAAGTGAACAGGACGGAATATGGAGAAAAATGTACCAAATTATCTTTCAATCTTCAAAAAAAAAAAACTTGTTACAAATGATGGAGTCACGCATGATTCACTGAATTATATTTTGAAAGAGGAAGTAAAGTACTTTAAGAATATGTTTTCGTTTCAGTCTCCTCCATCTCCACAAACCGAAGTATGGATTTTTTTCCTATTAATAATGTAAAATTCAAATCTGTACAGAAAGACTCATGTGAAGGCCAAATTACAGAGGAGGAACTTCTTGATGCAATTAAAGCCTTTTAGGCTGGGAAAACTCCAGGGCTGGATGGCATACCAGTGGAAGTATACCAAACCTTTTTTGATATACTCAGGAGGACCATAATTAGCTTGTTTTAACCACTCCTATATAAATGGTAGATTATCGGACATGCAACAAGAAGGTCTGATATCATTATTACTGAAACAGGATCAAGTGGTGTATATATAAAGATACAGTCCATTTAAAATTGGAGGCCTCTTACACTTCAGTGATGTAATGCAAAACTTCTAGCTAAATGCATAGAATTAAAAAGGTAATGTCAGATATTATTCATCCTAATCAAACAGGTTTTTTACATGTACTGGAAACAATAGAATACTATGAAATATCAGGGAAACCAGGCCTGGTTTTCATAGCTGATTTTGAAAAGGCTTTTGATAAAGTACGACTGGAGTTTATATATAAATGCCTAGAATATTTCAATTTTGAAGAATCTCTTATAAAATGGGTTGATGTATAGTAACTAGGTGTAAAATAGTAAATAATGGCTACATCTCAGAAAGTTTTAAACTGCCAAGAGGAGTAAAACAAGGTTGTCCACTATCGGCATATCTATTTATTATTGCCATCGAAACGTTAGCTGTTAAAATTAGATCCAACAGTAATATTAAGGGATTAGAAATCTGTGGATTAAAAACAAAGGTGTCATTGTACGCTGATGATTCATGTCTTCTTTTAAAAACATAATTAGAATCCCTCCACAGCCTCATAGAGGATCTAGATACTTTTGCTAACCTCTCTGGATTAAAACCAAACTATGATAAGTGTAGTATATTACGCATTGGATCACAAAAAAATTATACTTTTACATTACCGTGTAGTTTACCAATAAAATGGTCTGATGGGGATGTGGACATACTCGGTATACAAATCCCAAAATAAATAAATGTTTTCACTCCAATACCTTTTTATAGGAGTTAGCAAAAATAGATAAGATCTTGCTTCCATGGAAAGGAAAATACATGTCTATTTGTGGAAAAATCACCCTGATTAACTCTTTAGTCATATCACAGTTCAACCATTTGCTTATGGTTTTGCCTACACCTAGTGACCTGCTTTTTAAATGATATTAACAAAAAAAGATTACATTTTATTTGGAATGGCAAGCCAGACAAAATATAAAGGGCCTATTTGTATAACGAATATGAATTCGGAGGGCAGAAATTATTAAATATTAAAGCATTAGACCTCTCACTAAAGGCATAGATTGTGTCTGTAAAATGTGTATAATATGGATAAACTGAAGGTAGAAGCCTAAGTGTTATTGTTTATTAATTTACTCCAATTGGGGGAGGGGTGGTAGGGTTTGCGGGGAATAATAAAGGTATATTCAAAAAAAGAAGTGTGTATATGTATGTATGTACAGTTGAAGTCGGAAGTTTACATACACTTAAGTTGGAGTCATTAAAACTCGTTTTTCAACCACTCCAAAAATTTCTTGTTAACCTGTTAGGGCTAGGGGGGCAGTGTTCGGAAGTTTGGAAAGTCTGGCGTGCCCAAAGTAGACTACCTGTTACTCAGGCCCAGAAGCTAGGATATGCATATAATTGGTAGA
The DNA here is from genome assembly GCA_030435695.1 of Brachymystax lenok tsinlingensis. Classification (NCBI taxonomy): domain Eukaryota; kingdom Metazoa; phylum Chordata; class Actinopteri; order Salmoniformes; family Salmonidae; genus Brachymystax; species Brachymystax lenok. The sequence continues at coordinate 16,609,210 of CM059781.1, forward strand.
TTTGGATAGAAAACACTGAAGTTTCTAAAACTGTTAAAATAATGTCTGTGAGTATAACAGAACAGATATAGCAGGCAAAAACCTGAGGAAAATCCATCCAGGAAATGGCTTTTTTCAGCTCCCTGACTTTTCCCATGCTTTGCTATATAACATTGAAAGGAATAGCTCCCAGATTGCAGTACCTATGGCTTCCAATAGACGTCAACAGTCTTTAGACAAGGTTTCAGGCTTGTTTTTGGAAAAATGAACAAGAAGTTGTAGTTTTTCATGGGGTACTTCCTGGGGTCTGTATTCTTGTGGCATGCGTGACTGAGAGCGCGCTCTTCGTTATTTATCTCCGGTACTGAACATAGTATATTCCGTCTGAAATTGTATCGTTTATTTACATATTAGGGTACCTGAGGATTGATTAGAAATGTTGTTTGACTTGTTTCGAACATTACCGGTACTTTTGGGATTTATTTGTCTGTATGTTTGAACGCATTTGAACAGGTGGATTACTGAACAAAACACACCAACCAAACTAAGTTTTTGGGATATAAAGAGGGACTTTATCGAACAAAACAACCATTTATTGTGTAAGCTGGGACCCTTGGGATTGCCATCAGAGGAAGATCTTCAAAGGTAAGTCATTTATTTTATCGCTATTTTTGAGTTTTGTGACACTTGTGCTGGTTATGAAATTGTGTTAATTGAGGAAGTATGTGGGGCTCTGTCCTCAGACAATCAAATGCTATGCTTTCGCCATGAAGCCTTTTTGAAATCTGAAAACGCTGTTAGATTACCAAGATTCTAAGATTTTGAATCATGTATGACACTTGTATTTCCATTAATGTTTAATATTATGATTTTCTATTTAGAATTTTGCGCTCTGCAATTTTACCGGATGTTGTCGCAGGTGGGGCGATAGCAGACAGATTATTTCACTTATAATTCACTGTATCACAATTCCAGTGGGTCAGAAGTTTACATACACTAAGTTGACTGTACCTTTAAACAGCTTGGAAAATTCCAGAAAATTATGTCATGGCTTTAAAAGCTTCTGATAGGCTAATTGACATCATTTTGTCAATTGGAGGTGTACCTGTGGATGTATTTCAAGGACTACCTTCAAACTCAGTGCCTCTTTGCTTGACATCATGGGAAAATCTAAAGAAATCAGCCAAGACCTCAGAAAACAAATTGTAGACCACAAGTCTGGTTCATCCTCAGGAGCAATTTCCAAACGCCTGAAGGTACCACGTTCATCTGTACAAACAATAGTACACAAGTATAAACACCATGGGACGCAGCTGTCATACCGCTCAGGAAGGAGACACGTTCTGTCTCCTTGAGATGAACGTACTTAGGTGGGAAAAGTGCAAATCAATCCCAGAACAACAGCAAAGGACCTTGTGAATATGCTGGAGGAAACAGGTACAAAAGTATCTATATCCACAGTAAAACGAGTCCTATGTTGGCATAACCTGAAAGGCCACTCAGCAATGAAGAAGACACTGCTCCGAAACCGCCATAAAAAAGCCAGAATACAGTTTGCAACTGCACATGGGGACAAAGATAGTACTTTTTGGAGAAATGTCCTCTGGTCTGATATAACAAAAATATAACTGTTTGGCCATAATGACCATCGTTATGTTTGGAGGAAAAGGGGGAGGCTTGCAAGCCGAACAACACCATCCCAACCGTGAAGCACGGAGGTGGCAGCATCATGTTGTGGGGGTGCTCTGCTGCAGGAGAGACTGGTGCACTCCACAAAATAGATGGCATCATGAGGAAGCAAAATTATGTGGATATATTGAAGCAACATCTCAAGACATCAGTCAGGAAGTTAAAGCTTGGTCGCAAATGGGTCTTCCAAATGGACAATGACCTCAAGCATACTTCCAAAGTTGTGGCAAAATGGCTTAAGTACAACGAAGCCAAGTTATTGGAGTGGCCATCACTAAGCCCTGACCTCAATAGAAAACTTGTGGGCAGAACTGAAAAAGTGTGTGCAAGCAAGGAGGCCTACAAACCTGACTCAGTTACACCAGCTCTGTCAAGAGGCTTGTGGAAGGCTACACGAAACGTTTGACCCAAGTTAAACAATTTAAAGGCAATGCTATCAAATACTAATTGAGTGTATGTCAACTTCTGACCCACTGGGAATGTGATGAAAGAAACAAAAGCTGAAATAAATCATTTTCTCTACTATTATTCTGACATTTCATATTCTTCAAATAAAGTGGTGATCCTAACTGACCTAAGACAGGGAATTTTTACTAGAATTAAATGTCAGGAATTGTGAAAAACTGAATTTAAATGTATTTGGCTAAGGTGTATGTAAACTTTCGACTTCAACTGTGTATATGTATGTGTATGTATGTATATGGATATATCTATTTACCCAAAGACTATATGGGGGATTGGAAATGATGCAGACAATTACATTGATGGAAGCAACAATATATCTGCAATATTAAAGCCAATCCACCAATAAAAAAATAAATAAAAAAAAGAGAAACAAAATACATGATAATTATGTCTGAGTGTTGGAGTGTGGCCCTGGCTATCCGTCAATAACACAAATTAAATAATTGTGCCGTCTGGTTTGCTTAATATAAGGAATTTGAAATGATTTATACTTTTATACTTAAGCATTTTTAAAACCAAATACTTTTAGACTTTTACTCAAGTAGTATTTTACTGGGTGACTTTTCATTTTATTTGAGTCATTTTCTATTAATGTATCTTTACTTTAACTTTTTCCACCACTGGTATGAAGCTACAAGGTTGATACATCTGTATTTGGGGAGTTTCTACCATTCTTCTCTGTAGATCCTCTGAAACTCTGAAGCTCTGTCAGGTTGGATGGGGAGCGTCGCTGCACTGCTATTTTCAGGTCTCTCCAAAGATGTTAGATCGGGTTCAAGTCCAGGCTCTGGCTGGGCCACTCAAGGACATTCAGAGACTTGTCCCGAAGCCACTCGTGCATTGACTGTGTCTTGACTGTGTGCTTAGGGTAATTTTCCTGTTGGAAGGTTAACCTTCGCCCCAGTCTGAGGTCCTGAGCGCTCTGGAGCAGGTTTTCATCAAGGATCTCTCTGTACTTTGCTCCGTTCATCTTTCTCTTGATACTGACTAGTCTGCCAGTTCCTGCTGCTGAAAAACATCCCCACAGCATGATGCTGCCACCACCATGCATCACTGTAGGGATGGTACCAGGTTTCCTCCAGCCTTGACGCTTCACATTCAGGCCAAAGATTTCAATCTTGGTTTCATCAGACCAGAGAATCTTGTTTCTCATGGTCTGAGAGTCCTTTAGGTGCCTTTTGGCAAACTCCAAGTGGGCTGTCATGTGCCTTTTACTGAGGAGTGACTTCCGTCTGCCCACTCTACCATGAAGGCCTGATTGGTGGAGTGCTGCAGTGATAATTGTCCTTTTGGAAGGTTCTCCATTCTCCACAGAGGATTTCTGGAGATCTGTCAGAGTGAGCATCGGGTTCTTGGTCACCTCCCTGACTAAGGCCCTTCTCTCCCGATTGCTCAGTTTGGCCGGGTGGTCAGCTCTAGGAAGAGTCTTGGTGGTTCCAAACTTTTTCCATTTAAGAACGATGGAGGCCACTGTGTTCTTGAGACCTTCAATGCTGCAGACATATTTTGGTACCCTTCCCCAGATCTCTGCCTCGACACAATCCTGTCTCAGAGCTATGTGGACAATTTCTTTGACCTCATGGCTTTGTTTTTGTTCTGACATGCACTGTCTGCTGTGAGACCTTATATAGACAAATCATGTCCAATCAATTGAATTTACCGCAGGTGGACTCCAATCAAGTTGTATGGAAACAGGATGCACCTGAGCTCAATTTCGAGTCTCATAGCAAAGGGCCTGAATATTTATGTAAATAAGGTATTTCTGTTTTTTGCCAATATGGGGTATTGTGTGTAGATTCATGATGGGAAAAAAAATATTTAATCAATTTTAGCATAAGGCTGTAATGTAACAAAATGTAGAAAATGTCAAGGGTTCTGAATACTTTCCGAATGCACTGTAGGTTCGGTTTGCTCCTAGAAGAACTTAGCTAGGCGAAGCAAACGCCCGTGATGGTACACTCCCTAAAGTGTACAAAAAAGTGGCAGTATTACTGTTATTTGTCCCTCTTGAGCCACCGTAGTAAAAACATAGCCAGTACACTCAAAATAGACGAAATTAATCTAAGATAAATAAAGACATTTGTTGACGTTTTTTCCAAGGTCTTAGTCGTGCAATTTTACATCTAGCTAATATGTTTTGTGCAATACTTCTCAGGTGAAAAAATTTGCATGAAAACTAGTAAATATAATAAAGTGCTTTTCATTTTACAGAACAATCTGCATAACATAAAAAATAAGAAAAATTGACACAAAAAAGGGCAATTGACACAAAAAACCCAGCTGACGCTACAAAGGACAAGGACTTCAAGGAACACCGCTATAGGGCCAAGCTGCTGCTGCACTCTCTTGTTGAATGACTGCAAACACTTTGTTGAAGAATCCCATTCATAGTTCCCGCCCTTAATGTTGACCAATCACCAACGAAGAGGCGTAGATTCGGTTATCAAACTACGACTTGCCTCAAGAAAAAATGTGTGCGCACGAACAGATGGGAAAAAAAACCTGCCGAACACCAAAATGAACAAAATGTCACAAATATTTGTCATAACATTTGCGTGAACTGTTTTAATTGGGAAGCATGCAACAGGCTATAGAGAGAGATGCATTATAGGGGGGCAACACTGGGTCTCATGACATAGCACCAGTAGCGGTGCGGCGTGGGTAAAATCACTAGGGAAACAGAAAGAAAAGCCATATTACAACCTATGTGATAATTTAATTGTTTGCCTGTTACTTCATACAGTATGCATACAGCACGCAGTGGAGGAATAAATTCAACCACATAATTGTTTCATCACAAAAACCAGAGAGCAACCTACTTACTGTATGTCCGTTGAAGTCCACAAATTATATTTCATGTAACAAATAGTTACATGACCTAGAGCATGGTCAAGGAAGTTAATGTTTCTATCATTTTCAGACCAATAAACAACTATTGATTTAGAACCGCGGAGTAACCGCAAGTCACAAAGAAAACAGCAGCTGCCTCCACTATTCCAGCACCATTTCAACAACTAGGGGCGGCAGGTAGCCTAGTGGTTAGAGCGTTGGACTTGTAACCGGAGGGTTGTAAGCTTGAATCCCCGAGCTGACAAGGAAAGAAATCTGTCGTTCTGCCCCTGAACAAGGCAGTTAACCCACTGTTCCCCGGGCGCCGAAGACATGGATGTCGATTAAAGGCAGCCCCCCGCACCTCTCTGATTCAGAGGGGTTGGGTTAAATGCAGAAGACACATTTCAGTTGAAGGCATTTGGTTGTACAACTGACTAATAATGGTGACTTTGACTTCAAAATTTCAACATCATCAAATCCCCTATGCTTAGTCTAATACAGTACCAACTAAAAGATACCAAAAACTATTTAGTCCATTCAACGTAAGCTAAAAATTATGTGTGTGCATGCGTGCACGTTCGTGCAAGTAGAAAAAACATGTTGACTCACCCTACTTGTAGAGAAACGGCAAATCCATCCTCCTCTTTCATGTTGACGAAACGGTCTATCACTCTATCATATAGTACACATTTTTCTTTCTGTTGTGCTAGGCTACCTGGCTTAAACTTCCTTTCATGGGCAACGTTAGCTAGTTAACATCGGCATTCTACATCTAGCTACATATTGAACTTCCATCCATTCAGGCCAGGGGCACAATGTATGAATTAATGGTTGGATCAGAATCGCTGTTATAATCATTGGCCAGTTCAGAGAATTAAGTAAAACCATAAGTCCAAATTCCTATCTTCATCCATGGCTAATTTAGGATAGCAAGCTAGCTAGTCCCCGAAGGACAACAACATAACAAGATGCAACAATTCAATTTATTTCTGTCAATGACAGTATGCTCTTGATGCGATTTGATAGCAGGGACGCCAAATCCAAACTTGATTCCCTTGACACTTTTTTTTATTGCGCCAGGACCATTTACAGTTATATATATTTTTTAAATCAAGGGATGCCAAACGCTTGCTGGCTTCCCTTGACTTCAATGCTATGGGCAGCAACAATGTTATACTCTTTTGGACCAGACAGTATCAGATAGATGGCCTACACATACAAAGACAGAGGGGCGCTGTTTTGCTCGCTCGGCTGCTTTCTCCGGTGAGATATATTCAGCCCCTTGCGAACTAAAGCAAAATTATTATATTACATTTTTTCTTGGTCAATTTTTTGGGAAAGCCTGGCTTCCATTGGCATCCATGAATACACACTACTGCGTAGCACACAACCATGACCACTACAGCACTAAGATTACTGTAAACTGGAATAATGGGCTAAAGTTATGTCACATCCAATTTTAAATAATGTGACATCTGATTTTAACTTACGAAGCATCTATGTACACAACCAGTCAAAATATTTAGAACACCTACTCATTCAAGGGGTTTTCTTTATTTTTACTATTTTCTACATTGTAGAATAATAGTGAAGACATCAAAACTATGAAATAACGCATTTGGAATAATGTAGTAGCCAACATTTTTTTTACAAAAATCCAAATATATTTTAGATTTGAGATTCTTCAAATAGCCCCCCGTTGCCTTGATGACAGCTTTGAAAACTCTTGGCATTCTCTCAACCAGCTTCACCTGGAATGCTTTTCCAACAGTTCCCACATATGCTGAGCACTTGTTGGCTGCTTTTCCTTCACTCTGCGGTCCGACTCATCCCAAACTATTTCAATTTGGTTGAGGTCGGGGGATTGTGGAGGCCAGGTCATCTGATGCAGCACTACATCACTCTCCTTATTGGTAAAATAGCCCTTACAAAGCCTGGAGGTGTGTTGGGTCATTGTCCTGTTGAAAAACAAATGATAGTCCCACTAAGCCCAAACCAAATGGGATGGCATATCGCTGCAGAATGCTGTGGTAGCAATGCTGATTGAGTACATAAATACATCACAGTCAGTGTCACCGGCAAAACACCCCACACCATAAAACCTCCTCCTCCATGCTTTACGGTGAGAAATACACATGCGGAGATCACCCGTTCAGCCACACCGCGTCTCACAAAGACACGCCAGCTGGAACAAAAATTATTTGAACTCCAGACCAAGGGACACATTTCCACCGGTCTAATGTCTATTGCTCATGTTTTGTGGCCCAAGCAAGTCTCTTCTTCTTATTGGTGTCCTTTATTCGTGTTTTCTTTGCAGCAATTCGTTTCATCATTGCGCTTGATCAATTTTGCGATTTGAAGAAACTTTCAAAGTTCTTGAAATGTTCCATATTGACTGACCTTCATGTCTTAAAGTAATGATGGACTGTCGCTACTCTTTGCTTGTTCTTGCCATAATATGGACTTGGTATTTTACCAAATAAAGCTATCTTCTGTATGCCACCCTTACCTTGTCACAACACAACTGATTGGCTCAAACGCATTAAGAAGGAAAGAAATTCCACAAATTAACTTTTAAGAAGGCACACCTAAAACTCTTGGCATCCCGCTAGCGGGACACCTGTCGACAACATCCGGTGAAATTGGAGGGCGCGCAATTCAAATAAACAATCATAAAAATTATGGATATTAAACATTTATGAACATACAAGTATCTTATATCGGTAAAAGATTAAATTCTTGTTAATCTAACTACATTGTCCGATTTACAATCAGCTTTACAGCGAAAGCATACCATGCGATTGTTTTAGGACGGCGCCCCACATCAACATATTTTTCAACCAGCACAGGCTTCATAAAATTACAAATAGTGATTAAATAATCACTTACTTTTTGAAAATCTTCCTCTGTTTGCAATCCAAAGGGTCCCAGTTACAACATGCATGGTCGTTTTGTTAGATAAAATCATTCTTTATATCTCAAAAAGTCTGTTTAGTTGGTGCCATCGATTTGAGTAATCCACTCATTCAACATGCAGACAAAGGAATCCAAAAAGCTACCGCTAAACTTTGTTGAAACAAGTCAAACTACTTTCTATTTAATCCTCAGGTACCCTAAAATGTAATTAAACTATAATATTTAATACGGTATGTTCAATAGAAAAGTAAAATTAGCAAGTGATTTCCAACTGTGACTCCCAGTGCCAAAACTCTAAATTCTTTGGGAAGAAACAAGCCTTAAACCTTGAACAACGACTGTTGACATCTACTGGAAGCCATAGGAATTGCAATCTGGGAGCTGGATTTAACATTGTGATACGTTGTAATGGAATGTTTTTCTTTGGATTTTACATTATTTTACATTATTTAAAGTGTTTTCTATCCAATGCTACCAATTATATGCACATCCTGGCTTCTGGGCCTGAGTAACAGGCAGTTTACTTTGGGCACATCAGTCAGGTGGAAATTCTGAAAAAAGGACCCTAGCCCTAACAAGTTAATTGAAATGTATTCCAGGTGACTACCTCATGAAGCTGGTTGAGAGAATGCCAAGGCATCGGGTGGCTATTTGAAGAATCTCAAATATAAAATATATTTTGATTTGATTAACACTTTTTTGGTTACTACATGATTCCATATGTGTTATTTCATAGTTTTGATGTCTTCACTATTATTCTACAATGTAGAACATAGTCAAAATAAAGAAAACCCCTTGAATGAGTAGGTGTTCTAAAACTTTTGACCAGTAGTATATGTATCTTTATTAAGGGTCTATGAAGGCTTCATTAAGCCTTATATAGCCATTTACAAGTAAAATCAGGCTATGGCCAGAGAGTTTTATATGGTCATGGCAGGTCTAACCTGTCTCACACTTCTGTGAGAACAAATCATCTCTCTCTACCCCTGAGCAATTCCGTGTTTCCTCTAGGAACCCAACGATCATTACTTTCCAAAGATTGTTTTTAAGATTGAACAGACCATACAAAGGCATTTCCGAAACTTTCCGTTCATACTCACCAAAGCAAACAGAGGCAACTGTTTGTACATAGAGAGAACTGGCATCAATGTCAGCCAAGTCAAACTGGTGATAAGACTTTTCAATCTCACTGTTTGAACTGGAACCCCCATTTGGACCAAGCTCCTGTGCCAGTGAAGCAGGAGGGGTACACACACAAACACACACGCACACACAGCTTGGGTTATGAAAGGTCTTGTAGCTCTTCAGCTGGTCACGGACCATACCTTTGTGTTTAAGAGGATAGATCTGTTGTTGCCCAGTTGGACTTGGGAGGTCAGGTTTGTTGGGTCCCTCCTTCTGCTGGAGCAGGCCTGGTTGATATCCTCACTGGACCTGCTGACATAAATCAGACAGGGCATAGCCAAGGCCTACACACACACAAACACACACATACAAACCAAGCATCCTTCTTTTTAAGTGTGGTATTAGAGCCATGCAAAACAAGGAAATTAATCTCACAAGCTAATCCATAACGTTTAGCCGTTGATAAATATTTGTGCTGACCATCGTTACATGGTTTGTTAGAAAGTTAAATACTGCCAGATTGCTTGTTAGATTGTAAAAATTGTCCGAGATTGTTAGATGGTGAGAGGGTTGGGTTGTTTGGGCTCACTTGTGTTTGTGCTCGAGGCTTTCCTTTCCATGTCCTGCCACAATGCGAACACAATGCTAACACAAACCGCACTGGGTGTTTGTGAGGGGACAGAGTTCCTGTATCTAACGCTCAGAGTGTCGAGAAGGCCTCTATTGTCCTCAGTGTGTGTTAACTGTGTTACTTCCACTCCAGACAAGTATGTTTAGGATCTCTAGTGGTTTTAATGGTCCCCATGGGACATACTCCAGGCTGCTGGGCAAAGGCTTACTGTAGACCAGGGCCTGCTTCCTGCCATGTACAGACATGTATTTACAGGTAGCTATGTAGAGGAGAACTTACCTGAGCAGGGGACACAGGCAGGCAAGGCACGGAAAACACTGGACTTTGTGACCATGCATAATCTAGGCTACATTCCACAAATCTTCACACACTAAGTGAGGGCTCTGTCCTGGTCCTGGAGCCAGGAGGGATGAGTGAGTCACAGTCCTGTAGTCAGCCCTCACTGCAGGTTCACAAGCCCAAACCCTGCTCCAGGAAGCCTGAAAATAAAATGATGCCATTAAAGAATTCCTTACTGGAAACTAGGAAACATACTCACAGAGAACATGGGACTAAGGAGGGAGAAAGATGAAGAGAATTAGTGGAGGAGGAGAGAGAGAGTGGAAGAGAGAAAGAGAGGGGATTGAGTGTTCCCAACATTCTGACAGGAAGTGGAAGGGCAGGTTCCTCTCTGCATACCAACGGGCCCCCTGGGACAGAGAGGAGGATCGACACACAGTAGAGGAGAGCAAGAGGGAGAGTAGGACGGGGTGGAAGAGAGGTGAGCAGGTTCAGGGTGTGATAAGATGATAAGGAGGGAAAGAGAATAGAGGGTAGGGAAAATAATACACAGAGATCCATTACTGATGCATTTGAGGAGTTGGGGTGCAGGGAGAAATGCATAAGCGGAGGGTTAAAATTAGGTCTTGGGAAGACCACAGATTATCAAGCAATCTTGTTAGATTTGGACATATACTATTTGTTAACCCAACACAGGATGAATACAGTATTTGTGGCACAGGTACAGAACAAGTGTTGAGAAGTGAGAGGGTGTGGGATACGAGTGAGTGAAGGTTTCTGAGAAATGCAGAGGGGGAGCAGAGGGATATAGGGGGTGAAGGTGGATGTAGGGGGAGCAGTCGGATGCAGGGGGATGTAGGGGAGCAGAGGGATGTAGGGGAGTAGGGAGATGTAGGGGGATGTAAGGGGAGAATGGGAATGTAAGGGGGAGCAGATGGATGTTGGGGGAACAGAGGAATTTAAGGTGGAGAAGGGGAATGCAGGAGGATGTATGGGGAGAAAGGGGATGTAGGGGGATGTAGGGGGAACAGGAGGATGTAGGGACAGGAGGGGATGTAGGGGGACCAGAGGGATGTAGGGGGAACAAGGGGAAAGCAGGGGGATGTAGGGGTAGAAAAGGGATGTAGGGGGAGCAGGAGGATGTGGGGAGCAGAGGGATGTTGGGGGAGCAGAGGGATGTAGGGAAACAGAGGGGTGTAGGGGGAAACAGAGGATTGTAAGGGGAGAAGGGGAATGTAGGGGGAGCAGAGGGATGTAGGGGAACAGAAAATGTAGGGGAGAAGGGGAATGCAGGAGGACGTAGGGGGAGAAAGGGGATGTAGGGGGATGTAGGGGGAACAGGAGGATGTAGGGACAGGAGGGGGATGTAGGGGGACCAGAGGGATGTAGGGGGAACAAGGGGAAAGCAGGGGATGTAGGGGTAGAAAAGGGATGTAGGGGGAGCAGGAGGATGTGGGGAGCAGAGGGATGTTGGGGGAGCAGAGGGATGTAGGGAAACAGAGGGGTGTAGGGAAACAGAGGATTGTAAGGGGAGAAGGGGAATGTAGGGGGCAGAGGGATGTAGGGGAACAGAAAATGTAGGGGGAGAAGGGGAATGCAGGAGGACGTAGGGGAGAAAGGGGATGTAGGGGGATGTAGGGGAGAAGGTAGATGTTAGGGAAAAGGGGGTGTAGGGAGCAGAGGGATGTAGGGGGAGCAGAGGGATGTGAGGGGAACAGAGGATTGCAGGGGGAGAAAGGGATGAGGGGGGATGTAGGGGAAGAAGAGGGATGTAGGGGGAGCAGAGTTTGTAGGGGAAGGGGAGAAGGGGGAGGGGGCTGTAGTGGTACCACTTGCCGTGCGGTAGCAGACTGGGGCCAAGCCCACATTTTTGGGGGCTTTCCTCTGACATCGCCTAGTATATAAGTTCTGGATGGCTTGGCCCCAGTGATGTACTGGCCTGTACGCATTACTCTCTGTAGCACCTTACGGTCAGATGCCGAGAAGTTGCCATACCAGGTGGTTATGCAACCGGTCAGGATGCTCTCGATGGTGCAGCTGTAGAAGTTTTTGAGAATCTGGGGACTCATGCCAAATCTTTTCAGTCTCCTCAGGGGGAAAAGGTGTTGTCGTTCCCTCTTCCCGAGGTGTGTTTGGACCATGATAGTTTGTTGGTGATGTAGACACCAAGGAACTTAAAACTCTTGACCCGCTCCACTATAGCCCCGTCGATGTTACTGAGGTCAGCCTTTTCCTGTAGTCCACGTTCAGCTCCTTTGTCTTGCTCACATTGAGGGAGAGGTTGTTGTTGTGGCACCACACTACCAGGTCTCTGACCTGCTTCCTATAGGCTGTCTCATCGTTGTCGGTGATCAGGCCTACCACTGTTGTGTCGTCAGCAAACTTAATGGTGTTGGAGTCGTATTTGGCCCCACAGTCATGGGTGAACAGGGAGTACAGGAGGAGACTAAGCACGCACCCCTGAGGGGCCCCAGTGTTGAGGATCAGCGTGGCAGACGTGTTGTTGCCTACCCTTACCACCTGGGGGCGGCATGTCAGGAAGTCCAGGATCCAATTGCAGAGGAAGGTGATTAATCACAGGGTCCTTAGCTTAGTGATGAGCTTTGTGGGCATTATGGTGTTGAACACTGAGCTGTAGTCAATGAACAGCATTCTCAAAGGTGTTCCTTTTGTCCAGCTGGGAAAAGACGGTGTGGAGTGCGATTGAGATTGCATTATTTGTGGATCTGTTTGAGAATGAGAATTGGAGTGGGTCTAGAGTATCCGGGATGATGCTGTTGATGTGAGCCATGACCAGCCTTTCAAAGCACTTCATTTTTCGTGAGTGCTACGGGGCGGTAATCATTTAGGCAGGTTACCTTCGCTTCCATGTGAACAGGGACTATGGTGGTCTGCTTGAAACATGCAAGTATTACAGACTCGGTCAGGGAGAGGTTGAACATGTCAGTGAAGACACTTGCCAGTTGCCCCGTGCATACTTTGAGTACACGTCCTGGTAATCCATCTGGCCACGCGGCTTTGTGAATGTTGACCTGTTCAAAGGTCTTGCTCACATCGGCTACCGAGAGCATTATCACACAGTCGTCCGGAACAGCTGGTGCTCTCATGCATGCTTCAGTGTTGCTTGCCTCGAAGCAAGCATAAAAGTCATTTAGCTTGTCTGGTAGGCTCATGTCACTGGGCAGCTCGCGGCTGGGTTTCCCTTTGTAGTCTGTAAAAGTTTTCAAACCCTGCCACATCCGACAAGAGTCCGAGCCGCTGTAGTAAGATTCAATTTTAATCCTGTATTGATGCTTTGCCTTTTAGTGGGATTTCTTATAAGCGTCTTGATTAGTGTCCAGCTCCTTGAAAGCGGCAGCTCTAGCCTTCAGCTCGATGCAGATGTTGCCTGTAATCCATGGCTACTGGTTGGGATATGTACGTACGGTCACTGTGGGGATGACGCTGTCGATGCACTTATTGATGAAGCCGATGACTGAGGTGGTGTACTCCTCAATGCCATTGGATGAATCCCGGAACATATTCCAGTCTGTGCTAGCAAAACAGTCCTGTAGCGTAGCATCCGCGTCATCTGACCACTTCCGTATTGAGCGAGTCACTGGTACTTCCTGCTTTAGTTTGGTGGCTTTAGCGGGGAGCAGGTGGATGTAGGGGGTAGAAGGGGAAGGCAGGGGGATGTAGGGGTGAACAGAGGGATGTAGGAGGGAGCAGGGTATAAGGGAGGGGGATGTAGGGGTGAGAAGGGGGATGTAGGGGGGTTCTTGTCGGGCTTGTACAAAAGGTGCATACTGTAGTAGCAAGTGAAGGGTAACAGCCTTTCCCTGTCCTATCTGAGAACACACGTCATCCAGGGTAGTATTTCATCCCTGCTGGTGCCTTCAGCCAGGCAGACAGCCAGCCAGCAGCCCAACACAATGTTATCAGCGGATACGAGTGTGTGGACACACAGTTACAGCCTCCCGTTCCCCTCACACACACGCCCGTACACACACACACACACATTCTCACAAACATGTACAGCGTGTAATAAACTGTTCATATAAACTGTTCAAACGTGTTCATTACTGTTCGTATTTCCTGAAATGTGACTGAGCCACTTTAGCAGACCCAAGTTGAAGTTAATAAAACATGACTGCATGTATAGGAAACAACATGTCAATGCAACACAAAAACACATAATAAGACTAGCAACAACAAGCTCTTTCTGTTAATAGTATCCTATGAGACATGATTCAATCTAATCCATCATTAACTAGTGTGGTCAATTTCTTTAGTTGGTGAAGTTTCCGGAATAGCCCCAATTCATGAACCTTTAGTCAACCCATAGGTCAGTGACTGGGTATTGTGTGTTGCGTGATGCAGTGTATGTTTATTGGACAAGTTGATGAGCGATGCCCTCCTCTTATTCATAGAGTTTGTTTTCATGGATGTATAGCAAACACACGCACACACAATTACACACCCTTTCTGTCTTCAATAACAAAAGGACCCATGTCTGTCCACACACACATGCAGGCAAACACACACACACATACACGCAAACAAACACACAGTGCATGTTTCTCCGCATATCTGAGGTAGTTACCTTGGGCGAGGGAGTCTTGTAGATACACCTCTTCCTGCCTTTGTTAGCCCTCTCCTACTCTAGATGGTGAAACTGAAGCTTCAAGCTCGATGGAGAAAAATATAGCATTAGAGCCCAAATTACCTCCTGCTTTCCCGCAACCTTGGTTGCCTTGTTCTCATGGAGAGGAGGAGGAACCGAGGAAGGTTGTTTTGATTTGACTAAAAGTCCAGTCAGTTAAGTTGGGAAAACTCATGTAGGTCAGAAAAGTCATGGAACATTTTAATAAGATCTGCATTTCTATAGCAATGGCCCAGCAATGTACTATATAAATGTTTCATCAATGACCGGAGAAAGAGACATTCCTAAGAAGCACTCTAATTGTAATATATTGGTACAACCTATAGGTTTTGGATATCAATATCATGGTTATTTTCATTGTATAACAACTTGAAGGGAAAATCCACTCAATGTTTTGGTATTTTTTCTTCATACTGTAAGTACGCTATTGATACAACAGTCCCAAAATGTTTTGCATGTCAGCAGTCAAGTTTTCAAGATATTGGACTTTCAGGAAACAAAGTGTTACCGGACACATCATCATCATCATTCTCTATATGGAAAAAGTCTAGAATGGTCATTGAGAGGCTGAAAGGAAAACACACACAAACAGGATGTGCTGTCTCCAGTGTTTAGAGGCAATAGGAGGGAGGCGAAGGGATGGGGTTGGAGAGGATAACTGCCAGTCAACCTTGACACACATTATAAGACTCACATGGCCCACATATTCTCTCCATCCCTCAGGTCTGGGATAACAACACTATAATGAGTACAGAGGTCAGAGGTCACCGTGTAAGAAAAGCAGGAGCAGTCTAAAAATGAATTGTCCGGTAGACAGATCTGAGCAACGGCCACATGTTTGGTCGACAAGGAGAGAGTGAGACCCGCTGTGACATTGTCACCAATCCCCTCCATCCCTGTCATCTGCTCTGACTGGTCACCTGCACCTCACCTGCTCTGACAGTGTCACCATGGTGGAACAAACAATGCATTGACTCATTTACTGTTAGGAACCCAGACAGTGTTATCTAGATAGAGTGGCTGTCAAGCGTGTGCATTAAGGTAAGCTCTGACCAACAGCACCTGTGACTTATCAGACACTGGCTCTTACATACACAGACTTGAAATCAGCACACACACAATCTAAAGACTGGTTGTGTCATTTGTGTCAGTCTCCTACTGATTGGATCATGTTACTGGTGACGCGAAAATATGAAACAGATGGAGAGACAGCAACAGGGCCCATGCAGGAATATGAGCAACATTCTGTATTCTCTCCAGGTTTGGCTGTGGAGTGACAGAGAGAGAGAGGCTACAGTAGAACAACATCGCTAACAGGATGCCTACTCAGGTCACTATGTGGTCTACAGTATGTGAGGTAGTGTGAAGTGAAGTTGGTGTGTGACCCCACACAGGAGAAGAAAGCAGACCGCCATGGCAAATCACTCAGCACACACTTAAATAGAGCACCTATCTTACCTACATACAGTCTGTGTGAACACATTCACGCACACACATATACACACACATGCGCAAGATTTGGTGATAGTATCATTGTGTATCACAGCATATCACTGTTCGTGTCACGTAAAAACCATAGTCAGGTCAGCTCTGAACGTTTGTCCGTCTGTGTGCCTTAAATGTTCCACAGTTGTGTAACCTAGGCCTACAGTGGGGTGGGAGTTTTGGGGGCATTTTGGAGGGTGACTGGGGTAGTGAGATGCGTTTAGGAGACACAGCGAGTGTCCATCAAGCCTGGTTTTCCTCGGATGCACGGATGCAGCAGGGCTGATATCAGGTCAGGTCACAAGCAGGGGTGGTAGGTGGAGGGGTTATGTGGTTATGTTAATACGATCTGGCAGTGTGTTTCTTTTCCACACACACACAAACAGAGACACAAACATCCTTCCCTACACACAGCCTACACCCTGACAGTGCTGTTCTGTTGTAAATGGTGAGATTAAGTTAAGTTGTGGAGCGTCACCTCTCTGTTCCAGATGACTTGATGCTGTTTGACCATAATCCTGCCTGATGAACACTAAAGAGGGGAAAGACAGGGTTGAATATCCTTTCGAATGAAAAGAGGGTGATTAGGAATTAGCTACATCTTTCCTTTCCTTGAAGATTTCCTTTAAGAGTATTACTGATTGATTGAGCCTCAAGAAGCTAAAGGGAAGTTTTGTTTGGCTTTTACAGTAATAGAGACTTAGCTGTGGTTGGCTCTGAATTTGCTTTGGGGTTGTACTAGAGTTGCAATAAGTGAAAGTCAAATACTGTATATCATTATTTTCTGTGTGTGTGCGTACGCCTGTCCATGCATGAAGACAGAGCTACAGTGCATTCGGAAAGTATTCAGAGCCCTTGACTCTTTCCACATTTTGTTACCTTACAGCCTTATTCTAAAATGTATTTTCCCTCATCAATCTATACACAATACCCCATAATGACAAAGCAAAAACAGTTTTTTATACATTTTAACAAATTATTTACATATGTATTCCGACCCTTTGCTATGAGACTCGAAATTGAGCTAATGTGCATCCTGTTTCCGTGATCATCCTTGAGATGTTTCTACAACTTGATTGGAGTCCACCTAGGGTAAGTCCAAATAATTGGACATGATTTGGAAAGGCACACACCTGTCTATATAAGGTCCCACAGTTGACAGTGCATGTCAGAGCAAAAACCAAGCCATGAGGTTGAAGGAATTGTCCATAGAGCTCCGACACAAGATTGTGTCGAGCCACAGATTTGGGGAAGGCAGCATTGAAGGTCCCCAAGAACAGAGTGGCCTCCATTATTCTTAAATGGAAGAAGTTTGGAATCACCAAGACTCTTCCTAGAGCTGGCCGCCTGGCTAAACTGAGCTATAGGTGGAGAAGGGCCTCTTGGTCAGAGAGGTGACCAAGAACCCAATGGTTACTCTGACAGAGCTCCAGAGTTGGAGAATGGAGAATCTCCAGAAGGACAACCAAAAATTCTAAAAACCTGTTTTTGCTTTGTCATTATGGGGTATTGTGTGTAGATTGATGAGGGGGAACATTTTATAGAATAAGGCTATTACGTAACAAAATGTGGACAAAGTCAAGGGGTCTGAATACTTTCTGAATGCACTGTTTGTTAAGGTATGTTATCTCCCTCCTGGGATAAGAGATTAGAGAAAGGAGTGAAGGATTATGGGTAGCAGAGGAAGTGATGACAGGCCCGAGAGTGACAGCGGCACCTCTACTGTCCCTCCTACATATACTGACACAGACACACTGACACAGACTGAAAAAGACATACTGACATATATATCTTACCCTTGTCACCTCATTGCCAAAGCTACTGTACATTATGTACAGTATATCTTACATTATAACGACTCTCTGTAAGCTACCGTGTCATTTGATATCATATCCTCATGCCTAAGATGAAAGATAGCAGACATGAAGAGGAATAAATAGAGGAGAAGAGAAAAAGAAAGGGAGAGAGATCCAGGGGTGCTGATGTCACAGGTTCACGAGGAGCCTAGCATGGCTGGGGGGCACAGCAATCTGCATCATGAACTAGTTTCCCAGATATATATATACACACAGAGGCATTATCTACAGGCTGCCATCAAAGACACACTTGTTACAGAGAGAACGGGAGACAACAGGCTCTTTTAGATAGTCCATAAGGCTGTGACATTAGCATGACTCTGCAGATCTAGCCCCCAGAGATCTGGCTGATCTGGGACCAGCACAGACAGCACCTACTGAAGGGAGCACTATAGTCTCGGGGACCAGCACAGACAGCACCAACTGTAGGGAGCACTATAGTCTTTGGGACCAGCACAGACAGCACCTACTGTAGGGAGCACTATAGTCTCTGGGACCAGCACAGACAGCACCTACTGTAGGGAGCACTATAGTCTCTGGGACCAGCACAGACAGCACCTCCTGTAGGGAGCACTATAGTCTCTGGGACCAGCCAGCACAGACAGCACCTACTGTAGGGATCAGTATAGTCTCTGAGACCAGCAGAGACAGCACCTACTGTAGGGAGCAGTATAGTCTCTGGGACCAGCACAGACAGCACCTACTGTAGGGAGCACTATAGTCTCTGGGACCAGCACAGACAGCACCTACTGTAGGGAGCAGTATAGACTCTGGGACCAGCACAGACAGCACCTCCTGTAGGGAGCACAATAGTCTCTGGGACCAGCCAGCACAGACAGCACCTACTGTAGGGAGCACTATAGTCTCTGGGACCAGCACAGACAGCACCTACAGTAGGGAGCACTATAGTCTCTGGGACCAGCACAGACAGCACCTACTGAAGAGAGCACTATAATTTCTGGGATAGTCT
The DNA here is from genome assembly GCA_030435695.1 of Brachymystax lenok tsinlingensis. Taxonomy (NCBI): domain Eukaryota; kingdom Metazoa; phylum Chordata; class Actinopteri; order Salmoniformes; family Salmonidae; genus Brachymystax; species Brachymystax lenok. The sequence continues at coordinate 16,628,082 of CM059781.1, forward strand.
GTAGGGAGCAGTATAGTCTCTGGGACCAGCACAGACAGCACCTACTGTAGGGAGCACTATAGTCTCTGGGACCAGCCAGCACAGACAGCACTTACTGTAGGGAGCAGTATAGACTCTGGGACCAGCACAGACAGCACCTACTGTAGGGAGCACAAAAGTCTCTGGGACCAGCACAGACAGCACCTACTGTAGGGAGCACTATAGTCTCTGGGACCAGCACAGACAGCACCTACTGTAGGGAGCACTATAGTCTCTGGGACCAGCACAGACAGCACCTACTGTAGGGAGCACTATAGTTTCTGGGATAGTCTGTAGCGAGCAGTATAGTCTCTGGGACCAGCACAGACAGCACCTACTGTAGGGAGCACTATAGTCTCTGGGACCAGCACAGACAGCACCTACTGTAGGGAGCACTATAGTCTCTGGGACCAGCCAGCACAGGCAGCACCTACTGTAGGGATCAGTATAGTCTCTGGGACCAGCACAGACAGCACCTCCTGTAGGGAGCACTATAGTCTCTGGGACCAGCCAGCACAGGCAGCACCTACTGTAGGGATCAGTATAGTCTCTGGGACCAGCACAGACAGCACCTACTGTAGGGAGCAGTATAGTCTCTGGGACCAGCACAGACAGCACCTACAGTAGGGAGCACTATAGTCTCTGGGATAGTCTGTAGGGAGCAGTACAGTCTCTGGGACCAGCACACACAGCACCTACTGTAGGGAGCACTATAATTTCTGGGATAGTCTGTAGGGAGCAGTATAGTCTCTGGGACCAGCACAGACAGCACCTACTGCAGGGAGCACTATAGTCTCTGGGACCAGCACAGACAGCACCTACTGTAGGGAGCAGTATAGACTCTGGGACCAGCACAGACAGTACCTACTGTAGGGACCACTGTAGTCTCTGGGACCAGCACAGACAGCACCTACTGTAGGGACCACTATAGTCTCTGGGACCAGCACAGACAGCACCTACTGTAGGGACCACTATAGTCTCTGGGACCAGCACAGACAGCACCTACTGTAGGGACCACTATAGTCTCTGGGACCAGCCAGCACAGCACCTACTGTATGGAGCACTATAGTCTCTGGGACCAGCACAGACAGCACCTCCTGTAGGGAGCACTATAGTCTCTGGGACCAGCACAGACAGCACCTACTGTATGGAGCACAAATGTCTCTGGGACAATATCAACTAAATGGCAATAAAATAGAGTGAGTGAGGGGAAGTCTAGGTGGCCTAAGCCATTATTGCCGTTAGGAGGCTAATCAATGGTAGATTAGAGCTGGCAAGAGAGATGGAAGGTGATAACACGCCTTTTAGCATTTTCCATGTGTGCGTGTGTGTTGTCGGGACAAGGTCTTTTTCCATGTCTCCTCTCACTCCTCTCATTGTAGAAGAAAACAGAGTTCCACAAGGTGATGGAAAGCAATGTCACATTTGACAGAGGTGCCCATGCCACTAAATTAGCATTGTCATAATGTATGTGCGTGTACTGTATGTGCATGCGTGACCATGTACACGAGTGCACACTTGTGCATGTGTGTGTGTGGCATTCGGTGTGTGTGTGTGACATTCAGTGTGAGTGTGTGACATTCAGTGTGTGTGTGTGCCCCCACCACATAATTACAGTTGTTTGAACAGGCTTCCTTTGTGCACACTCGGGCCCTGCAGCAAGGAGGAATCACAACATAAAAGATTGCCATTATATAATGTTGTCATATATCTGCAGGCCCATACATCTACAACAGTGGAACCAGCCAGGCCAGACAACGGCTCTGTGTACAGGACAGGAGGAGAGAAAAAGAGAGAGGAGGAAGAGGAAGAGGGTGAAGAGGAGTATCGGCTGGCATCCCAAGCTTTGTCTCCTGACTCCAGAGCAGGACCGTGTTTGACAGCAAGGGAGGAGGGAGAGAAGACAAGACATGACCAAAACAGGTATTCTCACCACAGAGTGGAGGGGGTTGATTGTTGTTGGCATCTGTTGGGCATGCTGTATTATACAGTAGGCCAGATATGCTTGTAATATCGCTGACTTCATGTTTACAGAGTAGTTGAACAAGGGTGAGGTATCTGATTCTGGCTAATTAAAATGGTTACTGAATCCTGATCATCGTTCATATTTTTTTTTTTGTTTGTTACCTATTAATCATAATCAATATTTTTATTGTAAATGTATCATTAACATTCTACCTGTTTCAAATATTACAATGACATTATCTACTTCAAATAACACACTTAAAACTTAGCAACACTAAACATTTTCCACAAAACTTTTTAAAAGCGCGAAGACACAATATTTCATAACTACTTGCGGTCATCTGAATCATATGTATTTCCCGGTAGTGATTCTACTACGTATATTCCTTGACATAATTACTTGACATAATTACTCATGTTACCTACACATTTCACAACTGAAAAATTACAGTAGTTATATAGTAAGCTGGGACAGAATGCATTGCTGTCTGAGGTTTATGCTGACTGCCACATACAGACTATACTGTTGATGGTAGTAAACCAAAAAAAATACAATAAAGACTAAATACTGCAGCTGGAATCTTTGTCAGAATGGAGTTTCTATTGATCCCTGAACACAATTATACTTTCCTTCCTGATGTTAAGGAATTTTTCCCACCAAAATAATGTTAAGTGCCAGGAAGCCAACAAGGGATTATGGGAGAGGGATGTAGCTTGAGGAGACTGGGAGGGAAGTAAGGAAAGAAAGAGGAGGAGGATATGGAGGAGGAGAGAGAGGGAGGAGGGCAGAGTGGAAATGCTCTCTCGTGATGCCTCTGCTTTTCTTCCCATGCCTCCTGCGCAGGCTAGCATTCTCACCCTGGGACAGCACAGTGCTCCAGCACTACTACAATCTACTCTATAAAGACCCAACTCAACTCTACTCTACTCTACAAAGATCCTACTCTACTCTACTCTACAAAGACCCTACTATACTCTACTCTAATCTACAAAAATCCTACTCTACTCTACTCTAATCTACTCCGATCCTATCCTATCTACTCTACTCTACTCAGATCCTATCTAATCTACTCTAATCTAATCTACTCTACTCAGATCATATCCTATCTACTCTACTCTACTCTACTCAGATCCTATCCTATCTACTCTACTCTAATCTACTCTACTCTACTCTGATCCTATCCTATATACTCTACTCTACTCAGATCCTATCTAATCTACTCTAATGTAATCTACTCTACTCTACCAGATCTACAATCTACAAAGATCCTACTCTACTCTACTCTAATCTACTCTGATCCTATCCTATCTACTCTACTCTACTCAGATCCTATCTAATCTACTCTAATCTACTCTACTCTACTCAGATCCTATCCTATCTACTCTAATCTACTCAGATCCTACTATACTCTACACAGATCTTACTTTACACTACTTTACCCAGCTCCTTTTGATGACATCTGATGCTGTCTGCAAGAGGTACGACTCAGCATCACTGACCTCCACCAACCTCTGTCCTCCAAGCCAGCACATCTCCACTCATCCGACCAGGTCACCACTCCTCTACAGCCCGGTCCCATCCTCCATCCTCCACTCCATCCGTCTCTGAGGGGAAGACTCTGCTAGGAAGCAGCTCCAAGGACCCTCTTCCTCAGTGTTGACAACCATCACCATCTGCAGCAAGAACAGGTAAATACCACCACATCACCTTCGATCGTGCATACAAACATAAGGGGGACACTTCAGAAAAGGTAAAGGAAACTCAGCCAACTGGGCACTGACGTCATTTCAACATCTAGTTGTGATTTACATTTGGTTGAGTTGTCAACTAATGTGAATTCAATGTGAAATCAACAAAACATTTCACCATGTCATTGGATTTAGGTTGGGTGAAAAGGTTGGGTGAAAAAAAGTCACAATTCCCTTACGTTGATGACTTATTGCAAATCCAATCAGTTTTCCATGTTGATTCAACATCATCACATAGATCTTTTTGTTGAAATGATGTGAAAACAACAATGTTGATTCAACCAGTTTTTGCCCAGTGGGAGGGAAAGAGTCTCTTTTCTTAGGTGCACTCAGGAATACCAGGACTTCCACAGGCATCATACAGGTGTCACTCAGTGAGTGTGTGTGAGGGTTGTATAGAGGCATGCTAAATAACATCTGTCTCTTTTATAAATTCTATATTGTCGCTGTGCCACTAAAGCATCATATCCAGTGTCTCTGTCAGTTACTAGTTGAGACAGAGAATTGACAGGGCGCTGGTCCATAACCGTGAAGTCTCTGTCACAGAAAAGAGCGTAGGGACAATTTCTATGGGTTCTGGTGTGCATTAGTGGCTCTGTTGTCCCAGGAACACTGTTACTTTGACTCCCTTTCCTCCCCGGTCTCCCGGTCTCCCATTCCCTTTTTCTCTTTCTTTCCATCTCTCTCGGTCTCTCTCTCTTTCACTTTTTAGTTTCTCTGCACGCTCCCCCTCTCTTTCACTTGAACTCTTTGGCTGTGTTTCTCTGTGACACCAGCTCCAGTCATATACCTCTCCTCCAGAGTCTAATTCATCCAGCCAGCAGCTCAAGAGACAAATATACTTTAACAATGTATTGACCTGCTGTTTTCGACTCTCTCTCTCTACCGCACCTGCTGTCTCTAACTCTGAATGCTTGGCTATGAAAAGCCAACTGACATTTACTCCTGAGGTGCTGACCTGTTGCACCCTCTACAACCACTGTGATTATTATTATTTGACCCTGCTGGTCATCTATGAACGTTTGAACATCTTGGTCATGTACTGTTATGGTGGTAGGTGCCAGGCTCACTGGTTTGTGTCAAGAACTGCAACGCTGCTGGGTTTTTCATGCTCAACAGTTTCCTGTGTGTATCAAGAATGGTCCACCACCTAAAGGACATCTGGGGGGGGGGCAATTCAATAGTAGGAAGGTGTTCTTAATGTTTTGTACACTCAGTGCATATTACGCAAGGTTTCTTTCTTGTTTTTATCAGTATGCCGCTGACAATGAGGGATATTCATACAGCTACACCACCATTTAAAATCTACAAGAAATTATCAATTTTCATCAGATAAGTAAACTAAAAAGGCATAAAATATCATGAAATATCAAAACGGCATCATTAACAATAAAGGCAATAAATAGTACCCACATGTTCTACAGCTTAGATGACAGATGTCTACCTTGCTCAGTGTTGTAGCTATAGCTCTTTGTTTACCTCGTAGACGCACATAGTCTCATGACACATGACACAGCACCTTGTCATTAGAGTTTATACAGAAGCCAGGCAGAGATGGGCAATCTTCACTTCCTATCATTTCTAAGCACAAGAGAGAAAACTGACACAGTCAATGATAACAAGCATGCATTGCAGTGCAGATGGAAATACTGATGCTATTGATAAGAAAGAGCATTATAATAGTGTTAATGTATTGCACAAACATTCCATGGTCTGACACAACCCTGTTCACTAGAAGAACCTTTGAAAACTGAGAGATAACAGTAAAACATCTGAAGTAACACTTGGTCTCTGTTCTGTATGCTACTGACATTGCCTCACTCTCTGCCCTCTTTTCTATGAAAACAAACTAGTGACATGAAACTAGTAAATCCATAATCCAATTTGATAATCCTGATAACCACAGAAAATATGAACCTCAACTTCATAATAAAACTAGAAATATTTACAATACCTGAACTTGTTCTTTCGAAACTTAACTTAAATAAAGGTACTTGATAATCAAACATCAAATAGATAAGATCAACTGTCTTCCCCTCTGGCAACAGGCTGGTGTCTGGTCTGAGTGACCCAGTAACACTATGCAGTTAAAACAATAGCTCATGACAGGGATGTGGGTCTGTACAGTTAGTGGGCAGATGAGAAGGCAGACCTCCATGTAAGGTAGCAGATCATCTGGCTAGCTGTGTGGTGTCTGGAGGGGTGAGACAGTGACTGATTTATGGCTTCCCAATCCCCATGGCCTGCTGGTGGCTCACTGCTCTGTAAGTAGCAGTCATGTGGCACCCCTGTCTCCCCCCAACTCACCCAGGGGGTCTATCCCCACCCCTTCATGATTAAACTAATAGTCAATGTTAATCCAGGGGAGGCTCCCATTGCTTAGAGAGGAGGGTCACTCAGACCTCAAACAGTTTCCGTCTCATACATATATATATACAGTACACACCTACTCATTTAAGGGTTTTTCTTTATTTTTACTATTTTCTACATTGTAGAATAATAGTGAAGACATCAAAACTATGAAATAACGCATATGGAGTCATGTAGTAACCAAAAAAGTCAAACAAATCAAAATATATTTTATATTTGAGATTCTTCCAAGTAACCACCTTTTGCCTTGATGACAACTTTGCACAGTCTTAGCATTCTCTCAACCAGCTTAATCTGGAATGCTTTTTTCAACAGTCTTGAAGGAGGTCCCACATATGCTGAGCACGTTGACTGCTTTTCCTTCACTCTGCGGTCCAACTCATCCCAAACCATTTCAATTGGGTTGAAGTCGGGTGGAGGCCAGGTCTGATGCAGCACTCCATCACTCTCCTTCTTGGCAAAATAGCCCTTTCACAGCCTGGAGGTGTGTTGGGTCATTGTCCTGTTGAAGAACAAATGATAGTCCCACTAATCCCAACAGTGTATCGCTGCAGAATGCTGTGGTAGCCATGCTGGTTAAGTGTGCCTTGAAGTCTAAATAAATCACAGACAGTGTCACCAGCAAAGCACCCCACACAATCACACATCCTCCTCCGTGCTTCACGGTGGGAACCACACATGCAGAGATCATCTGTTCACCTACTCTGCGTCTCACAAAGACACGGTGGTTGGAACCAAAAATATCAAATTTGGACTCATTAGACCAAAGGACAAATTTCCACCGGTCTAATGTCCATAGCTTGTGTTTCTTGGTCCAAGCAAGTCTCTTCTTCTTATTGGTGTCCTTTAGTAGTGGTTTCTTTGCAGCAATTTGACCATGGAGGTCGGATTCACGCAGTGTCCTCTGAACAGTTGATGTTGAGATGTGTCTGTTACTTGAACTCTGTGAAGCATTTATTTGGGCTGCAATTTCTGAGGCTGGTAACTCTAATGAAGTCTTCCTTTCCTGTGGCGGTCCTCATGAGAGCTAGTTTCATCATAGCTCTTGATGGTTTTTGTGACTGCACTTGAAGAAACTTTCAAAGTTCTTGAAAATGTACGCATTGACTGACCTTCATGTCTTAAAGTAATGATGGACTGTCATTTCTCTTTGCTTATTTGAGCTGTTCTTGCCATAATATGGACTTGGTCTTTTACCAAATATGGCCATCTTCTGTATACCACCCCTTGTCACAACACAACTCATTGGCTCAAACGCATTAAGAAGGAAAGAAATTCCACAAATATATATTTTTTTAACAAGGCACACTTGCTAATTGAAATGCATTCCAGGTGACTACTTCATGAAGCTGGTTTAGAGAATGCCAAGAGTGTGCAAAGCTTTCATCGAGGCAAAGGGTGGCTACTTTAAAGAATCCCAAATATAAAATATAATTTGATTTGTTTAACACTTTTTTGGTTACTACATGATTCCATGTGTGTTATTTCATAGTTTTGATGTCTTAACTAATATTCTACAATGCAGAAAATAGTAAAAATAAAGAAAACCCTTGAATGAGTAGGTGTGTCCAAACCTTTGACTGGTACTGTCTGTTAAAACCAAAACAACGATTGGGCACCTGGGTTATTTCAGGGTGAGTGTGGCATCCTTATCCAACATCTTTGTTCTCTAATGGTACACCAAGCAGTGCACTGGGACTTCAAAGAGAGAGGTGGGAGGAGGGGGATTTTAAGTTTTCTTAATATTTCCCAGAGGTTGTGCCGCTGTTGCTATGCTGTCACTGCACAGTGCATGCAAGCGGGATTGTTATTGGTGGGGATATTTTGGTTACAAAGCACCGTTGGCAGAGGCTTGTATACATCTACATTTGTTTCTACAGTGGTATAGATAGACCTTAAAACATCCAGGTCAAGGACTACATAAAAATAATAAAGAAAACTTTGTTAATGGCCATGGGTGTTTAGTTCAGTAATGTACCAAATTTGTCAATGTCTTCCATCTTAAACAGGCACATGCAGTAACATGGATACAGGACATTACAATGCTTGGTCTACCAACCAGACATATACAGTAACATATACCATCTGACAAAACGGGCCCATTCAGCCATACATAATGGCACTAATACATACTTAATGGACAAGGCATATTGCTTCTTTGATAGGAGTTTCATTTAAACACATAGCATGGCCTGGAATCTCCCAGTGTAAACCTATGGCTCTTAAAGTGACTGTCTAAATGTTTTCAAGATGGTAGAGTCATATTGTTGTTCTATATACTGATGGTATAAAATGTGTATTGTTCTTCTATATATTGTTGTTCTTTATATTGTTGTTCTATATATTGTTGCTATATATATTGTTGTTATATACTGTATATTGTTGTTCTTTATATTGTTGTTCTATATATTGTTGTTCTATATATTGTTGTTATACACTGTATATTGTTCTTTATATTGCTGTTCTATATATTGTTGTTATATATATTGTTGTTATACACTGTATATTGTTGTTCTTTATATTGTTGCTATATATATTGTTGTTAAACACTGTATATTTTTGTTCTATATATTGGTGTTCTTTATATTGTTGTTATATATATTGTTGCTATATATATTGTTGTTATACACTGTATATTGTTGTTCTTTATATTGTTGTTATATATAGTTGTTATATATATTGTTGTTATATACTGTATTGTTGTTCTACAGTGCATTCGGAAAGTATTCAGACCCATTTACTTTTTCCTAATTTGTTACGCTACAGGCTAATAATAGAATTGATTAAATAAATAAAAATCCAATCAATCTACACACAATAACCCACAATGACAAAGCAAAAACAGGTTTTTAAATTCTTTTGCATATATATTAAAAATAAAAAACAGTGGCCTCCATCTTTCCTAAATGGAAGAAGTTTGGAACCACCAAGACTCTTCCTAAAGGTCACTCTGACAGAGCTCCAGAGTTCCTCTGTGGAGATGGGAGAACCTTTCAGAAGGACAACCATCTCTGCAAGACTCCACCAATCAGACGTTTATGGTAGAGTGGCCAGACGGAAGCCACACCTGAGTAAAAGCCACATGACAGCCGCTTGGAGTTTGCCAAAAAGCACCTAAAGGACTTTCAGACCATGAGAATCAAGATTCTCTGGTCTAATGAAACCAAGATTGAACTTTTTGTCCTGAATGCCAAGCGTCACGTCTGGAGGAAACCTGGCACCATCCCTACGGTGATGCATGGTGGTGGCAGCATCATGCTTTGGGGATGTTTTTCAGCGGCAGGGACTGGGAGACTAGTCAGCATCGAGGGAAAGATGAACGGAGCAAAGTACAGAGAGATCCTTGATGAAAACCTGCTCCAGAGCGCTCAGGACCTCAGACTGAGGCGAAGGTTCACCTTCCAACAAGACAACAACCCTAAGCACACGGCCAAGACAACGCAAGAGTGGCTTTGGGACAAGTCTATGAATGTCCTTGAGTGGCCCAGCCAGAGCCCGGACTTGAACCCGATCTAACATCTCTGGAGAGACCTGAAAATAGGTGTGCAGCAACACTCCCCATCCCACCTGACAGAGCTTGAGATTATCTGCAGAGAAGAATGGGAGAAACTCCCCAAATACAGGTGTGCCATGCTTGTAGCGTCAAACCCAACAAGACTCGAGGCTGTTTTATCGCTGCCAAAGATGCTTCAACAAAGTACTGAGTAAAGGGTCTAAATACTTGATATTTCAGATTGTATTTTTTATAAATTTGCAAAAATATATAAAAAACAGTTTTTACTTTGTCCTTATGGGGTATTGTGCATAGATTGATAAGGAGGGAAACAATTTAATCAATTTTAGAATAAGGCTGTAACGTAACACAATGTGGAAAGAGTCAAGGGGTCTGAACACTTTCTGAATGCTCTGTATATATTGTTGTTCTATATATTGTTGTTACATATAATGTTGGTATATACTGTATATTGTTGTTCTATATATTGTTATACACTGTATATTGTTGTTCTATATATTGTTGTTCTACATATTGTTGTTCTATATATTGTTGTAATATACTGAATATTGTTGTTCTATATATTTTTGTTATACATTTTGTTGTTCTATATATTGTTGTTCTATATATTGTTGTTATACACTGTATATTGTTGTTCTAGATATTGTTGTTCTTTATACTGTTGTTATGTATATTGTTGTTCTATATATTGTTGTTATATATTGTATATTGTTGTTCTTTATATTGTTGTTATATATATTGTTGTTATATATATTGTTGTTATATACTGTATACTGCTGTGTTTTATATTGTTGTTCTCTATATTGTTGTTCGATATATTTTTGTTATATACAATACCAGTCAAAAGTTTGGACATACCTACTCATTTAAAGGTTTTTATTTATTTTGACTATTTTCTACATTGTAGAATAATAGTGAAGACATCAACACTATGAAATAACAAATATGGAATCATGTAGTAACCAAAAATTGTTAAACAAATCAAAATATATTTAACCCATGATTCCATACATGTTATTTCATAGTTTTGATGTCTTCACTATTATTCTACAATGTAGAAAATAGTAAAAAGTAAGAAAAACCCATGCATGAATAGATGCGTCCAAACTTTTGAATGGTACTGTACATTGTTGTTCTACATATTGTTGGTCTATTTATTGTTGTTATATACTGTATATTGCTGTTCTATATATTGTTGTTCTGCATATTGTTGTTCTATATTTTGTTGTTCTATATATTGTTGTTCTATATATTGTTGTTATATACTGTATATTGTTGTTCTATATATTGTTGTTATATACTGTATATTGTTGTTCTATATATTGTTGTTATATATATTGTATTGTATATATTGTTGTTTTCCATTATATTGTTGTTTTTCCTATATATTGTTGTTATATATATTGTTGTTATATAAGGTATGTTGTTGTTATACATATTCTTGTTCTATATATTTTAGTTCTATATTTCGTTGTTATAAATATTGCTGTTATATACTGTATGTTGTTGTTATATATATTGTTGTCCTCTATGGGTACAGAAAAGGTGCACATCAGTGGGTCAGACTAGTGATGATAGCAAGTGGGGCGCTAGCGTCCCACCTGCGACAACATCCGGTGAAATTCAGAGCGCCAAATTCAAATTACAAAATAGTCATATTAAACATTCATGAAAATACAAGTGTTGCACACCATTCAAAAGCTTAGAATCTTGTTAATCTCACAGCTTTGTCAGATTTCAAAAAGGATTTACGGCAAAAGCATAGCATTTGATTGTCAATTAGCATAATAACATAACCAGCACGGGTGTCACAAAACTCAAAAATAGCGATAAAATAAATTGCTTACCTTTGAAGATCTTCCTCTGATAGCAATCCAAAGGGTCCCAGCTACACAATAAATGGCCCTTTTGTTCGATAAAGTCCCTCTTTATATCCCAAAAGCTCTGTTTGGTTGGCGCGTTTTGTTCAGTAATCCACCATTCCACTCATTCAATATACAAGACATAGAAAACGTAAAAAAGTTACCTATAAACTTTGCCCAAACAACTCAAACAACGTTTCTAATCAATCCTCAGGTACCCTATTATGTATATTAACGATAATATTTCAGACGGAAAATAACCTGCTCAATAGAAAAGTAAAAAACCGAAGCGCCTGCTCTCTGTCACACGCGCAAATCAGTACAGGTCACCGTTTGATCCACTTGGAAAAACAGCTCTTACTCGTTGGTTTTTCAAAAGACAAGCCTGAAACCTTGTCTAAAGACTGTTGACATCTAGTGGAAGCCATAGGAACTGCAATCAGGGAGCTAAATCCCCCTGCTTTGAATAGCATGTCAAAAGAAAAAGTGTGACATCACAAAATCTCCTTTTCCGGATGGATTTTCCTCTGGTTTTCACCTGCCAAATCAGTTCACAGACATTACTTTAACAGTTTTAGATACTTCAGAGTGTTTTCTATCAAATACTACCAATTATGTGCATATCCTAGCTTCTGGGCCTGAGTAACATGCAGTTTACTTTGGGCACGCCAGACTCTCCGAACTTCCGAATTCTGCCCCGGAGCCTAAAAGGTTAAGGGAGTATGTGTGTAAATCAACCCTGCCCCCTGTTGTTCTCATCTGGTGGATACATGAGAGGACGGTGAGACTGGGGATGATGGGTGGGGGAAATTGGGAGGGAGAACAGGGTTGTGATGGGAAGGGGTTGGAAAGAATAGGGGATGGAGGAGGGGTGGCTGTTTTGTAGCAAGACTGATTTCTCTCATCAAGCCTGTGTAAAGTTTTCAAATTTACTTGTCAATGTGAGGGAATCACTTTTCTCTCATATAGTTCAGTAAGGTAGACTGACCAGTTCTGATAGTACTCTTGCGGGAGTCTATATACCTGTGGGGGTGGCAGGGTAGCCTAGTGGTTAGAGCGTTGGACTAGAACCTGTAAAGGTTGCAAGATCAAATCCCCCGAGTTTACAAGGTAAAAATCTGTCAGTTAACCTAGCCTAGTGGTTAGATCATTGGACTTGTAACCGGAGGGTTGCAAGTTCAAATCCCCGAGCTGACAAGGTAAACATCTGTCGTTCTGCCCCTGAACAAGGCAGTTAACCCACTGTTCCCCAGGCGCCGAAGACGTGGATGTTGATTAAGGCAGCCCCTGCACCTCTCTGATTCAGAGGGGTTGGGTTAAATGCTGAAGACACATTTCAGTTGAAGGCATTTGGTTGTACAACTGACTAATAATGGTGACTTTGAGATAGAGCATTGAAGACTTGAGAGAAGACTAACTGGGGTTGTGGGTTAGGGTTTTCAAATGAGTTGTCACTTGTTAAGGCAGAAAAAAGTCTTACACTCAGTGTTTTTTGAAAGGCAGCTATAAGTTATAGAGACCAGTCCCATGAATGGAGTGGTGGCTCTCCAGCTGGAGAAGGACTAACTGCCCTCTAAGGCAATGCTTTGAGCCCAGGCAGAGAGGAGAGGCGTCAGACAGGATTTATTGTTGTTGTGTTGCTGCCTGCCCTGCCCTGCAATGAGAGAACACACTGCATTCATTCCAATGGCTTTGTTAGCCCTGCTGCTACTGCTGGGTCTGTAGCTGCGCTGCAGTGGGACAGCAGTCACCAACACACACTAGCGATGCAGTTTGCTAGCCATTTCATCTCTATGGAATACAGCCTGGCTGCTCTCCAGCCTAGGTCAACTCAACTCTGCTATCCTGGACCACAGGTTGTCCATATCCCTCTGTGTGTCTCTCTTGTTATTTCCTGATCCACTCTCTGTCTATAGGCTGCTCCACTACAGGTCCCTATGGTATGAGTTATGGCATGACACCCACTTTTCCAACCCTCTGTAGCCCTCCGTTTACAGTATGTTCACTAAATGCAGTGCAACCTCACTCAACACAAAGTGTGTAGGCCTACTGTCCAACCACAACCCCATCCATCCATCTCTAAACATACAGGATTCTCTTACTCTCTTTACAATAACTCTCTTTCTCTATACAGTACAATACAGACCACAGACTTTCTCCATGCCGACGCAGCCTATGGCCTCATCTGCCTACCCGCTCTGTAACGTCCCCTGTGCTCTGATCAATGTCAAAGAGACGCTGAGTGATGTGCAATACCCAGTGTGCGCAGTGTTACATACCTCATAGCCCATTACTCGGAGACAGATATTATAAACCAATACGACAGCTATGACGGTGTACAGATGATCCATGGTGCTACCAGTGTATTACAGTAAATCCCTAGTTATTACTGGGCATCTAGGAATGGAACAATCTCAGATGTGATGGCAAAGATGGGAAGATACCAAGTGGTACTATGTATACATCAGGACAAATGACTGGAACTTCTCTCTTGACTTCTCAAGTAATGACACATACGCAAAACTTGTCATTTTTGTTAACATATTTTTCAATGCAGTGCATCCCTCCCCATTGTATTTAAAAAAATGTTTTACCTTCAGCCAACCACTTTCTAAAAACAATAACTCCTCTCATCCAGCTCCACCACTCCTCCTTTTCCATTCACATCAAATTAGCTCTCTTCCCAACTACGAGTTATTAAGAGGGAGGTTTCCTTTTAAGTGGCTTGTCTTTATAAAATCATATTGTTTGGGATTGCTTCCTCTGAGAATAAGAACAGGAAGTTAAGTAAAGGAGGGAGACACTGAGACCGCTCGGGCCAACTCTAACCGATTGAGATATCCGTTCCGTCACCGTTTCTCAGCGTAGCTAAGATTCCGTTCCCACCATGCTACGGCCGGTGTGTGTGTGTGTTTGTCCAGACAGACTGACAGACTAATAATTGCTCCAGTGACAGGTCTGTGCCCCCGGTGCCCATGATTCTACCTCTCACCCCTCTTACCCTCCTCTGACTGACCATGCCAACTCTGTCTGGGAACAAAAAAATGGCAAATAAAGTCTGAGAAATAAACAGTCAGAAATATCAAGAGTGACTCTTAAGGGTGCAGGACTAAAGCTTACTGGAATGCTCAAGATACAGAATGAAGAACAATAACAAAAGACGACCTCACCACTTTGAGCAAACTTTGTCTAAACATCCCTAAACTTGCGTCAACTAACTAAGCACAACATTAGTCTATAAGAGTCTATGTATACGTCTGACTTCATAATGGTCCTAATAATGTAGATAATGTTGGCCAGCCAGGCTAGACAGCCAGTAGGTTGCGTTGTAAACAGGTGAGGAAACCCTTTGTCAGTCCAGCCTGGTAGCAAAATGACTTTTTTAACTCCTACCTCCTGCCATTGTGAAGGCCAGGCTCTCACTCCCTTCCTCTTGTCTTGGCTGGCAACACCTCTGTTTTTTGTGGCTTGCTGTACACACATTCTCTAATGCCAAGAAAACATTATAGCTAGCCAAAGCTGTGTGTTGTTTTGAAAGTTGATAGTAGTTTTAGAGATTTTTTAAAGACCCTGTGGCGAATTCAATTATTTAAATTACTTTGCAAGCATTTAGGGAGCATGGAATTTAAGGGTTCTAGCTTGGCTAACTCTCCTACATATCAATTCTGAGCTAAGGGCATGGATGGACACCGCTAACATTTCCCCTCTCCTGTTCTCATAGTGGTGCTTTTTCCAGTGCCCCAGTCTCCCTTCCCCTCCTCCCCACCTCACCCATCTGCCCCTCTCCCCTCCCTGAAACACCATCCGCCTGGGGGGATAAGAGCACTGACTCTGCTTGGAGCACCACCCAGTTTCCATCCTACTGCCATAAACCAGGGAGAGAGAACTGCCAAACGTCTCATGGTCATGGTCACTTCACAGCCTGGGTGAGAGAGGCAGATAAGATGGAGCCAGTGTCCTAATCAACGTACAGTCTTAACCATGTTCTAAGAGAAATTGAACAAACATTTCAAAGCAGTTTTATGGATAACTATCAATGAGATATGACACACACGGTAAGATACGTTTGTGTGTATTTGTATGCGTGTGTGGGGGAAGGTATACGCAGGTATAGGATACTTTTTTTATCCTGTTGAGTATTTGTAGTAAAATTCAGATCAGTTCACTTAGTACTTAGTGGTACCAGTGAGTCTGAGGCTGAAACGGTGGAAAAACCTCTCAGACTGTTCTACCGTCATCCTTTCTGCTCTAACTCGTTGTTATTAGTTACTCATTGCCATCCTAAATCGTGCTCTCGGTATATATTTAGACAGCTCTCTGTCTCTCTGATGTTTCTTGTTGAGGACTGATGGATTGGTTTAACCCTTGGATGATTGGGGCGTTTATGACACCCATAAAGCTGTCTACTGAGATGCCTTATAGGGGTATTAGACACACACCAGCCTGTTACTGCCATGTTTGGGTCTCACCCTAACTCTCACACTGAGGTCAAGGGGCAACGTCACATACACACGCACACACACATACACACACAACACACATACACACGCACACATACAGGGATAGCAACAAAAACATCCAAATATAATTTCTTAGAAACAACCTCACTATTTACTTTGAAATGCTTTAAAACATACATAGTGTTGTGTGTGTTGTGGGAAAAGGTTCATTCTCAGGCCGTTGTGTCGTGTCCAAGTCTCCAGGCTAATCACGGGCTATTTATACCATGACACACACACATTGGTCATTTTATAACCAGGATAAGGGAGTCTCTAGGCTGTCATGGTTGATTATAATCTACATTTTGTCTCCTATCTTTACTCTGCCCATTTTCTTTCTTCACTACCTATCTTTCTATCTCTTCTCCATTCTCTCCCTCCCTCCTTGACCCATTTCTCTCTCCTTTACGCATACCCTGCCCCTCTCTATCTTTCTCTCCCATCTCCTCCTCTCTCAGGTGTGCCAGTGACCAGTGAGCAGACATGGGAGACTGGAGTCTTCTGGGGAACTTCCTGGAGGAAGTTCAGGAACATTCCACGTCAGTGGGGAAGGTGTGGCTCACCGTCCTCTTCATCTTCAGGATCCTGGTGCTGGGCACAGCCGCTGAGTCCTCATGGGGAGACGAACAGAGTGACTTCCTGTGCGACACCCAGCAGCCCGGTTGTACCAACGTCTGTTATGACCGGGCGTTTCCTATCGCACACATCCGCTACTGGGTCCTACAGATCGTCTTCGTGTCCACACCATCACTGATCTACATGGGCCACGCCATGCACATAGTGCGGAGGGATGAGAAACGAAAAAGGAGGGAACAGGAGAAGACTGAAGGGATGGAGGAGGAGGAGGAGAGGGGAGAGGGGGGGAGCGTATCGGGGGAGAAGGCGTATCTCCAGCAGAGAGATTGTGGGAAGGCGGTGGAGGCATCTGGGCGGGTTCGCCTGCGGGGGGCGCTGTTATCCACGTACATTCTGAGCATCCTGATCCGCACGGTGATGGAGGTGATTTTCATCGTGGTCCAGTACATGATCTATGGAGTCTTCCTCAGGGCTCTGTACCACTGCAAGGCTTGGCCCTGCCCCAACCCAGTCAACTGCTACATGTCCCGGCCCACAGAAAAGAACGTATTCATCGTCTTCATGCTGGTGGTGGCAGGTGTCTCCCTCCTCCTCTCTGTGGTCGAACTCTACCACCTGGCCTACAGGCGGTACAGGAAGTGCAGACGCACTCGTGCCTCCCTCAAAAACACCACTCATAATGCTGTGGCAATCCCCTTAACCAGGGACCCCGACAACCCGACCAGTCACAACTCCCCAGGATGCACCCCTCCCCCTGACTTCAGCCAGTGCTTGGTGTTGTCGGGGACAATGTCCCCCTTGACCCCTGTGAACCCCATTAACTCCATGCCTTCTCACCCCTTCAACAACAGAATGGCGCACCAGCAGAACTCCATCAACATGGCCACCGAGCGCCACCGTTCCCATGACGACCTGGAGGGAGAGGGAAGTTTCCTGAGGATGAATTACACCCATGTGCCAGGGGAGATGCCCAGCGGGTGCTCTGCGCCACCCCTACTGCATACTGGGTACCTGAAGGACAAACAGAGCCTCAGCAAGATCAGCGGCACCAGCAGCCGGGTTCGACCAGACGACCTGGCCGTGTAGAACCAGACAGATGGAGAGAGAGAGACAGAGAGGGGCTTAGAAAGTGTGGAGGGAGAGGACTTTCTGACACACAGAGAGAGAAAGGCCCTGCTTAGAGGAGAGTGGAGCAGGCTGGGTCTATATACCCAGCCAGAGACAGAGAAGGGGAGCAGGCAAGACAGACACTGGGGCTAAAGATGGATGTGTTAGCAAACTCCAAGTGAAGGGCTCCATTCAGCCCAAATCTGGGGAAACTGTGGAAGATTGCCTGGCCTAGAACTCCATGAGCACTACAGGAAGAAAGACATTGGCGTCTGTAAGCTCCCTGGGAGTGGGTTGAATGGATCTTGAGAACTTCTGCAAATTGGACTGAGCTTTGAGACAGTGACCGTTGGTGCTGGGAGAACTGGTTGTTTTTGTTAGAGCAACAAGTGGCTGGCCAAGCTTGAAACATGGACTGTGATAATGTCAATTTTGACCTTGAAGCAAAATATAAATATACCTTTTAAATCACTATGTGGAAAAAGCCTTGAAATAAATAACAGATAATTGCACAATGTATGTTTTTGTACATTATATTGTACATTAAACTTGCACATTTAGTATGCTAAAAACTGTCCCACTGTCTATTCATCTGCCTATTATAATAACACAAACATTTACATACACGCAAATGGAAACACACATTGCACAAAAACACACACACACACATGCACACACTGCTGTCATAGGAGGACAAAACCCTATCCTCAGGGGTCTGACCAAACAGTGTTGCCCCGATCCCTGGCATCCAGTGACAGAGGCTATTTGCAGCTGTCATGTTCTTTGGAAAGTGAAATTGTGACACACATCCCTGCAATGCAATCCATTGCGCATTATATCACCTTCAAATATAGCAGGAGCAACTGTTTTCTCTGTGTTTAATCCTGATGGCATACAAACAGAAACATAGCACAAGCATTATCTTCCAGTCAGAAGTCAGAACAAGGGACAGCTGTGCCAAAAAAACTGATTTCTCTCCATTCAACAGACGCTTAAACCAATAATTACAGAGGGTTGTATGCACTCAGGTACAGATATTGAAGAGCTATGCAAAAGTGCCTACAAAATGTGAATCTACAAAATGTTTAAAGTCAAAGTCTTTTAGCTCCATGTTAGATGTGTGAACATGTCCTGATATAATTTCAAATTGTGTTCAAAAGCCATATACAGTATGTATACAAATAATTTACCTCCAATCAAGGCACAAGTTTGAAAAGTTGATCATCCTTCAGTATATTTCAGCCTGTTTCTTTTTTTGTTAAGCACTAGGTGGAGAAATTTCCCCTTGAACCTTTAAAATACAGTGTAGTTCCTTCATTGTGACTGTGAAACTTGATTGTCACATTAGTAACTATCCACCTCTCTTCCATATCTTTTCATCTTTGTTCAATTTGATTTATTTTTGTTTTAACTGTGTGAGGCTGATCAGAAAATGACATGTCTAGGCCTATAGGCTAATAGAGAAGGCATAACCACAATCTGTGAAGTTCTCAACTGATTTTGCACTAGGCTATGCCTTTTGGGGTTTGGAATATAAAGACCCCTTTGTAATTACATGAATCATATTTTCTTTTTCTATAGAGAGGAACCACCAGTAACTTACAGTAATAGTCTTTTGGAATGCCAACAAACAGGTGACTGGTTGACGTTTCTCTGTGCACATTTCAATGTCATTGTGTTCTTGTAAAGTCTGCAATAAAACGAATATGTCAAATAAATTGTTCTCCCAGAAGTTAATAGGCTTGTTCGACAATTTGCTGCCAACAGTGCAGGCAATCTGCTGACTGACTAATCTACAAATCACCTTGCATCATAAATAACTACTCATTGTTATTTGTAGATCCGTCAATCACCATTTACCCACAACGCATCATGAATGTAATGCTCTCAAACACGGTCAATGTAACACATACCTTCTCATTAAAGTCTACCACAGCCCAAACATTTGTCCTTAACAGACTGGTCCTAAAAATAGTTGCCCTCAAAAAAATACATTGGCATTGCAACGCTGCACAACCTCTACACTTGCCTCCAGACAAGCTCTCATCTGGTTGTCCACAGTAGCGGACATACCATTAGGCAGAAGAGGCAATTGCCTCAGGACTCACATCCTCAAAGGGCCTTGTGAGCTGCACAACCCCCATAATAATGAATCCATAATCATTCCCAATAGATCAATAATGTATTTTCATACATATACATATATTACATATAAATATTAATATAATCCAAGTATTTCTTATAATAGAAGTAACAAGTGTCATTCATCATCCATGGACTGGTCCATAGTAATGGACTATTCCACCCTGAGTTCCCGTTCATTGTTTCATGAGATATGATTGCAAAAGTGATTTTTATTGAAATTAAACTGCATAAATGAGGCACTTTAAGAGCGGGGCTGAGAAAAGAAAAATAAATCATATTTAAGTTTAACAGTTAAATTACCTTAGTTAACACATTTCTTTATTAAAAAGACAGGTGCTCCTGATAATACTGCCATCGTCATTGAGGCAGAGGACATGTATGTGTAGGCATGTATCTGATGCTGTCTGGACAAAAATAGTATGGCAGACTGGCCTCTGCCTTTGGCCTCCAAATCCCTAAATTCACCCGTTTTATGCATTATGTCATGTCCTTCCTCAATTAGGGTCCCCTGGGTAGCACCAATTAAAACCATGGTTCCCACCCTATATCTACCCTGTCTACTGTAGGCCTACATGCAATCTTCAAGGCTCTGCATGGTCAATCCAATCCAACAGTACAGCATTTACTACGATGCAGCCTCTGCAGGGCTTTCATACTTCAGGGCTTTCATACGTCTTGCACCTAGTGGAGCAGAGCAGAGCTATTGTGAAAGAAGTTGACAAGGAAGTGAGTTTGTGTTTATACAGGACATACCGCCCCCCACCTACCGTTAACCAATCATGTCAATGCGGAGCTATACGGAGCCCTCCTCATTGTTACAAAATTGGAGAAGCGCATGGAGATGCGGTACGGAGTTGATTTGGGCTCTGTATGCCTCCGGAGGCGCCGCAATTGCGTCACACCATCCATATGAAGCCTCCGACTACATTTTTGTATCAAGCATAAATTGGCTTTTACTCGTTCTTTCAAATAGCCTTTATTCACACTACTCATAGCCATACATATAATGAATTGGCTACCATGATCATCAATGGATATTCATTTTTAGCCATATTGCCAGTCTGACCATATAGTGATGACTATCAGCTTCATCATTAGGTGATGTGAATACATCTTAACATACAACTTGTATCTACTTTAAAACAACCTTGTAAAACAAAACATTTTACTGCACCTTTTTTACGACTTCCACACTAAAGCACACGGGATGGGTCTAAAGATCAACTTCAGAACTCAGGGCTAGTAAGGCCTAAGCAGGGGAATTGATGCCATTTCAATTCCAGTCAGAAGAAACATTTAAAGACTTAGTTACCAAGTAAATCTCCACACATAAAACCACAGACCGTAGGCTTATACATGTGTAACAGGGTCAGGATTGCCTTGTTACAAGTAGTAACATTGAGTATTTATATTCTGTGTTGAATGTGCTCTGATTGAGAACACCTGTGCCCCTCCCTATAAATGAGGAGCACATGGTGTGCTCTGGGCGTAAGCCAAGCCAGGTAGTCAGTGCTGCACTCCAAGATGCCATGCATTTCCCTGTTTAGGGGGATTCTTTTTGTTTTCTTTTTTGGGGTGGTTGATGATCTTGGTAAGGCATTAAAGTAAACCCTCACTAACTTTTACAGGTGCACAATTGAGAGCATCCTGTCGGGCTGTATCACCGTCTGGTACGGCAACTGCACCGTCCACAACCGCAGAGATCTCCAGAGGGTGGTGCGGTCTGCACAACGCATCACCGGGGGCAAACTACCTGCCCTCCAGGACACCTACAACACCCGATGTCACAGGAAGGCAAAAAAGATCATCAAAGACAATAACCACCCAAGCCACTACCTGTTCACCCCGCTTCCATCCAGAAGGCGAGGTCAGTACAGATGCATCAAAGCTGGAACAGAGAGCATGAATAACAGCTTCTATCTCAAGGCCATCAGATTGTTAAACAGCCACCACTAGTACAGAGAGGCAGCTGCCTACCTACAGACTTAAAATCATTGGCCACTTTAATAAATGGAACACTAGTCACTTTAATAATGCCACTGTGTATACTGTATACTTCACTATCTATTCTTTACTATCTATTGCATCTTAACCGCTCTGTCACTGCTCATCCATATATTTTATACTTATATATTCTCATTCCTTTACTAGATTGTGTATTAGCTTTTGTTGTGGAATTTGTTAGATATTACCTGTTAGATATTGCTGCACTGTCAAATCTAGAAGCATAAGCATTTTGCTACACTCGCAATAACATTTGTGTATGTGACCAATAAGATTTGATTTTGAAGTATATAGTTTGTTTCTAGGTGTGGCACCTTGTAGCTCAGTCAGGTAAAGCACTACATTCTTGAACATTGTTTTTATCTTAATCTTTGTGTGTTTTAAAGGGGAAGGCATACATTTGTATAATTTGCCTTGAGCATCAGCCATTTAGTAGTTAACTTGCTGTATTTAATATTGTAGCTTTGTTTGGCTTCACTGTGTGCTGTGCTTTGCTGTGCCTCTTCACTAGGACCTAACTTGAGTGCTGGGGATTTACTTGCCACTGTGTGCTGTGACATATTTACGTAACTTCTGTGTATTAACTGCTATTACCTGCACTTTAAGAACGCTACTACTTAGTATCTGTTTAGCTCCAGTGCTCAAGAAGTTGAGAACAAATGCTTTTCATCTTACCCTGAGTTTTACCGACAAACTAATAACATGGTAATAACTAATAAACAACCTATTTGTACTTTTGTCTTGATCCACCACTTCACCAGAGAGCTCCAGGGCTGGCTGTCCTCAGACTATTTTTGTTAGACAGCAGACGTCGAGTTATGAATTAATGGTCGCTTTTGCATGTTAATTACCACTAGTGTGTTCCTACCGTGTTTTATCATGCCTGTGCTATCTTGCAGGTGAATGTAATTTATCTAACATTATTTCTTGCCCTGCTGCCCAACTCTAATAAACCTTGGCACTTTGGTAAACACTGTAATTTATTTGACAGACCTGTGTTTAACTTGTCCAGAGGACCTCCCCTCGTGTGTAAAAAGCACAGATAGAACAATGAGACAGATATTTCACTGAATGTATAAATGTGAAGCATCTGCTTGGCGTTTCCACTCACTACCAAATATGGTATTGAAAGGAAGCTCAATTGAGCACAGTGGGAGACGATTTTGGCCGACATTCTGCAAATTTCCATATCGATGAAACATTTGATGTCAATACAGTTTTCTGTTTCCAAAACTTAAATATGTTACTAACAGAGTGGACTAAAGTTTGTAGACTTTGCCCTTGCAAAAATCGCGTTGTTTAGAGGAGCGCAAAGGCGAATCGAGTTATCGCACACACGCACTTCACAGAGTAGGCGATCTCTTACGGAAATATGCAGATATTGCTAGAGCGCGCCAATAGGATCTCGTTAGCTCGTGCATGGTTCTGCCCCTCCTTGTTTGTTCTGCCCACCATGGCTCATTTGTTCCCATTGGAAACGACAGACTGTTTATCTTGCTTTACCTTTATAAATCTTTGTAAAAAGTATCATAATACAGTTTAAGGGGAGAGGGAAATGACGCTTGTGGGCAGCTTTTTCGGGAAGAGTAGTTTACAGCGACCATTGATTCGCTTTGAAAGCATGGATCATACCAGAAAGGACTACATATTCCAAAAAACCTTTTATCCTTAACCGGTGCAGTGTTTTCAAAATAGCCGGAGTTAGTCCATAGGGGATTTTTATCTGAACATTTTGTTGGCTAGTTAACTGTTCCAGTGCTTATTAAATGTAAGTACATTTGAGTTCAAAATCGTGTGCCATTCAAGTAGCTTGAGATGTAACGTTAGCTAACCCATAATCGATAGAATGACGAATTCCTTACGTTTGACATTAGCTAGCTATGAGTTGACATTTGTTGATAGCTAGCTAACCTTCAGTCTGCAGCAACTGCTCGATCTTGACGGCTAGCTAGCTAACAGTCATTAGCTCAGTGGCAGTCAGCTTGTTCGTAGCTCCTGCTTCATAACTTTCTTCCATCGCCACAAAAAGATCAAGTGCCAGGTTCAACCATACTGCAGTTGTATAACTACCCGGAAATAAACTCTGGAATCGCTAACAACATTAACATTTATGACAAACTGGTTCGCTGTAAATGATTGACTGTGCTGGCTAAATATGTTTTCAATGTTGTAATTGTGCGGTCTGTCTCGGCAGCACAGTAATCATGAGGAACCTCTGGACCAAAGCAGGTGTTCTGGGCTCGGTATCCATGGCGTTTGGATCCATGCTCTGGTCTCAGAAGAAGACGGAAACGACTCAGACTGGTTCGACCACCGCATGCACGGAACCACCTTTTCCTTATGAGCTCAAACTCGTGCAAGTCCTGTTCCGCCACGGAGCCCGAACTCCGCTGAAGTCTATACCGGATGTCATGGAGGTGAGGGACCACTTGTGTCAAGGATGGTGAATAAATGAAGATGTCCCACTCAGGTCTTTTACCATTGAAAAAAAATATTAGTTCCGGTCTGATTAACAGGGTGGCTCTCCCATAGGCACCAATGCATTAGCGGCTGGGTGTGAATGATCTACTTAATTCATTCACTTAATTCAATAACCAGAAAAATGAGGTAGTGGGATGTCTTGCTTCCTTTTCCATCTCTGCCTGTGTCGTGCAAGAATATCTGACAGACCGGATGCTCTGTTTCCCAGGACTAAAGTTGAGGGAAAGCCATTCATGTTTAGCCTCACTGACAAGACAAGGCATGCTGAAGGTATGGTCACCAGTATCTGAAAAGCTCAAATACTTCCTTGTCCTGTCTCTCAGGCCCAGTGGGTGCCTAACCTCCTGGAACCACCAGCACACACACAGATCAACTACGTGGTGACAGACCTGGAAGGAGGTCCACGGCCCTCCTCACCCGTGGAGGACAGCTACCGGGCCAACATACTGACCGTGAGCGTGAGCGTGTGTGTGTGTGTGTGTGTGTGTGTGTGTGTGTGTGTGTGTGTGTGTGTGTGTGTGTGTGTGTGTGTGTGTGTGTGTGTGTGTGTGTGTGTGTGTGTGTGTGTGTGTGTGTGTGTGTGTGTGTGTGTGTGTGTGTGTGTGTGTGTGTGTGTGTGTGTGAGCAGAGGAAGTAGTACCTAGAGACATAGGGTCAGGGCGAGGAGTAGGCGCTTTGATAAGTATGGTTAGGGCTGTTACGGTGACCGTATTACCGCCACACCGGCTGTCACGAGTCATGAAGGCAGTCAAATTCCACGGGACTGTGTAGTCACAGTAATTAGGCTTCTCCAAGCTTTGGGGAAGATCATTTTCACCATAAAAATGCACCTTTAAATTAAAATGACATGCATAATTGTATTTGCGGTCACTTTTGAGAATGGTGTTTTCCCGCTAATTGATTGCATTTTGGATCATTCGCGCTTATAGCCTACTGCCATGTGCGCATTGATGCGCTTATAATGTAAAGAAATAGCCTAATAGTTTATCAACATTTTAAGCAAAACGTTCTGATCGGTTGCGTCAGTCCTCATTGCTTAAAAATGCTAGTGGTTGTATTCATTTGGGATCTATCGCATCCCACAACTGTCCCAGACTATGTTTGGAATATTTATTTCTCGCACAGAATAGAATAGGTCAACCTTTTGTACTATGGGGGATGGTAGATTGACATAGGCTAGTGCTTTTGCTGTTAGTTAGGCCTTCTAATCTTGTTGGCTGCCACAAAGTAAATGTGGACAGTTCTTCCAATATCTTCAATATTACCCTCGGAATTCGATAAGGACGCGCGCAGTTGCATCCCAGATGTGTCTTTCACTTGTAGCCTGTGAGAAAGACCCGGCCGCGTGACGGGCATTGGCTAATAAGAATTTAGCTATTTGAGAGAGCAATGTGAGTGAGAGGTGCTTCAGAGCACGCATGGATTTTTTTATGGGGCATTACGGCCACACAAAGGGGATGCTGCCGGGAAATTTGAGGCATTATCATGCTTGTCAAATTGTGAATGAGAGACTGATAAAGTGTGTACAGCCTGTTCAAATAACAAAGCAGAGCTCATGCCTTTCATGCAACGTTTTTCAAATAATTAGAGTCGCATCATCCAGCCTTAGAATGTATTAATAATCAAAACAAATAGCCCAGCGTTTGTATCGCAACTAAAGTTGCATAAATAACTCTAAATGAAGCATATAGGAGGACCTGTTTATTTCTTAACCACTCAACACAGAATAGCTACATGTGCGCACTCCCTCAAATCGTTTGGAGAAAATATCCTTTCTCTTTTATTCAGCTATGTTCAATTGTATTCTTCATAATGTAAGATAATGCCACGGAATTCTAAGCAAATCTTGTAAGCTAAATGAACTAGTGTAGCCCACAGCCATATGGCATAGCCAGTTCAGGGCCTAACAAAAGGACAACTCAGAGTATGCTATTCTGTTCTTCTGAAATAGACTACATTTTCTTCATATCATGTTTCTTTAGACCTGTCTTAAAAAAAAGTATTTATTGTGATGGTGTGGGCTATATTAAATGGATTTATTAGACTTTTTAAAATGTAGATGTTCCTAAGGTCTGCATCAGTGGCTTGTAGGCTATGTGTGGAAGCCAGGAGATTCTAAATGTGTTTATGTTAATTAACGGTAAATTACCATGAGACCGGCAGTTATTTGCTTGACAATCACCAGCTGACAATTTCATGACCGCCACAGCCCTAAGTATGGTTAATGGGTTTAAGTTGTCATGTAGGAGTGCTAGCATGGATTCCATCCAGACATGTTGATGTCACTTACTGGATTACCCCCAACCAGCTGTCAACCAACAGGATTTCCCACTCCAGACCAGTAACATTACACACACCACAGTGGCACGAAATTGCATATCACTGAATACTACTCCGTCAGTCACCAAGCCATGTCTGGGTACTGATGGACCTCACATAGTCAATTATCTATCAGATACCTTCACATTGCCAAAACCTCATCATCCCTCCAATAAGTGAAGACTGGGGTCAACCTGATGAACCAAACTACCCAATAATCCCCTCCATGTATCCTAACTCTCACACTTACACACATAATCAAACAGGTTTTTATTTATACTGAGTATGTCATGTACAATTATAATTCAAATGCTTTTAACTGATTGAACAAATATTTTTATTTTACTTATTTGTGGTGTGGTTTTCATGTCAGCCCTTTTGGGCTTCCAGCCTCACTTGCACACAGTTTTTTTCCAGTTTTTTATCTGTACTGATTTCTTTTTCTTTTTTTTGGTGTGAATAAATAAAACCTAACCTTTGACCCCTGTCCCTTTCCACTGAAGGGGGGTACGTACCCAGGTCAGTTGACCACGGTGGGCATGCAGCAGCTGTATGAGCTGGGAGAGAGGCTGAGGAAGAAGTACATCCAGGACACGGCCTTCCTCAACCCCACCTTCAGCCCTACAGAGGTCTAGTAAGTACCACAGCCTTCCTCAACCCCCACCTCCAGCCCTACAGAGGTCTAGTAAGTAACGAAGCCTTCCTAAACCCCACCTTCAGCCCTACAGAGGTCTAGTATGTACCACAGCCACATGTGCTCTTGTCAGCAGCCTGGTAGTCACGTTCTGTAGCCAACTCGGTCTTTGTTTGGCTTGACAATGGCAAAGAAGTTGGCTGTAGAGCAGGTCCACATCTAGGTAACATGAAGGTAACCAAGGTAACATCAGGCTAGCTAACGTAAAGGTCACCTAGGTAACGAGAATAGCTTACCAAGAAAAACTTCCAAACGGACTAATTTGAGGTAAAAAGGAGTGGAGATTTTGTCATTGTTGTTGAGCACCCCTCCTTTCCTTTGTTTGCTGAAGCATAATGGTCCACCTGAGCTGTCACCTAGGTAACATCAGGCTACTGTAGGTAACATCAGGCTAGGTAACATAAAGGCTTAAGACATAATACCACAGTACATGTACAAGACATTGATATATTCTTCTAATATATAATATATATGCCGTTTCTTCTCTCTCTCCCAGTGTGCGTTCCACTAACATTGTGAGGACCATAGAGTCTGCCAAGTGCCTGGTGGCAGGGCTGTTCCAGCAAAGCCAGAGTGGTAGGTGTCACTGCTTGTTTGTTTTTGTCTGTCATAGGCCAGTGTTTCCGATCTCCTAATGTTGCTCCACTTCTCTTCTTCTGAAGACATGGTTTCCATTCTGACGACTGAGGCAGAGTCAGAGATCCTGTACCCTAACTACCACGGGTGCAGACTGCTCAAACACCTCAGCGGGTGAGTGAGTGACTGGCTGGGTCCCTTTCCTATACATTTTTGTGTTTGGCTGGATCTCTCACTCGTTAATGTTTGTGATTGGATGTTTCTATCTTGTTGATTTTTGTGATTGGCTGTGTCGGTATGTGCTGTAGTCATCGCTGGGCGGAGTCGTCCACTCTGCCAGACATCGCTGCGGACCTGAGGAGCATCCAGAGTGCTCTGGGCATCGCTGCCCACCAACGGGTCGACTTCATCCTCATCAGGGATGACATGGTGGCCAGAGAGGTGACACAATGCAACAAAGATATCTATTCTTAATTTCAAACCTTTTGTTACCAACATGTATTAGGAGATCCAAAAGTATAAATAGTGATACTGTCATTTAGTTTGCATTGCATAGACATGTTAACATGACAAAATGTGTGTGTTATATCAGACACACGGCCTGCCCTGCCCACCAGTCCTGGACTCCTGGAGGAACACAGTGGAGCAGAGAGCTGTGGAGATGATCTGTCACATCTACGAACCCAGCAAGAGGTCAGGGGTCAAAGGGCAGTGGGATGTAAATACAGATGAGCCTGTGTAGAGGGCCGGGTAGTAGAACACAGACAATATAGTTCCCTGTTTCATGAGCATAAGCTGCTTCATTATTCCACATTCAGAAATCAGACTTAATTAGGTGTTTTAGATTATTCTGTCCCAAAGATACTTTATTCTGAAGAAAATAATTCCCCCAAGACAGTTGTTTTCTTAATCTTGTCTGGGGTTTGCTTATTGTGATCAGGGAGAACCTGCAGCTGTGTGTCGGTCCCCTCTTCCACACCCTGATGGGCAACATTGAAGACCAACTACAGGGCACAACCTCAGAGCCCAACAGGTGAGCTACTCTTACTTTGATTGCATTTGTTTTGAACCGGGGCTGCCTCCCGGCCGTGAACCGGGGCTGCCTCCCGGCCGTGAACCGGGGCTGCCTCCCGGCCGTGAACCGGGTGCCCCGCTCTGGCCAACGACGAAGTGACCTAGATTTTAGCATGTGGAGTAAGATTCAGTGTTTTCACATGCAAGTGATTGCTTTTGATTTATCTGCCTTCCCAATGAAAACAAGTTTGAAAATTCAAACATACAGTGAGGGAAAAAAGTATTTGATCCCCTGCTGATTTTGTACGTTTGCCCACTGACAAAGAAATGATCAGTCTATCATTTTAATGGTAGGTTTATTTGAACAGTGAGAGACAGAATAACAACAAACAAATCCATAAAAACGCATGTGAAAAATGTTATAAATTGATTTGCATTTTAATGAGGGAAATAAGTATTTGACCCCCTCTCAATCATAAAGATTTCTGGCTCCCAGGTGTCTTTTATACAGGTAACGAGCTGAGATTAGGAGCACACTCTTAACTTATTTTGGTTGGTGCGTTATAATGAGAAAATACAGCCTCCACTCGTCCATTGAAACGTGAAGAGAACTCGTTCAACTTATACCTATAAACTTGTCCAAGAACAATCAAACATAATTGATAATGTATCCTTAGGAACACTTTTATGTATAAATAGTATAATATTTCAACCGGAATATAAACTGGGCGATAAGAAAGGAAAAAAACCACAGAGTGCGCCAGCCAGAACTCGCCTTTTCCTCTATTGACATTCTGTGTGACCACTTCCTAATTCTTCTTCTTCTGCCATATAAAGCATCTAAACAGAATCAAAACACTTTCTCGAGACTGTTGACATCCAGAGGAAGCAATAGGTACTGCATTCATATGCCCTTATATGGGCATTTTCATAAGGGAGGGGTTCCAAATGAGGCAATGGTTCAAAATCACTTTTTTTCCCAGGACAGAAATCTCTCGGATATTCGCCTGCCATATCCGTTCTGTTATACTCACAGACAAAATGTTAACACTTTTAGAAACTTCAGAGTGTTTCCTATCCAATGGTACTAAATATGTGCATATCCTATTTTCTGGGCCTGAATGGGAGGCATTTTACTTTGGGCATGCCAGGCTCTCCAAAACCGTCACCTCGTGCGCTGCTCCCAAATAAGTTAAGAGTGTGCTCCTAATCTCAGCTCGTTACCTGTATAAAAGACACCTGGGAGCCAGAAATCTTTATGATTGAGAGGGGGTCAAATACTTATTTCCCTCATTAAAATGCAAATCAATTTATAACATTTTTCACATGCGTTTTTATGGATTTGTTTGTTGTTATTCTGTCTCTCACTGTTCAAATAAACCTACCATTAAAATTATAGACTGATCATTTCTTTGTCAGTGGGCAAACGTACAAAATCAGCAGGGAATCAAATACTTTTTTCCCTCACTGTATATTTTATGGAAAAGAGATGCATGTTTCTGAACGATGCATCATGCTGCCTTGGTGACAACATAAATGAGCGGTGTAGATTACGGTTTGATTTGAGAAGAGAGTGCCTGCAAGGGATTGATGATTAGTTGACATGTAGAATCAGGTGTGCTTGTCCAGGGCCACAAACAAAATATGTACTGTTGGGGGGGTAGGTACTAGAGGACTGCAATAGAAAACACAACCAATAAGAGATTTATTGTGATGCAGATCTCAACCCAACCACTTGATGGTAGCAAATGTCCTTTTCTACCCCTACTCATTGCTGAACATCATAAATGATCTGAGGGCATTTTCACATATGTGTTTTCTCTTTCAGGAAGCTGTTCCTGTACTCTGCCCACGACACCACTCTGATGCCCTGTCTCATGGCTCTGGGGGTTTTTGACATGCGATGGCCACCGTACGCCGCTGACATCACCCTGGAGCTGCATCAACACAGGCAAACCAAAGAGGCCTTCGTCAAAGTGTCCTACATTGGCAAGGTATGGACTAGGGCAGGGTTTCCGTTAGCCGGCAGTTGCCGGCTTTTGGCCTAGAATACATAAATGAAAAGCAGATCAATTAAACTGTTGCCGGGCCAGAAGAAAAATCCCATTGCAAAATCATGCTTTTTATTAATTGATGGAAATGCTTATCGGTCTATGGCACAGGAGGTTGGTGGCACCTTAATTGGGGTGAACGGGCTCGATGTTATTGACTGGAGTGGAATCAGTTGAATGGCGCGTCACCCTCCACTTTACAATGTGAGCTGGAGGCAGTATGCATTTTGAAAACATACTTAAACATTTTGAAACCTGAATGTTTTATTTCATATTATGAGCCATGTTTTACCTTGCTTCAAAGTAGCCTATAGGCAAAATCTGACCATGGAAACGTGTAGGCAATTATTTTATTAAGACTTCATAGGTGGCGCATGAGTTTCAAGTTTGGGGAAGCTTACAATTTTATCCTACCATGTCTACCGTTATGCATGCAAGTTATGATTTTCATATGAGCATTTTCGTGGATTGTTTTAATTAATTTACTTTTTTTACCTTTATTTAACTAGGCAAGTCAGTTAAGAATAAATTCTTATTTTCAATGACGGCCTAGGAACAGTGGGTTAACTGCCTTGTTCAGGGGCAGAACGACAGATTTTAACCTAGTCAGCTCGGGGATTCGATCTTGCAACCTTCCGGTTACTAGTCCAATGCTCTAACCACTCAAAAGCATTGTCATGTTGTTAATCTGAATTAAAATGATTAAAATCTAAAAGTTAAAAAAATCTACTAATGCAAGATCACCAGCCTCTGCCATATTGATACACCTTGATCCATTGGCAGATAAAGAAATGAGTGCATAGAGCTCATAGCCTATAACTTCCATTGCTCTTTCACACCAAGGATTGGTGATT
The DNA here is from genome assembly GCA_030435695.1 of Brachymystax lenok tsinlingensis. NCBI lineage: Eukaryota > Metazoa > Chordata > Actinopteri > Salmoniformes > Salmonidae > Brachymystax > Brachymystax lenok. The sequence goes on from CM059781.1 coordinate 16,659,880, forward strand.
GTTGGAAAGATTTTTTAAATATATAGCACTTTGCTGGTGTAAAAATGGCAAAAAAATTTATAAAAGCTTACTGTGAGGAACTATAGTTTTAATATGTTATCATTTGAAATGGATGTTAAACACTTTATACGTTTACTACTTGTGACATGTAATGGGGTATCTTTTTTTTATATCTAAGGGCAAACAATTCACACAATTAAACAATGAATGGATAAGAATTGGCAGGACACCGCTGAGCCATTCTGGAGAGACTCGCCTATATATTCTCCACACATCCCTCCCCCCTTCTTGTCTCAACATTTGAAGATGATGCTCAAGACACATTGTCTTCACACACATTGTAGATGTTTTTCACTGACAGCCGCAACTCAATAATCAGCTAAGCCTATTGCCAAGCGTGCTTCCCAAATAGACATCGGCCTACGAGCTTGGGAATTTTTGAAACAATCCACGTCATATAGCAACCCATCCTAGTTGTTGCATCTTTAGATTCCCCCTCTTTCTAAGTTTCTAACAGAGATTTCCATCTCTGTCACGTATGGAACTGCTATCAGGTGTGCTGTTTTCCCAGGTGCGCTCTTTTGAGTGGTGTTTTCCAGTGAATTGTATTTTGCCAAATGTTTGAAAATGATGTTTTATTGGCTGCTTCATTACACGAGTTGCATGTTCTGTTAAGATGAATTACCATAATCTAAATGTGATTTCTGTCATTCTGAGCACCGTGGGTAGACGCCCTAATGGGTTTATACATCCAATGCTTATGGGTCTGGTACATTTCTCAAATGGCCGGTAAATTTAAAATCTTCCCGGTCACATTGTCCAGTGCCATATTTTCAGAACGGAAAACCTGGTCTAGGGCGCAAGTGTGCTAGGGAAGAGGCAAGGCTCATAAAAGTGCACATATTTAAACACTTTTTAGTGATCTCTTTTTGTGTGTGTGTCTGTCTTATATGTTTGTTTCTCTGTGTCTATAGGACCAGTTGATTCCAGGCTGTAGTGGAGTCTACTGCCCCCTGCAGGAATTCAAGCAGGCCTTCTCTAACTACTCACTGACCTCTGAACTCTATGAGTCGCTCTGCAACCGCACAGAGGGCATGGCCGACCCCTGATGCTTCCACACTCACTGTTACCTGCCACCGTGTTTACATCCCACCAGACATCCACTCTCCAGCCCTAGCCTAGCATTAGCCTGTCTATTAGAGTATTTAGTATGTTAGGATACCTCACTGTTTAAGCCAGGGTTGAGCAAACTTTTTGGCTTGAGGGCCATATCGGGATTTTGAAATTCGATGGAGGGCCGCACAGATTTTGGGGGGGATTTCTGTATTATTACTTTTTCTTTTTATCAATTTGTGGGCCAAAAAATACCCATTGGGCTCCCGAGTGGCGCAGCGGTTTAAGGCACTGCATCTTAGTGCTAGAGACGTCACTACAGACCCTGGTTTGATTCCAGGCTGAATCACAACTGGCCGTGATTCGGAGTCCCATAGGGCGGCACACAATTGGCCCAGCGTCGTCTGGGTTTGGCCGGGGTAGGCCATCATTGTAAATAAGAATTTGTTCTTAACTGGCTTGCCTAGTTCAATAAAGAAATAAAATAGGTCCATTATCATTTATAACATTCTAACTATCTAGTTTTAGACATTCAAGTGTGGCCTGGAGTGTTTCTGTTAACTAAAATTATAGGTCCCCCCCACATTTATTTGATTATTTTGTACCTCCCGTGGTCACGCAGGCCAGAGTTTGCCCACCCCTGGTCTAAATGCACAAAGGTAGCGTCACTGTCAAAGTGGATAACTGGCTTTGAAACCACACCCAGGGCAATAGGCATCCTGTGTGGTACTGCTTCTACTGGTTAAGATGGTCAGTCCCGTGTGGCTCAGTTGGTAGAGCATGGCGCTTGCAACACCAGGTTTGTGGTATCAATTCCCATGGGGGACCAGTACGAAAATGTATGCACACGCTTTGGATAAGAGCGTCTGCTAAATGACTACGATGAAGACAGTTTTACTTTACAAAGTAAATCTTAATTATATTGAAATAATCTGGTGATATTATAATGCCTAAAATGTTACCAATTATAATCATAAATGTACTTTCTGCGACAGTACTATGCACAGAGCAATGTGCTTTTATGTCTGTAGATACACTGCATTTACCTGTTTATTACTTTATGCACAGCACCATAAATGACAGGGCTTATAGATACTGTATATTGACTTTCTGAAATGTTCTGGCTTTGTTGTTTTTCAGAGAACCAAAATGCTTCATAGCAAACTGCAATCTTCTCCTCAGGGGAAAACCAAGCACTTCATGTACATAGTGTTCATTAACCAAGGGTACCAAAATGTATGGTGTGTATGAGAGTGTGTGCGTTTACCCACTCAGAATCATTCATTTTAGAACCTTTTTAAAATTTGATTTATTCTGTTTACGATATGTTGTGAAACAGTAGGTGCCTTCTTTTAGGAATATGTTAATTATATTGAGTGTATACATTTATATGCATGGACATGTGAGCAAATATACACTACACACTGGAGTGTTTATTTGTTGTAGGTCTCATCATGGGGAGTTGACCTGAAATTCTTTGACTTTGGAGTGGTGGTTATTAATAAAGAGTTGGTCAATGCTTTGCCTGTCTCTAACGTGCAACACCAGTGGTCATATGGTCAGTCAGTGGTCATCGTAAGGATACCTGTCATGTGTTAGATCATGTATCATACATGACTGTATGATGCAAGACAAACGGGCGCCAAGACAATGGGCGCATTCATGCAGATCAGTTATGCTAAGTCAGTGAAAATTGTTGGTCACCACTTACAGTTGAAGTCGGAAGTTTACATACACCTTAGCCAAATACATTTAAACTCAGTTTTTCACAATTCCTGACATTTAATCCTAGTAAAAGTTCCCTCTCTTAGGTCATTTAGGATCACCACTTTATTTTAAGAATGTGAAATGTCAGAATAATAGTAGAGAAGGATTTATTTAAGCTTTTATTTCTTTCATCACATTCCCAGTGGGTCAGAAGTTTACATACACTCAATTAGTATTTGGTAGCATTGCCTATAAATTGTTTAACTTGGGTCAAACGTTTCGGGTAGCCTTCCACAAGCTTCCCACAATAAGTTGGGTGAATTTTGGCCCATTCCTCCTGACAGAGCTGGTGTAACTGAGTCAAGTTTGTAGGCCTCCTTGCACACACGCTTTTTCAGTTCTGCCCACAAATTTTCTATAGGATTGAGGTCAAGTCTTTGTGATGGCCACTCCAATACATTGACTTTGTTGTCCTTAAGCCATTTTGCTACAACTTTGGAAGTATGCTTGGTCATTGTCCATTTGAAAAACCCATTTGCGACCAAGCTTTAACTTCCTGACTAATGTCTTGAGATGTTGCTTCAATATATCCACATAATTGTCCTTCCTCATGATGCCATCTATTTTGTGAAGTGCACCAGTCCCTCCTGCAGCAAAGCACCTCCACAACATGATGCTGCCACCCCCGTGCTTCACGGTTGGGATGGTGTTCTTCGGCTTGCAAGCATCCCCCCTTTTTCCTCCAAACATAACAATGGTCATTATGGCCAAACAGTTCTACTTTTGTTTCATCAGACCAGAGGACAATTCTCCAACAAGTAAGATCTTTGTCCTGATGTGCTGTTGCAAACCGTAGTCAAGCTTTTTTTATGGCGGTTTTGGGGCAGTGGCTTTGCCCTTGCTGAGTGGCTTTTCAGGTTATGTCGATATAGGACTCGTTTTACTGTGGATATAGATACTTTTGTACCTGTTTCTTCCAGTATCTTCATAAGGTCCTTTGCTGTTGTTCTGGGATTGATTTGCACTTTTCACACCAAAGTACGTTCATCTCAAGGAGACAGAACGCGTCTCCTTCCTGAGCGGTATGATGGCTGCGTGGTCCCATGGTGTTTATACTTGCGCACCATTGTTTGTACAGATGAACGTGGTACCTTCAGGCGTTTGGAAATTGCTCCCAAAGATGAACTAGACTTGTGGAGGTCTACAATTATTTTCTGAGGTCTTGGCTGATTTCTTCTTTTTATTCCTATGATGTCAAGCAAAGAGGGACTGAGTTGGAAGGCAGGCCTTGAAATACATCCACAGGTACACCTCCAATTGACTCAAATGATGTCAATTAGCCTATCTGAAGCTTCTAAAGCCATGACCAAATTTTCTGGAATTTTCCAAGCTGTTTAAAGGCACAGTCAATTTAGTGTATGTAAACTTCTGACCCACTGGAATTGTGATACAGTGAAATAATCTGTCTGTAAACAATTGTTGGAAAAATTACTTGAGTCATGCACAAAGTAGATGTCCTAACCGACTTGCCAAAACTATAGTGTGTTAACAACACATTTGTGGAGTGGTTGAAAAACAAGTTTTAATGAGTGTATATAAACTTCCAACTTTAACTGTATCAAAGTCTGTTGCTTTATGGGGATAAAAATTGTCTGACTTGCGCCAGCATGTGGACTGCATGAACTTTACAAAAACCATGTGATCAAAGGTCATGACGTTTCGACTACAAGTTTCTGCAGTTGCTCCAGAGACGGAAGAGGAAGCGAGACATCCCACGCCCCAATTTTCTCTGGCTCTGGTGGACATTCCTGCAGTTAGCATGCCAATTGCATACTCCCTCAACTTGAGACATCTGTGGCATTGTGTTGTGTGACAAAAAATGCACGTGTGAGTTGCCTTTTAATGTCCCCTGCACAAGGTGCACCTGTGTAATGATCATGCTGTTTAATCAGCTTCTTGATACGCCACACCTGTCAGATGGATGGATTATCTTGGCAAAGGAGAAATGCTCACTAACAGGGATGTAAACAAATCTGTGCACAACATTTGAGAGAAATAAGCTTTTTGTGCTTATGGAACATTTCTGGGATCTTTTATTTCATGTCATGAAACATGGGACCAACACTTTACATGTTGCATTTATATTTATGTTCAGTATAGATGGGTTAGCTGACAACGTCACAAAAACAATATGCACGCTACAATGGGGCAGAAGTCTGGGAGTTGTGATTGTGGATGGCCAGATGACTAGCAACAATGAAAAGAAATTGCAATCTGGGGAATCGCAAGTGGCTCGTTTCAGCTACTTTCATCTTGTTCTTTATATCATGTCTTGTTTTGAGGTGTTTTGACAGATTTATGTCAATGCTAATATGGCTACCATTCGCTAGCTAGCTAACCAACAACTAACAATATATTTATGTTTTTGTTAGGGTTGCGAAATTCAAATCTGGTGTCCGGACAAAAGGTGACACATAGTCACCAAGTAAGTTCTAATTATTTTTATTCACTCAAGCAATAAATGGTAAATGCAATCTTCGTATATACGGGTTCCATGTAGTACCACGCAGGGTTAACATAGAACTGCCCTTTCTGCTAAATGCATTGGTTTAAGTAAGTTCTGACAGAGTTAGTTCCCACCTCGGGATGGGCCTATCAGAACAGTGGCTGGGCGTGGTTTAGACTTGCCTGGCCAATAGTAGGCGCACAGGCTGGTCCCAGCCTCTTGGCGCTTGTTGTCCGGGGTTACTGAGGCCACAGGCTTGGTCCTGTTTGCGTCTCCACATCTTTCTATTTGTGTGTTCCTAGCTCAACATACTGTTATCTCCCAAGGTTATACTGCCCCTTAGCCAGACACCCGGTGTCTGCACAATCCACTGTATTGTTCCACAATTTATCAGCCTGAGCTCAAACACATTCATGTGTAGCAAACGAAACATTTTCTCATACCCCACAATTAGCAAAGAAACATATTCTCAAACCCAACATTTTCAATAAACATTGGAGACTAAATATCGATTACATGTCAGCATTCTATGCCAACTCAGTCTGTTTTAACCCATAGTTGCGCACACGTCGGTTTTGATACTTAAGTAAAAAAAAAATAATAACATAATGGATTTTTGTCATTTCCACCACAGTTAAGTTTGTGATGGAAATGACTGTAATGGAAATGACACTAATACCGTTTTTGGAGAAAAATTACAGGTTGTTTAGCATGCTTTGGCTAGTATTACAGCTAGCATATAGTTTACACTACATAAAATATACATTTTTTACCACAAATGAAAGAAATTATTACCCTGTTTGGAAATGACTGAATTATCACATCTGGAACATCTGTCTGCTGCAGCCATGTGCTTCAGTGTCACAATAAGTTTCCATGGTAACTAAGTGAACATTCTCCTTTAAAAAAACATTACTCATGAGGAATTTGCCCCCTGTGGTGGAAATGACATCACTACCAAAGGACAGGTATATTTTGTGTAAAAAACTATATAAAGGGCATACTCACAATAAATATTTATTTAATTGACTCTCTCTAGTAGATAGCATTATATAATGTGTAATTATTAATGTTTTCTCATAGAAGAACATAGTAGAAGCTAAAATACATGATAGAGAGGTGTTAAAAAAATCTGGGGTGATTGCAGTGTAAATTTATATAAAGAATAAAAACATATTTTTATAAAATCCCCAAAATTGACCCGAAGACATAGAAGTGCCGGTAGTTACAGATTCACCCATATATAGTGCCGACATTTGTGACGTATTTGTTCGTTTTGGACTTCGGTACGCGTTTATTCGTCTGTTCAGGCACTAAATAATTTTTTCTTTAGGCATTTTTCGTTCAGATTAATGACAGATTTCTTTAGTTATCTTAGATCAATTCTGACTACTTTGAGGAAGTACTTACTACGGCGTCTCATAATGGACAGACAGTATTATTGCAGTTTTTTTTCTTCGTTTTTCAAGCGAAGTTCTTTTAATGTGGCAGGATTTCCCAACCTCGGTCCTGGGCACTACACAGCTGATTGAAATATTCAAAGCTTGATGATGAGTTGATGATTTTAATCAGTTGTGTAGTACTAGGGAAAAGCCAAAACGTGCTATGTGTTGCCTCATTTAGAGCCGCTACCGCCATCTACTGGTGATGAATCCCTTAGGTCTCAAAACAAATGAATAATGGGACAAAGTTCTTTCTCTTTACGAAAACCCCATTTAAAGATAACAGGCAAGAATCTGTATGAATTGGGACCCTTCTCTCTGATGATATTTAACCAATGCATTAAATACCCTCCACTGTTGACAAGGGCAGAATATATGAAACTATTGCTTATATATTCAACAAGTTGTATATATAAGCCTGTAAGGGTAGCCATTTGATTACATGTTCAGGAGTCTTTTGGCTTGGGGTTAGAAGCTGTTTAGAAGCCTCTTGGACCTAGACTTGGCGCTCCGGTACCGCTTGCCATGCAGTAGCAGAGGGAACAGTCTATGACTAGGGTGGCTGGGGTCTTTGAACATTGTTAGGGCCTTCCTCTGACACCACCTGGTATAGAGGTCCTGGATGGCATGAAGCTTGGCACCAGTGATGTACTGTGCCGTACGCACTACCCTCTGTGGTGCTTTGCGGTCGGAGGCTGAGCAGTTGCCATACCAGGCAGTGATGCAACCAGTCAGGATTCTCTCGATGGTCCAGCTGTAGAACCTTTTGAGGATCTGAGGACCCATGCTAAATCTTTTCAGTCTCCTGAGGGGGAATAGGTTTTGTCGTGCCCTCTTCCTGACTGTCTTGGTGTGCTTGTACCATGTTAGTTTGTTGGTGATGTGGACACCAAGGAACTTGAAGCTCTCAACCTTCTCCACTACAGCCCTGTCGATGCAGTCCACAATCATCTTCTTTGTCTTGATCACGTTAAGGGAGAGGTTGTTGTCCTGGAACCACACGGCCAAGTCTCTGACCTCCTCCCTATAAGCTGTCTCGTTGTTGTCTGTGATCAGGCCTACCACTGTTGTGTCATCTGCAAAGTTATTGATGGTGTTGGAGTCATGCCTGGCCGTGCAGTCATGAGTGAACAGGGAGAACAGGAGGGGACTGAGCACGCATCCCTGAGGGGCCCTTGTGTTGACGTGATCTTACCTACCCTTACCACCTGGGGGGGATCCAGTTGCAGAGGGAGGTGTTTAGTCCCAGGGTCCTTATCTTATTGATGAGCCTCGAGGGCACTATGGTGTTGAACGCTGAGCTTTAGTCAATGAATAGCATTCTCACATATCCTCTTGCTCAGGGAAGAGCGGAGGCTGATAACCCAGAGAACACTCAAAGGGCGAGAGACCCGTAGTAGAGAAAGGAAGGGGGTTGCAGGCTTATTCGACCCACACTAGTTGCTGGCTTCAGGTTGTGGGGTTGGCGGAGACCAGGCAGCAAAGAGTCGTCTCCATGTCGTGGTTGGCCGATTACCCAATGATTGTGCAGAACGCCTTCCAGAACCGGGAAGAGACCTGAGGACCCCGGTCGGAGACCATGTCCACTGGGAGTCCATGGATCCGGAGGACGTGCTGCACCATGAGTTGGACTGTCTCTTTGGCAGAGGGTAGTTTGGGGAGAGAAATGAAGTGGGCAGCTTTGGAAGAAAGGTGCACTACTGTCAGGATGGCGGTGTTGCCATCAGAAGGGGGAGACCCGTGACAAAGTCCAGGGATATGTGAGACCAGGGAAAGTGAGGGACAGGCAGAGTTTGAAGGAGACCAGCCGGACCTTGCCGAGGAGTCTTGTTCTGCGCACAGATCGTGTTTGCGGTGACAAATGTGATGTCAGGACCCATGGCAGGCCACCAAAAGCCAATGTCCGACGGGAGCCCAGGCGGCAGGCAAGCCGAGGATCGGACTGCGTCAGGAACAAACATCTGTCCGCCTCTCTCCGGGGTTCAGCTGGGAACGTTGCGCTTCACGAACCTGCTTCCCTATTCCCCAGATGAGTGTTGTCGCTAGGCACGAGGTGGGAAGGCTGGTCTCGAGTTCCGGGCGGGGTAGTAGCCATAGGGCTATAGCGGCGTGACAGCGCATCCGGTTTGACATTCTTGGATCCCGGTAGGTATGAAAGGGAGAATTTGAATTGGGTGAAATGTAGGGCCCACCTAGCTTGACTGGAATTGAGACGCTTGGCTGTGCAGAGATATTCCAGGTTCGTGTGGTCGGTCCACACAATGAAATTATGTTCCGCCCCCTCCAGCCAGTGTCTCCACTCCTCCAAAGTCATCTTCACAGCAAGAAGCTCACGATTCCCCACATTGTAGTTCCACTTTGTGGCATTGAGGCGATGGGAGAAGAAGGCGTAGGGATGTAACTTGAGGTCCAGGGCAGATCGCTGGGACAGGACAGACTCCAATCCGACATCCGAAGCATCGGCCTCCACCAAAAACTGGCAGGCCGGGTCAGCTGTGGTGAAACAGTGTTTGAGATCCTGGAATGCCCGGTCAGCAGCTGAGGATCACGTGAGCGGAACCTTGGGAGAAGTGAGTGCAGACAGTTGCGGCAGAAGCGAAGTTGCTCGGGCCTTACTGAACACCTCACAGAGGTCCTGGTACTCCGTGGGAATGGCGGAGAGATCCGGGGCAACTTTCGAGCCCCCAGGAAGACTGCGCTGACTTCGGGCATTTTTTATTTTTACCTTTATTTTTCTAGGCAAGTCAGTTAAGAACAAATTCTTATTTTCAATGACGGCCTAGGAACAGTGGGTTAACTGCCTGTTCAGGGGCAGAACGACAGATTTGTACCTTGTCAGCTCGGGGATTTGAACTTGCAGCCTTTCGGTTACTATGATCACTCAGCGTAGCTGAGTGATCATAGGGGTCCAGTGAGTAGTGAGGATGGCTGGAGACACGGCGATTCAGACAGCTAGCGGGCTGGGGCTAGCAAGCTAGCAGAAAGGCCTTAGAGGGACGTTGCGACGGAGGAAGTCTGTTATGGCTTCCTCGTGCGGAGCCTCCTCGTCAGTTGTGATGGATTAGTAGGGTTCCGTGTGGTAAAGGGGTCCAGTCCAATTGACAAAATCTAGCTAGCTGCGATGATCCAGGTGAGAAGGTTCAGAGCTTGCGGTGGGAATCTGGGGATATGGAGAGAAAATAGGTCCGGTATGCTCTGGTTTGAATCGCGTTGTGCAAACTGGCGAGAGTTTTCCGAGCTAAATGCATGCTGATGACCGCTAGCAGTGGTTAGCTGACTACTAGCTAGTAGCTAGTTAGCTGGCTAGCTTCTGTTGGGGGTTCTCCGAATCAGAAGTAAAGAAAAATACTTTAGAAAAAAAAAGATCCACACCACATTGGGTGAGGCAGGTTGCAGGAGAGTATTTTAAAGTTGAAGTTTAGAAAAATATAAAAAAGATATGCGAATAATTTTTTAAAATAAAAGATATATACATAGGACACGACAAAGACGTCTGACTGCTACGCCATCTTGTTTTTTTTTTTAAATAATTAGGACCTATTAATTGTTTATGTACGACAGTTATGTAGGCTAAACTGTATCAAATGTCAAATTATGTTGAATACAATGCAAATTATTTGAGCAACGTTCTGCAATCATTACTCTTTGATGGAGACTATGCACATCTTGCAAAGTAGCCTACACCTTATTACAAAAATAAACAAACAGTCCTACTTTGGTCAGTAATAATGGAACAAAACAGATCAAACTGTACATTTAATAGGTCACATACATTTGATGGATTTAAGTTATTTTGCTGAAGTAGCCGACAGCCGTTTGTGCTGCCAGAATAACGCTCCTGTAGGAAAACGCTAAATCGCAGAGAAATTGATGTTCTGGTGGCAACTGCAGAGAGGTATTTCTTCAGACTTGACATCTGAAGAGCTACAGGGAGTTAAACCCCAGTCTAGTAGGTGGCAGTAATGCAACATTTATGGATGCCAACCGCCATTAAACCACATAGAAGAATAAGAACTGTTTAGCTGGAAAGCATGCTGAAGCCTTTACTAAAGCGTTTTCATACAAGCACGGCGTTGTCCGGCAGGATAAACGGCAAAAAAAGAATGTCTCTGTTACTTCAACAGAGGAACTTACATTCATCCAAGGTTAGTGGCCTATTACATTTACAGATGCATCTGTTTTGTTAAATTTTTACTGACAAATGTTTGTTTATTTTTGTAATAAGATGTAGGCTACTTTGCAAGATGTGCATAGTCTCCAACGAAGAGTAATGATTGCGGACCATTGCACAAATAATTTGCATTGCATTCAACATAATTTTACATTTGATATAGCTTAGCCTACATAACTGTCGTACGTTAACAATTAACGTTAATAGGTCCTCATTACAAAACGCCAATCCCAAAATGTAATATAATGCTATCATTTATAATGCTAAAATTTTACGTAGTGACCCTACAATGAGAAGATGTTACGGGAGCTGTGCTGTGTAATTCTACTCATCATCCGGAGGGATACAGAAAGTAGGTTTCCAATTGTTGTCATAAAATGCCATACTTTTGAGTGCATGTTTTTTTCTCTCTTTTGATGTTGACACAATGCAAAGACAATAACAACCACAAAGCCCCACAATTACATTGTAGTCCTGGTCCTTTTAGAGTACAATAAGGCACACACATCAGCTCAGTTATGTTTACTATGTTTTTAACTCAGTATGTTTACTATGTTTTTAACTCAGTATGTTTACTATGTTTTTAACTCAGTATGTTTACTATGTTTTTAACTCAGTATGTTTACTATGTTTTTAACTCAGTATGTTTACTATGTTTTTAACTCAGTATGTTTACTATGTTTTTAACTCAGTATGTTTACTATGTTTTTAACTCAGTATGTTTACTATGTTTTTAACTCAGTATGTTTACTATGTTTTTAACTCAGTAGTTTTGATACATGCTGAACATGCACAAGTATCTGGGAATGTCTTGAATATCTTACTCTTGAATAAGTGTTAGAATAGAGTCAGGGCCTTTGGCTTATTATTTTAATAGCATATTCACTAAGTAGTTTCGGCCTAGACTGGACCCAGATCAGTATGTGCTTTAGCCATCTCCTCTGACTATGGCTGCCCAAATGGGCTTAGAGTCAAAGATTGAGCAATTGGCACAATAGCCACATTTCAGCATCAATAGGATATCATAGTTCATAAGCACAGCTAAATACTAATAATGGTCTTGTCTGTGTGTTTAGATAACATCTCTGTTTATTAGAGTTCATCTATTCTACAGGTCTCTTTGGACTGTTTTTTAGGCTTGTGTTTTCTCTTAAGGTGCACAGGTGATTGGAGGACGCAGGACTGTGGTACAGGGGGGCGATGTGGACTTATCCTGCAGACTAATAGATACAACTGAGGATCTCGAACAGATAACATGGCAGAAAAGTACTCTTCCTTCACTCTTTGTATCGATGTTTCTACTTTTGAAAGTCTACAAATACTGTGTGTGATAATCAACACTAGACAGCTAAAAAGTTGGTCGGGACATTTTTTTTTTTCTTTACAAGATTTAAAAAAATATTTTAGCAACAATACAAAACAGACATATACAAACAACTACATCATACATACAAACATCAACTACATCACACCCGCCAGACCCACTAGTCCCCACCCCTATCTCCAGCGCCCACAACACTTTCTGCCACATGGCTTCAAACTGCACGATTTTGTTTCTCTCCGTTGCCCACGCTCTTTCTATTTTTTTTATTATTAATAAAGCATTTGAAATTTCAATTTCGTGGAAGACGGAGGATTGGCTTATTTCCAGCTTTTGAGTATACGTTTTTTAAGATTATTGATGAGAAGAGTATTGTCCAACCCATCGGGTATCTCATTGCACTTCATATGTCTTGTCTTGAAATATACAGACAGACAAATTAATAGTACATTTACATTGCAGTACCTCTGCATCTTTCCAACTCCGCTCATAACGTTTGAATTTTGTAACATTCCCAGAAGGAATTAATTATTGAGTCATTAGTAGTTTTACACTTCAGACATGACTGCCGTTGTGCGGAAGAATTTGTGAATTTTGTGTCTTGTATTTCAATTCTATAAATTAATTTATATTGGATTAAGCATATATTTTAGTTAACTGTAATCTCGTTAGTTATGTCCCAACATTCCCTACATCATGTGCCAATATTAGTTCTTTTTAAATCTTCCAATAGTTTATATTGTCTCTTGTATGGGCTCTCTGCAAGGTTTTGTAAAGCTTACCAATCATATGAACATCCTTTTCTGACAAATAGGATTCCCTCAAAATTTCTCTTATGTCCAAAAGATTTCTAATTGAAATGTTGTGATATAGAACTTTTAAGTTGCGTATATTTGAAAAAATCTATATTGGTCAACCCAAAATTGGTTTTTAAAGCTGTCATGGAAATAAATGTATTTCCTATTACCAAGTCATTTACGGCTTCTATGCCTTTTAGTTTTCCATGTAGGGCAATTTATCGATGAATTCTGAAACGCTATCCAAACATTGTTCCAAGGAAGTGATATTGGTTTTTGTAAAATACGTTTCATTTTTTAAATATTCTTAACTATGAAGTTGTTAATGTTCTTAGCTTTAGCCTTTGCAAATAGACACGTAAAAAGATTCTGGGGATGAACATGCGCTTCTTCAATATGTACCCATTGTTCCTCTTTAGTGCATTTATATGTCGCAGGTAAAATCCTAGGGTAGCGAGCTGATACAATTCCAAGTCTGGAAGGTTAAAACAACCCTCAGACTTAAGAAGATGTAAACCTTTCCTTTTTATTCTACAAATTTTATTTGCCAATATAAAGTCTGTTATTACCGAGTATACTTTTTACGTAAATAAATACAAAAATGGCAGCCATTCCATTCTAAAGAGGTAGGTTCATTATTCAAGTGAAGCAAGAGTCAGAGACCTCATCTACAGGTTTTACCTTGCCATGGAAAATCCAATAGTTCCAAAGGGGTTCTTTCCAGAGGGATAGGATTCTGCATTTAACCTTTTTATTTTAAGAACAGTTTTTGTAAGAAAGGGTTCTTTGATGATTCCTTGGAAGGCAATAAGGACTATTTGGAAGGCAAGAAGGGACATGGAACCCTTCTGAGACTTTCATTGTATTATTTATTTTTTATTTATTTGTTTTTACTTTAATGTCAGGAGTTCCAGTAATCTGATGAATTTTAAAATGTGTTTTAAACTCTATGTACAGTACAGTATTTGTACATATGATCTGTGCCTTTACTACTATATCCCATAGAAACGCATTGAATAACACATTCATTAATGGTAAAAAAGACGGTCAAAGAATATATCTGGGAGATTTAAGAAACCTCAGGAAATATATTTGTATTTGTTAATGCTGTCTGAAGGCACTGTATATATATTATTTCTGGTGTAGAGTAAAACACTCAAAACAACGCCCATCATTATCATATTTCTCAGCGTGCTCTATTAGAAGTAGATTTTTTTTAAATTGTTTGTTTCAATATCTGTGATTTTGCACATCCAGTGACTAGTATATTAATATTATGCATCACTGAGATAAATAACATTTATTTTTCAAAACTAATTCAATCTGTTACTAGTTGGATTTATTGCACCCATTACTGAGAAAGTTATTCCAGTTCAGATGATTTAGGTAGTCTCATTTATAAATCTTAACTACCTTGGAAGTCATTCTGAATGCAGGTTGCAGGTGATTAAAAGTTCCAATTATTTTATATCCTCAGAGGCTGGATTCCAATAGCAATTACACATCACTTTCCAAGCCAGCATAATGTGACTTGCAGGCCTGATGTGGCCTGTAAAGCATGAGTTTCCTTTTTAGGTTATAACTAGGCACTCAAGAAGGCCTTATGATATATACTGTATGTAATGCATTGTCATAAAGAGTTTAATTTTAAAGGCTAATAAGGTTGGTGGAACCGTTCATAGAGGGTTCTAGGAGGATTCCTTCAAAGATATAAGGGTTCTCGGGCGGCAGGTAGCCGAGCGGTTAGAGCTTGGGCCAGTAACCGAAAAGGTAGCTGGTTTGAATACCTGAGCCAACAAGGTGAAAAATCTGTTGAAATGCGCTTGAGCAAGACACTTAACCCTAATTTGCTCCAGTGGTGCTGTACTACTTTGGCTGACCCTATAAAACAACACATTTCACTGCACTTATCTGGTGTATGTGACAGTACATGGAAGCAGCCTTCAATGGAAGCAGTCTACATTGAGGGTTCTAGGTAGAACCCTATTCCGAGGGTTCTAGGTAGAACCCTATTCCGAGGGTTCTAGGTAAGAACCCTATTCCGAGGGTTCTACCTAGCATCAAGAAGGGTTCCCGTATGGGGACAAACCAAAGAACCCTACATTATATGGTTGTATTTAGCGCCTTTTTTCTTTCTAAGAGTGTATCCTGTTACTCAAGCTGTAACCAGGAGAGCACAGGCATGAAAAGTTTCCCTAATGGTGGAACAGATGTTGGAATATATACCACACTATATACAGCATCCCTTAATGGCATAATCACTGGGCTGTGAATGCTTGTCAGTGGATCTGCTGAAAATGAAAAACAGCTTTTGTGATGTGTGTGTGAAACGTAATACCTCAGGTGCAAGTACCTCTCATCAGGGTGAGCTAAAACCTGTTAACTGGATTTGCCCAAACCTACAGTACAGTAAATGTGTAGCTACTAATGATGTATATTGCAATTGGCCAGATAGAGAACATGAAAGGGTTTATTTAAAGTTAGTTTGTCATGTGACATGAGCATTTGAACAAGTTTCACATGACGGGCTGTGTGTGTTTTTGGTAGTTTTTCATGTATAATACCACATGTACCATTGGTGACTTGTTTATGTTTTCTATTCTCTGTTGGTTTGTGTTCTGGTCATAGTTCCTCCAGTAGTGAATGTGACAGTTGATGTTCCTCCTGTCATTGGGGAGAATGAGGTTGTCTTGGCAACCTGCGTGGCTGCTGGTGCCAAGCCACAGGCAGATGTGAGGTGGAAGACTGGTGCATTGGGCAGTTTGTTGAGGACGGTGACTAACTCCACCCAGCACTCCAACGGCACCACCACAGTACTCAGCCACCTGCTCGGGGTACCAACCATGGCAGCCAATCAGCAGCAGGTCCAATGTGTTGTCAACCAGTCTGCCCTGATTACAGAGAAGACCTACAACTACAGCATAAGCATCCACTGTAAATATATTCTACTAGCACTGTCCTACACTATAGACATCCACTGTAAATATATTCTACTACCACTGTCCTACACTATAGACATCCACTGAGGCACACAAGTGCTGTGGACCTTTACTTGCTTTCATTTTACTGCTCCTCTACTGCAAGTAATCAATCAAACTGAAATGGAGGAAGTTCAGGTTCACAAACAAACAATTGTTAGTGTTGCCTCATCTGTGGATTAAGGTTTATTTCATGTCCACTGCTCATAGTCTGTAGTGCCATTGTTAAGCGTGTCATATCTGTCTTGGTATGGATGTGCAGGTCTATTTACATTCTATATTTGCAGTAACTGTAACCATGCTCTCTCTCTCTCTCTCTCTTAGATCCTACTCAGACAGTGAACATCACCCTTAGTGAGGCCTCTAAAGCCACAGTCTTACTATGTGTAGCAGACGGCAACCCACAACCCAACTACACCTGGAGCAGGTACTCACTCCTATGTAAACTAGTTCAATCCAGTTTAAATGTTAGGTCCACTTGTTTAAACATATGAAACATAGATTAGCTTGAAGCTTCAGAATGTTCATATATTATGCTGGTAGTCAAATGATGCCTTTGCCTGTCTTACACACACACTCACACAAAGCCCTTCTCCTCCTCTCTCTCTCCCCCAGGGTGGTCCAGCCATGGTCTGGGTCTTCAGTGAGAGCAGAGGGAGACACACTGCACCTCCTCAGTCTCAGCTCTGAGCTGAATGGTCTCTGTCTAAAAATGCAAATCAATTTATAACATTTTTCACATGCGTTGTTCTGCATTTTTTTGTTGTTATTCTGTCTCTCACTATTCAAATAAACCTACCATTACAATTATAGACTGATCATTTCTTTGTCAGTGGGCAAACGTACAAAATCAGCAGGGGATCAAATTACATAACTGAAATTTTAAAACATCACAAAGCAACTGTTTGGATTATGCAGAGGTTGTTGATTCTGCTCTCCCTTAC
The DNA here is from genome assembly GCA_030435695.1 of Brachymystax lenok tsinlingensis. NCBI lineage: Eukaryota > Metazoa > Chordata > Actinopteri > Salmoniformes > Salmonidae > Brachymystax > Brachymystax lenok. The sequence goes on from CM059781.1 coordinate 16,676,859, forward strand.
TGTCAGCCCTAGCTACGGAAACACAATTTCCCTAGTAAAACATAATGGTTTAGGCCCTATACACCAGTCTATCACTGGTCATTGCACACAACCACAGACCATTTCTGAATCAAGGACATGCAATTATCCTTCATCCTGGTGGACATGCTGTGCAAATCATCTCTTAATGTCTAAGTGACCAAGGTAAAATTTGTTTAATATGGGATATTTGCTTTCTCATGTCAATAGATATTGAACCATTGAACCAAGCATGCCATGACCTTGTCCTGGACCTGCTGTTTTCGACTCTCTCTCTCTACCACACCTGCTGTCTAACTGAATGATCGGCTATGAAAAGCCAGCAGACTACTCCTGAAAGCCAGCATTTACTCCTGAAGTGCTAACCTGTTGCCACTGTACAACCACTGTGATTATTATTATTTGACCCTGCTGGTCATCTATGAACGTTTGAACATCTTGGCCATGTACTGTTATAATCTCCACCAGGCACAGCTAGAAGAGGACTGGCCACCCCCCAGAGCCTGGTTCCTCTCTAGGTTTCTTCCTAGGTTCCTGTCTTTCATGGGAGTTTTTCCTAGCCACGTGCTTCTACATCTGCATTGCTTGCTGTTTTGTGTTCGGCTGGGTTTCTGTATGGGACTTTGTGACATCGGCTGATGTAAAAAGGGCTTTATAAATACATTTGAAATTTGATTGACTATGAAAATGGTGTATTCTGAATTAAGGGAGGATGGAGAACAATCCAGACCTGTTATTTCTTAGAATAAAAAAAATAAAGCATTATTTGATTCAGATTGTTTTCATCCTCCCCTGATTCAGAATATTGCCGTACTTTCAGTTATTACTAGAGAGTTCTCTTTTTATCCACGTGATGGAGACACAGCCAGGCAGGCTTGATGGAGATAGACACGGGCAGGCAGGCTAGACGACACAGCCAGCAGACACAGCCAGGCAGGCTAGATGGAGAAAGACACAGCCAGGCAGGCTTGATGGAGATAGACACAGCCAGGCAGGCTTACACTACCCCCATCCAGGAGTACTGAGCCCCTCCGTTATGTGCCTGTTTTAGAGAGGCCTAATATGAGGTAAGTAAACAAAAACACAACTGTCAATCTAGGAAGTCTTTAGAATGATTTTAACAGCACAAGTACACTCCACATCTTCTGGTGGTGACTGTATGTAACTGAAAAGTTCAAGTCGGATATCTTCCTGGCTTGTGTATTTCTCGTCCTTTAAGTGTTTTTTCTGCTCTTTGTTGTTTGTTTTTGTTTTTCAGGTGGCTTCGGTTCTAGTGCTTCTAAGGCAGCATCACTGCTAATGGTCATCAGGTGATGGATCGTCATCAGGTGATGGATCACCATCAGGTGGTTGTTCAGGTAAGTCCAGTGGACTCAGCGGTGTAGGTGGCTCCTTAGAAGTTTGATTCCGCTCCGTGACTCAGGCTTTGCACTGCTGATGTCAAAGTACGAACACTTGTACATCCAGTTCCATACCATACGAGTGGTCGTTTTGGCAGAGACGCTCCAGTGTCTTCACATTGCCCAGATGACCAGACTAAGGGGGGCTGTGGCTTTTGTCTGCAGAGAGGCCAGAACAAATTAAATAAAATCTAATTTTATTGGTCAAGTATACATATTTTGCAGATTTTATCGCAGGTGCAGTGAAATGCTTAGGCTCCTAGCTCCAACAGTGAAGTAATACCTAACAAGCAGTAGTGAGGATAGCCTGAGACCTCTCACTTACACCCAGCAGTAGTGAGGATGGCCTAAGTCCTCCCGCTCCCACCCAGCAGTAGTGAGGATGGCCTAAGTCCTCCCGCTCCCACCCAGCAGTAGTGAGGATGGCCTAAGTCCCCCTGCTCCCACCCAGTAGTAGTGAGGATGGCCTAAGTCCTCCCGCTCCAACCCAGCAGTAGTGAGGATGGCCTAAGTCCCCCTGCTCCCACCCAGTAGTAGTGAGGATGGCCTAAGTCCTCCCGCTCCCACCCAGCAGTAGTGAGGATGGCCTAAGTCCTCCCGCTCCCACCCAGTAGTAGTGAGGATGGCCTAAGTCCCCCTGCTCCCACCCAGCAGTAGTGAGGATGGCCTAAGTCCTCCCGCTCCCACCCAGCAGTAGTGAGGATGGCCTAAGTCCCCCTGCTCCCACCCAGTAGTAGTGAGGATGGCCTAAGTCCTCCCGCTCCAACCCAGCAGTAGTGAGGATGGCCTAAGTCCCCCTGCTCCCACCCAGTAGTAGTGAGGATGGCCTAAGTCCTCCCGCTCCCACCCAGCAGTAGTGAGGATGGCCTAAGTCCCCCTGCTCCCCCCCAGCAGTAGTGAGGATGGCCGCGGTCCGCTTGCTCCCCCCCAGCAGTAGTGAGGGGGGCCTGAGTCCTCCCCCCAGCAGTAGTGGAGTACAGCCTGCTCAACTCGAGGCCAACACAGCCAGTACTCGCTTACTGCAGGGCCCTCCAGTGCAACTGTCTCCCCTATGGGAAGGGTCTCCACTTCTTTCCACTGGTACCGGATGAAGAGGACCAGATTTACCTTTTGTTCTTTGGCTAGCTGCTCACTGTTGTGAGGTTAAGGTCCATTGACAGCTGGAGCATCTGGCTTGCTCTCTCTACCTGTTTGAAACTCACTGGCGTAATTGGTCTCTATCCTCCCGAGTCCAATGCATCTGAGCTTCAGAGTACGGGGCTTGCTGAGTAGAGCCTTGGCCTATTTCCCTGCTGTGATGGCTGATACCCCTGCCTCTCGTCCTGTAGGAGGTTGAGTTTTGGCTACATGTTTTCAATGTTCTACATGAGGACCACAAACTGTTCAGCTGTCACATAGGTTGAGATTGCAATTCTGAGTTGACTGAGATGGGTTGCAGGTCACATTTTCTTTGTCCGCTCAAGCAACGCACCTGGTCCTGCTCTTCCCATCAAGCTCACGTCCCGGTGTGAATCAGTAGTTTTGTTCATGGGCCTCTGCTAGATTTGATCATCCACCGGTGAGCTGGGGTCCCGGTTCATGACCTTATAGCCCACTTGAAAATGCATCAGTGGCCAGCTGGTCTTGCTGTGCCAACTCCATGCTAGGGAGTTCTGCAAACTCTGCTATTATGTTGTTGTTCTGTCGTAGCTCTACAAGCTTTCACTGCGCAAAGGTTGCGGAGTCACGCCGTCCAAAGTGCTGCGTAATCCTCTCTTATGTGTTCAGGAAAAGAACAAACATAACGAATGGCATTCACTCTCAGGCACTTGAGCATCTTATCCACTGTTTCTGCACTATTCCATCCATGTCTGTGCTTATCGCTTGAATGCAGCTGGAAAAACTCCTTAGTCAATCCTCAGTCCCATCGAAGTTAGCCATCCTTGTCCGGGGGCTGTAGGTAGCCTAGTGGTTAGAGTGTTGGACTTGTAACCGGAGGGTTGCAAGTTCGAATCCCCGAGCTGACAAGGTAAAAATCTGTTGTTCTGCCCCTGAACAAGGCAGTTAACCCACTGTTCCCCGGGCGCCGAAGACGTGGATGTCGATTAAGGCAGCCCCCCGCACCTCTCTGATTCAGAGGGGTTGGGTTAAATGCGGAAGACACATTTCGGTTGAAGGCATTCGGTTGTACAACTGACTAATAATGGTGACTTTGACTTAGATGCTCCATACATGTAGCCGTCAGCTGCATTTTCACCAGATGTATGGCCCTGTAGACATGTTAGTTCTTTATATTTATTTTCACTTTTAAAACGTTTCCCACTTAGAAGTTCCTATTACAAGCAACATAAACACTGCAGCTTCTCTACTCGCTTTGGCCTGTGTCGTGTCTTGGCTATCATTCATGTGATGACGATTGTTTTATTAAATAGATTAATTATGTTTAATTATTACGATGATTAAATTACTAATGTAACCATTAACTCATCAGCAACTCTTAAAGATATAAATATCTCTTACATTTCGGTCATCAATCAGTCATTCATTAATTGTTTACTTTCTATCAGTCTCATTCTGAACGTCGCAAAATCCTTGGATATCTGCTGAAACCCTAGCATAAATGATGAATCAGCTATATAAAATTGGCTTAATTATTTATTTACTAACTAACTAAATAATCACACAGAATTACATAAACACACAAAAAGTTGGTTATTGGTTACTAACACAATGCAATGAAAGGTCACTAGTCTAGTGGACTAAACCGATATGACGGCTTGGTAGACAATGGAAAGGGGTGGGGACAGATAAAGAGCGGGAAAGACAGAATGGGACCCACTTCAAACACTTGATAACTAGGCTCATTGAAATGCTAATACTTTACACACGAACAGTCGCTCATTTAAAAGGAATTGCAATGTATATATTTACACCGGTATGTCTTGTCTTTCTGTTGAAATCGCCAGTCCATCTGCTGGAGAGTCAGTCAACAGAAAGTCTCTGGTTTGTCCACCAGAAATCAAAGGCTTTCGTTGTTGTAGCTCTGTTATAAAGAATATGTCAGGCGTACCAATGGTCATTCAATAGGGAAATGTTCTCCAGAATGGATCTTTCAGAGTACCATTCATTCGTTTGAGAGAGAAATGTTCTCCTCTCGTCTTCGGTCGAGTCTTTTACATATACAGCTGCAGACTGTGAATGTGTAGTCTTGTAGTTTTCTTAACCATTTCATGCATGTGGACTGCATCCTCACATCCTCTGGTCTGTATTTTAATTGCCAGCCATTTCAACATCTAGCTACAGCTCCTTGCTCTCTGGTCTGTAGAGTAGTAGCCATTTCAACATGGGGACTAGCGTCCCTGTGTTTTCTTGACTAAATGTAAATTTTGTCACAAGTGCTATTTAAGCGTTCCCTCCTTTTGTCGCAATGTCTGTGCTCATGTGGGCGTGGCCACAGACTTGTTTAAGACTTCATATGAAAAACAATTCTCTCATTTATAAGGCTAACATCACATTACGTCTTCTCACACATAGTTTCATATTTAATCATATCAGTTCCCAAACACTTGGATGTGAATCTGATCACTGAGAATTATACACATTCAGAGATACAGTTAGGTTGTTCTACTGTCCTTAGTTACATTGCAAATTATTAACAAATTCAACAGGATTGCTCTGTAAGTGCCCACGGACCCTTCCAGCTGGTTGGAATACAAAAATATAGTTTCATTATTCAACCTTTTTATGTTAAAGTTTGGCCAAGTCTTTCTCTGTCTCAGTCACACCTGAATACGACCGGTCATAAAACTGGCAGGGGGTCTGGCGCCTATAATACTCACCCAACAGGGCAAGTCATGACACCTGTTTAGAATGAAACAGTGTTGCAGTTTACCATACTGGACAAAAATATAAACTCAAATCTTATTTATTTTGTCCACAAATTTGTTTACATCCCTGTTTGTGAGCATTTATCATCTTGTGCTGGGGACAATAAAAAAAATTGCATTTTTTTCCCACAAAAGACAATGCCACAGAAGTCCTACGTTTTGAGGGAGCATGCATTTGGCATGCTGACTGAAGGAATGTCCACCAGAGCTGTTGCCAAAGAGTTGAATGTTAATTTCCATACCATAATCCGCCTCCAACGTCGTTTTAGAGAATTTGGCGGTATGTCCAACCGGCCTCACAACCGCAGACCACCTGTAACAACACCAGCCCAGGACCTCCACATCCAGCTTCTTCACCTGTGGGATCGTCTGAGACCAGACACTCGGACAGCTGATGAAACTTTGGGTTTGCACAGTTTGATGGCATTTGGCACAATGGAGAAGTGTGCTCTTCACAGATAAATCCCGGTTTCAACTGTACCGGGCAGATGGCAGACAGCGGATATGGCGTTGTTTTGGCGAGCGGTTTCCTGATGCCAACGTTGTGAAATGGCGCCGGAGCAGAAGGCAGACGTTTTACGTGCACCCAACTGATTGTGTTTTTTTGTTAGTTTATCTGCGTTGTTTGTAACATATTTGTTTACAAATTTTGTACATAATGTTGCCACTACCGTCTCTGACTGAAAATAACTTCTAGACATAAGGACTGCGATTACTCACCACGGAATAGCAGAACCCTTTTTCTTCTTTCACGACTCTGACGAGTCCGAGGCGGAGGATATACGCTCCCTCGGGAACAGGCCCCGAACCCCGTGATCTGCGTGAAGAGGAGGCGAAGAAAGAGAGGCCAGAGAGCGGGCTGCCTGCTGAGAATTCAAAAGCGATCGAATAAACCCCCACTTCCCGCAATTCTGCTAGCAATCGTGCAATCTTTGGAAAATAAAATCGATGAGTTGTGGGGAAGAATATACTACCAACGGGACATTAAAAACTGTAACATCTTATGCTTCATGGAGTTGTGGCTGAACGACGACAATATCAACATACAGCTGGCTGGTTACACGATGTACCGGCAGGATAGAACAGTGGCGTCTGGTAAGACAAGGGGCGGCGGACTATGTATTTTTGTAAATAACAGCTGATGCACTATATCTAAGGAAGTCTAGAGCTATTGCTCGCCTGAGGTTGAGTATATCATGATAAGCTGTTGACCACACGACCTACCGAGAGAGTTCTTATCTGTATTCTTCGTAGCTGTTTACATACCACCTCAGTCAGAGGTTGGCACTAAGATAGCATTGAACGAGGGGACTTTAATGCAGGGAAACTTAAATCAGTTTTACCAAATTTCTATCAGAATGTTAAATGTGCAACCAGTGGGAAAAGAACTCTGGACCACCTATACTCCACACACAGAGACGCATACAAAGCTCTCCCTCGCCCTCCATTTGGCAAATCTGACCATAATTCCATCCTCCTGATTCCTGCTTACAAGCAAAAATTAAAGCAGGAAGCACCAGTGACTAGATCAATAAAAAAAGTGGTCAGATGAAGCAAATGCTAAGCTACAGGACTGTTTTGCTAGCACAGACTGGAATATGTTCCGGGATTCTTCCAATGACATTGAGGAGTACTCCACATCTGTCAATGTCTTCATCAAGTCCATTGATGACGTCGTCCCCACAGTGACCATACGTACATACCCCAACCAGAAGCCATGGATTACAGGCAGTATCCGCACTGAGCTAAAGGCTAGAGTTTACGCTTTCAAGGAGCAGGACTCTAACCCAGAAGCTTATAAGAAATCCCGCTATGCCCTCCGACGAACCATCAAACAGGCAAAGTGCCAATACAGGACTAAGATCGAGTCATACTAAACTGGCTCTGATGCTCGTCGGATATGGCAGGGCTTGCAAACCATTACAGACTACAAAGGGAAGCACAGCCGAGAGCTGCCCTGTGACACGAGCCTACCAGACGAGCTAAACTACTTCTATGCTCGCTTCGAGGCAAATAACACTGAAACATGCATGAGAGCACCAGCTGTACCGGAAGACTGTGTGATCACGCTCTCTGCAGCCGATGTGAGTAAGACCTTTAGACAGGTCAACATTCACAAGGCCGCAGGGCCGGACGGATTACCAGGACATGTACTGCAAACATGAGCTGACCAACTAGGAAGTGTCTTCACTGACATTTTCAACCTCTCCCTGTCCGAGTCTGAAATACCAACATGTTCAAAGCAGACCACCATAGAGCCTGTGCCCAAGAAAACTAAGGTAACCTGCCAAAATGACTACCGACCCGTAGCACTCACGTCTGTAGCCATGAAGTGCTTTGAAACGCTGGTCATGGCTCACATCAACACCATCATCCCAGAAACCCTGGACCCACTCCAATTTGCATACCACCCCAACAAATCCACAGATGATGCAATCTCTATTGCACTCCACACTGCCCTTTCCCACCTGGACAAAAGGAAGACCTATGTGAGAATGCTATTCATTGACTACAGCTCAGCGTTCAACACCATAGTCTCCTCAAAGCTCATCAATAAGCTAAGGACCCTGGGACTAAACACCTCCCTCTGCAACTAGATTCTGGACTTCCTGACGGGCCGCCCCCAGGTGGTAGGGGTAGGTAACATCACGTCCGCCATGCTGATCCTCAACACAGGGGCCCCTCAGAGGTGTGTGCTCAACCCCTTCCTGTACTCCCTGTTCACTCATGACTGCACGGCCAGGCACTCCAACACCACTCCAACACCATCACGACTCCAACACCATCATTACATTTGCTGATGACACAACAGTGGTATGTCTGTTTTGCCAGGACATAAAATCAAGAGAGACACTCAAGTTTTTTAGTACCATATCTCTTGACACATTGATGAAAATAATCATGGCCTCTAAACCTTCAAGCTGCATACTGGACCCTATTCCAACTAAACTACTGAAAGAGCTGCTTCCTGTGCTTGGCCCTCCTATGTTGAACATAACAGCTCTCTATCCACCGGATGTGTACCAAACTCACTAAAAGTGGCAGTAATAAAGCCTCTCTTAAAAAAGCCAAACCTTGACCCAGAAAATATAAAAAACTATCGGCCTATATCGAATCTTCCATTCCTCTCAACATTTTTAGAAAAAGCTGTTGCGCAGCAACTCACTGCCTTCCTGCAGACAAACAATGTATACAAAACCCTTCAGTCTGGTTTTAGACCCCATCATAGCACTGAGACTGCACTCGTGAAGGTGGTAAATGACCTTTTAATGGAGTCAGACCGAGGCTCTGCAACTGTCCTCGTGCTCCTAGACCTTAGTGCTGCTTTTGATACCATCGATCACCACATTCTTTTGGAGAGATTGGAAACCCAAATTGGTCTACATGGACAAGTTCTGGCCTGGTTTAGATCTTATCTGTCGGAAAGATATCAGTTTGTCTCTGTGGATGGTTTGTTCTCTGACAAATCAAATGTAAATTTCGGTGTTCCTCAAGGCTCTGTTTTGGGACCACTATTGTTTTCACTATATATTTTACCACTTGGTGATGTCATTCGGAAACATAATGTTAACCTTCACTGCTATGCGGATGACACACAGCTGTACATTTCGATGAAACATGGTGAAGCCCCAAAATTGCCCTCCCTAGAAGCCTGTGTTTCAGACATAAGGAAGTGGATGGTGGAAAATGTTCTACTTTTAAACTCTGACAAAACAGAGATGCTAGTTCTAGGTCCCAAGAAACAAAGAGATCTTCTGTTGAATCTGACAATTAATCTTGATGGTTGTACAGTCGTCTCAAATAAAACTGTGAAGGACCTCGGCGTTACTCTGGACCCTGATCTCTCTTTTGATGAACATATGAAGACTGTTTCAAGGACAGCTTTTTTCCATTTACGTAACATTGTAAAAATCAGAAACTTTCTGTCCAAAAATGATGCAGAAAAGTTAATCCATGTGTTTGTAACTTCTAGGTTAGACTACTGCAATGCTTTACTTTCCAGCTACCCGGATAAAGCACTAAATAAACTTCAGTTAGTGCTAAACACGGCTGCTAGAATCTTGACTAGAACCCCAACATTTTATCATATTACTCCAGTACTAGCCTCTCTACACTGGCTTCCTGTTAAGGCAAGGGCTGATTTCAAGGTTTTACTGTTAACCTACAAAGCATTACATGGGCTTACTCCTACCTATCTTTTCCGATTTGGTCCTGCCGTACATACCTACACGTACGCTACGGTCACAAGACGCAGGCCTCCTTACTGTCCCTAGAATTTCTAAGCAAACAGCTGGAGGCAGGGCTTTTTCCTATAGAGCTCCATTTTTATGGAATAGTCTGCCTATCCATGTGAGAGACGCCGACTCGGTCTCAACCTTTAAGTCTTTATTGAAGACTCATCTCTTCAGTAGGTCCTATGATTGAGTGTAGTCTGGCCCAGGAGTGTGAAGGTGAACGGAAAGGCACTGGAGCAACGAACCACCCTTGCTGTCTTTGCCTGGCCGGTTCCCCTCCACTGGGATTCTCAGTCACTGGCTTACTGGTGCCGTGGCGGAGATCTCGTGGGCTATACTCGGCCTTGTCTCAGGATGGTAAGTTGGTGGTTGAAGATATCCCTCTAGTGGTGTGGGGGCTGTGCTTCGGCAGAGTGGGTGGGGTTATATCCTGCCTGTTTGGCCCCGTCCGGGGGTATCATCGGACGGGCCACAGTGTCTCCGACCCCTCCTGTCTCAGCCCCAGTATTTATGCTGCAGTAGTTTATGTGTCGGGGGGCTAGGGTCCGTCTGTTATATCTGGAGTATTTCTTCTTTTATCTGGTGTCCTGTGTGAATTTAAGTATGCTCTCTCTAATTATCTCTTTCTTTTTTTTTTCTTCTTCTTCTTCTCTCTCTCTCTCTCTCGGAGGACCTGAGCATTAGGACCATTCCTCAAGGCCTACCTGGTGTCCCGACTCCTTGATGTCCCGAGTCCACCTGGCCATGCTGCTTCTCCAGTTTCAACTGTTCTGCCTGTTTTATGAACATTTTAAAATCTTGTCCATGTTCTGTTATAATCTGCACCCGGCACAGCCAGAAGAGGACTGGCCACCCCTCACAGCCTGGTTCCTCTCTAGGTTTCTTCCTAGGTTTTGGCCTTTCTAGGGAGTTTTTCCTAGCCACCGTGCTTTTACAGCTGCATTGCTTGCTGTTTGGGGTTTTAGGCTGGGTTTCTGTACAGCACTCTGTGACATCAGCTGATGTAAGGGGGGCTTTATAAATAAATTTGATTTGATTTGATGTCTGGTCACCGACAACAACGAGACAGCCGACAACAACGAGACAGTTGGTGCCCATATCACCAACAAACTAACGTGGTCCAAGCACACCAAGACAGTCATGAAGCAGGCACGACAAAACCTCAGGAGACTGAAAAGATTTGTCATGGGTCCTCAGATCCTCAAAAGGTTCTACAGCTGCACCATCGAGAGCATCCTGACTGGTTGCATCACTGCCTGGTATGGCAACTGCTCAGCCTCCGATCACAAGGCACTACAGAGGGTAGTGCGAACGGCACAGTACATCACCCGGGCCAAGCTTCCTGCCATCCAGGACCTCTATACCAGGTGGTGTCAGAGGAAGGCCCTAAAAATTGTCAAAGACTCCAGCCACCCTAGTCATAGTCTGTTCTCTCTGCTACCGCACGGCAAGCGGTACCGGATTCTAGGTCCAAGAGGCTTCTAAACAGCTTCTACCCCCAAGCCACAAGACTCCTGCACATCTAGTCAAATGGCTACCAGGACTATTTGCATTGCCCCCCCACACCACTGCCACTCTCTGTTATCATCTATGCATAGTCACTTTAATAACTCTGTACCAGTATATATTGTTATTGTTTACTGCTGCTCTTTAATTACTTTTTACTTCTATCTCTTTTTCTTATCCGTATTTTTTTTAACTGCACTGTTGGTTAGGGGCTCGTAAGTAAGCATTTCACTGTAAGGTCTACACCTGTTGTATTCGGCGCATGTGACTAATACAATTTGATTTGATTTGAACAGAGGCAGGCGTAAGCTACGAACAACAAACACAATGGCATTTTTTCGATGGCAATTTAAATGCATAGAGAGAACGTGACGAGATCCCGAGGCCCATTGTCGTGCCATTCATCCGCAGCCATCACCTAATGTTTCAGCATGATAATGCACACCCCATGTCGCAAGGATCTGTACACATTTCCAGGAAGTCGAAAATGGCCCAGTTATTCCATGGCCTGCATACTCACCAGACATGTCACCCATTGAGCATGTTTGGGATGCTCTGAATCGAAGTGTACAACAGCATGTTCCAGTTCCTTCCAATATCCAGCAACTTCGCACAGCTATTGAAGAGGAGTGGGACAACATTCCACAGGTCACAATCAACAACCTGATCGACTCTATGCAAACGAGATGTGTTGCACTGCATTAGGCAAATGGGGGTCACCAGATACTGACTGGTTTTCCAGTGATCCATGCCCCTACCTTTTTCTTTAAGATATCTGTAACCAACAGATGCATATCTGTATTCCCAGTCATGTGAAATCCATACATTAGGGCCTAAATAATTTATTTCAATTGACTGATTTCCTTAAATGATCTTAAACTCATTCAAATCTTTGAAATTGCTGCATGTTGTTTATATTTTTGTTCAGTGCAGCTGGCCAGCTGCGGTTCCCAAGATCACTTGATTGAGTCAACACGATTCTAATTTGTCGATTGACGTCATTGCAGTTGAGCTAGCTACGTGCCTCGAGCCCACAGTTCTTGCTAGCTAGCTCGCACACGTGAACTGTCAGTTTTCACAACGTTTTTGGTGTTCTTTGTTCATGAGTGTCCCAAGTTATTTTCCACTAATTATTTATCCTTATTAGCAATCTTCATCTGACTTCTGACACCACTTGTCATACTTTCAGTTATTACTAGCTAGCTAAAAAGTATAGGGAAAGAGAACGTTTTTGTCATGTTAACCCGATTATTTGAGTGTCCTGTGTTCCGTTAGTTAGGGGAAAATTATATCTATCTTAGCAAAAACCTTCTGAGAACCTTTGTAGCATGTTTTGGTGTTAAAGTTAGAAGAACATTCCCTTAATGTCAAGCAGTACGTCATGACGTGGCCCTTTCTGGGTATAGATCATTCTCACTCTCTCCTACACCCAGGTTCTGTTATCTCAGGTTGTAAATTCCTGGCAGAGCTCTCCCCCTGGCCATGCAGAAAGAGAGACACAGGGAGAACAAAGAATTTCACATGGCGAACTCCTAAATCCCCAAAATGGGAATTTGAAACAAAATGTCCACTTGTGAGGAGGTGGGAATGGTCCGTGGACACTTAACGGACGGGTTTGACAAGTGTGTTTCATTTGGTGACCTCAGAGAGGGCAGGAAACACACATAACTATATCTCTGAATGTGTACATTTTTCAATTATGAGGTTTGCATCTAATTCTTGTATAAAATGAATGAGTAAAGATGAAACTATTTGTGAAATTATGTAATGTGATGTTAAACATTTAATGTGAGAGAATTATATTCCCATAAAAGTTTAACTAAGTCATTGGCCCGCCCCTGTGAACAAAGACACGATCAGGCATCATAGAACCACCTTTTCTATTGTTACGAATAAAAAACCCTCCTGAGGAAATCCTCTTCAGACCACGCATACCTCGGTGTTAGCTGAGGTGGCACGGGTTTGAGTACCAAGACCACAAAAACCTCAGTGTACACTAAGTTTGCAATGTTTGTTGAATTCCTAACCATACCACATGGAGTATTGGCTACATGGCTGGAAATGGTTAAACTCTGAGACTATCGATCCTGACAGAATAAGGGCAAATCTTAAATACTAATTACTAGTCTGCAGCTAGAAATTATGTAAACCTGCGATGCTATTACCGACAACCGCCAAACCATCTATTCTATGAGAACATTTCTAAATGGTACTCTGAAGTATCCATTCTATACTTTGATCTTCAGGGAAGCAGAGCGAGAGAGACGCTGATGAACTGACTCTCCGCAGACGGCCCGGATTCAAACAGAAAAGATCGACACATTGGCGTAAATATATATATTGATTGCAGTTATTCCCGAATGAGTGAGCGTTCATGTGCAAAGGATTAGCATTTCAATGAATATAATTATAGTAGTACACTATGTAGTGATCCCTCTGGTCTTTCCCGCATGTTCTCAGTCCACACCCACTTCCCTTTGTCCACCAAGCCGTCATATCGGCTTACTAGGGAACCTCCCCTATCATATCCTTGTAACCATATCTGTTTGTTTGTTTATGCATTTCTGTGATTATTTAGTTAGTTAGTAAATAAATGATTAAGCCAATTGGTGTATGGATGATTCATAGTAAAGGCTTGGTTCGTGCAGATAACCAACAATTTATGACGTTTGGAGTGAGACTGACGTGATAAATAATAATTAATTAATAAGAAGACTAATTGATCAGATATTAAAATATCTGAAGTGTTATATTAGAAAAATTACAACTTTGTAATCTGAAGATTTTCCTTGGTGCCCCGACTTCCTAGTTAGTTTCTGATTAGTTTAATCACATATTAATTACAGAGAATTGATTTGCTAAAATAATAGTCTTCACTTTTAATGATGCAAAAGAAACAACAAGGACTTATCTATGGAGTGGCAGGTAGCTTAGTGGTTAGAGCGTTGGGGCAGTAACCGAAAGGTGTCCAGATGGAATCCCCGTGGTGACAATGTAAAACTCTGTCGTTCTGCCCATGTACAAGGCAGTTAACCCACTGTTCCTAGCCCATCATTGTAAATAAGAATTTGTTCTTAACTGACTTGCCTAGTTAAATAAAGGAACAAAAAAATGTATCTACAAGGTTCTCAGAATATACAACATTAATGTTCTAGATGTGTTTTATGGGACATTGGAAAAAACTTTGATCTGTTCAGTGTTAAGAGAATGTTCCACCAAACATACACCCGAACATGGTTTCCATGTTCTCAGGTATATACAATATTAATGTTCTAGACACGTTTCATGAGAACATTGCAAGAACATTCCTGTGTCCAGTTTTCTGAGGGTTAGGAGAATATTCCATCAATGTCACATCAAACATACACAGAACATGGGTGCCATGTTCTCAGAATATACAATATTAATGGTCTAGACGCGTTTGATGAGAACGTTGCAAGAGCATTCTGTGTATCAGTTGTCAGGACATCGGATGATAGTCCCAAAAATATGTTCTCCCCCCAAAAATGTCTTTCATCACACAACACGCCCTGTTACTGTTGCCAAGCCCATCCAGGCTCTGATTGGTTTGGTGAACCACTTATCTTTTTGTCTGTTTGTAAGGTTAGGGATACTCACAAACACATTGCTTTTAACATAGTGTTTTCAACATACTACATATTTGAAAAACATTATAGCATTGTGCATGTAATTGATACAGTCATTATTATTGAACACGTTGTCACCTTGGATTTGAACTCTCAATCTCTTGGGTCACAGCACTCAGATCTTCTTGCTAGTCTGTCATAATTGATTTGATTGACTTATTTCAATAAGATACTAAATTCTATAACTAGAGGGCTCTTGATAGAAGAAATAAGTATACTTGTTGTCTTTATCTGTTTTTGTCTAGTAATCAGTGGTGTGTATTCATGAATGTCAAGGGGAGCCAGGCATCCCCCCCAAAATAATAATAATAAATCTTTCGTCTCTCTGTATTTTCATAATTTTCCTTAAATTGGCAAGAGGCTGAATGTATCTCACTGGAGAAAGCATCCAAGCAAGTGAAACAGCGCCCCTCTGTCTCTGTATATGTAGGCCATCTATCTTATGAGGTCTGGTCATAAAGAGTATGACATTGTTGACGCCCGTAGCGTTGAATGCAAGGGAAGCCATCGAGCACTTGGCCTCCCTTGATAAAAAAAAGTATTAAATAATAGTTTCTTCACAAGATACAATTTTCCATCACATTACCTTCTGAAGCATATCTCTTCCGGCGTGTGATATAGTGAGCTTCAAATGTATTGGGACAGTGACACATTTTTGTTGTTTTGGCTCTGTACTCCAGCACTTTGATTTGAAATGCTAAAATGTATATGAGGTTAAAGTGCAGACTGTCATATCAGGGGAAACATTTAGAAATTACAGCACTTTTAGTACATTGTCCCCTCATTTTAAAGGACCAAAAGCATTGGGACAAATTCAGATGTGTATTTTGAAAGTAGTCAACATTTTTGTATTTGGTCCAATATTCATAGCACTCAATCATTACATTAAGCTTGTCACTCTACAAACTTGTTGCATGCATTCGCTGTATGTTTTGTTGCGTTTCAGATTATTTTGTGCCCAATAGAAATCATTTTGAAGTCACTAACTGCAATTAAGAATAGAATAGAACAGAAACATTTCCACATAAATGTGGATGCTACCATGATTACGGATAGTCCTTTATGAATCGTGTATAATGATGAGTGAGGAAGTTAGACGCACAGATATCATACTTAATCTCAGCTCTGTTTAAAGAACACTCAAGAAAATATTTTATTGATCATAGTGATTCAGTGGTATCATTAAAATGGGTTAATATGCCCCAACAACATTACACCACTATACAGATAGCCTTTCCATTTCTGAAATAAGTAAATCAAATCAATGATGAAAAAAGATTAACTGATAGCTTACATTGACATGGTGGCGTAGCAGGAAGACCAGAGTACAGTGAGCCAGTAGATCCCGGGAGAGGAAATGTTGAGTAATAATTACTGTATAAATGGACATGCACAGTGTAGTCAAATATGTATGACGAAAACACTGTGAAAGCCCTTGGCAACAGTTACAAGACGTGTAATTAATTTTTCTTTGGATACATATGTTCTTGCAACGTTCCCATGAAACATGTCTAGAACAGATATTATACTCTGAGAACATGGCAAACATGTTCTGTGTATGTTTGGTGGGACATGTTGGAATATTCTCTTAACCCTCAGAAAACTGGACACATGAATGTTCTTGCAATGTTCCCATTAAACTAAGTTCTATGTTCTATTTGACGTTAAGGGAATGGTCTCATGGAAAGATTCCTTTTACATCACGCGAACATTCCTCTGAAAACTTTTGTTAATGACGTAATGAGACTCTTTAAGGGAACGTTGTGGGAATGTTTGTTGTTAGCTGGGTACAGAGTTATCAACTTATCCACACATGATGGAGATATGCAAAGCCAGGCATGCTTGCTAGCTTAGGCATAGACCTCTTCTTGTGGATATAAGACGTGGACCACACACAACAGGTAATATTTACGAAGTAACGGTTTAATATCTGCTATCATTGATTACAGTTGTAGGTGCACTATAGCTCAGACAGAACAGGAATATTTTGACCGTCCTGACAAGCCAACTTTAGTGTACACCATACAGAACCAGATGTTACACAATTACATCCTTATATCCTCTTCGCTAACAGAAAACAGTTACCACAGCAACATAAACTATAGTAACCCTCGTTGCAATATATAATTTTCATAGTGATGGCACACCTGGTTTTAGAGCTATTGAAAATTGAAAAACAAATAATTCCTAAAAAGCTATGGATTGTTCTCCATCGTCCCCTGATTCAGAATATACCATTTTCAACGTCATTGCATTCTTGGTTCAATAGCTATTGATAAGAGAAAAATGAATATCCAATACGAAACTAATTTTACCTAGGCCTGAAACTGCATAACATTTTACAAAATTTACAATTTTAAATTATAATTGTAATTGGTTTCAGACATGCACCTACAGTACCCCAATGCTCTGTAGCTGATGACTGGGATGAATGCAGGAGCAGATTTCAGGATCAGGACAATACACCTTCTTTTTGACTGATGACTGACATAAGGTATTACTGAAAAAAATTATAAACGCAACCTGCAACAATGTCAACATTTTTACTGGGTTACAGTTCATATAAGAAAATCAATCAATTGAAATACATTAATTAGGCCCTAATCTATGGATTTCATGTGACCTGGCAGGGGCGCAGTCATGGGTGGGCCTGGGAGGGCAATCACACACTGGAGAGACAGGCCTAGGCAAACAGAATGAGTTTTTCCCCACAAAATGGCTTTATTACAGACATAAATACTCCTCAGTTTCATCAGCTGGTGGCTGGTCTCAGACGATCCCGCAGGTGAAGAAGTTGCACGTGGAGATCCTGGGCTGGCGTGGTTACACCTGGTCTGCGGGTTGAGAGGCCGGTTGGGCATACTGTCATATTCTTTAAAACGACGTTGGTGGCGGATTATGGTAGAGAAATGAACATTACATTCTCTGACAACAGCTCTGGGGGACATTCCTGCAGTCAGCATGCCAATTGCTCGCTCCCTCAAAACTTGAGACATCTGTGGCATTGTGTTGTTTGACAAAACTGCACATTTTAGTGTGGCCTTTTATCATCCCCAGGACATGGTGCACCTGTATAATGATCATGCTGTTTAATCAGCTTCTTGATATGCCACACCTGTCAGGTGGATGGATTATCTTGGCAAAGGAGAAATGCTCACTAACAGGGATGTAAACAAATTTGTGCCCAAATTTTGAGAGAAATTCACTTTTTGTGTGTATGGAATATTTCAGGGATATTTTATTTCAGCTCATGAAACATGGAACCAACACTATATTGCGTTTATATTTTTGTTCAGTACATGATAGGCCTATCTGGCTCATATGATTATGATGGTCATAATGCTTCTTGACACTGTCATAAAGTGTATTTTCTTAGTCCAAGTAAAGTGACACAGGATGGTCATAATGCTTCATGACAGTGTCATAAAGTGTATTTTATGCAAATTATTTAAAATATGATGAAATAAACCATGACTGTAAATAATTATTTACAACAAAGGACTTAAGAAATAACCTTTAAAATAGAAAGGAAACTTCTTGGCAGGGAAAAAATACATTTGAATAAATGTGGGTTTTGACACTCTTATGTAAGTGTCATAACCAACCAGCCATAAAATAATGCAATATATGTCACATCAGGTGTACATATATGGGTCATGACAGTGTTATGACCATATTATGACAGGTAATGACAAGTTATGTCAGTTGTTATGACATGTTATGATATGGTTATGAACGAGTCATAACGTGGTATGATGCTGGGTGTCAAGTAAAGTGTTACCATTGGAAATATAAATACATTTGCACAATGAGCACTTGTCTTTCAAATACGTTGTTACAGTTGTTGGTTAGCTAGCTAGCAAACTTTTGCCATATTAGCATAGACGTGACATCAGTCAAAACATCTCAAAACAAGACATGGTATTGTCATGGAAATTCTACACAGGGACACTCGAAGTCAATCTTAAATGAATCATTGTTTATTAAAAGCACGCTGGAGACGTCCCAGTCAAATGCATAAAGTATCGGTCATGGTAGTTCCGTTAGTTCTCTTTTAAACTGCTTACACTGACATGTTATATTTACATGATTTAGCTTATTCATTATTCATAATTAATTCATCATTAACATTTGGTTCATGCGTGTGACCGACCAATACCTTAAGAGGCTTCCTCTCTCCAAGCTGAGACCTTGAAACTAAGATATCCCTTTAGATCTTAAAACACAGTTCTGGGCGTACTGCCAAATTGCATACTGATAGTGAGGATTCCTCCTCTGCACGTTCAATCAGTCACTTGCATGAGCACAGAAATTGGTTATTAGAAAAACAAACATAAAATGTTCCATCACAATATCAATAACTAGACACAACAAGCTGAAACAAACCACCTACTAAAGTATATGAAATTATTTTAAGAATGTCAAATCAAGGATAATTTAGCTATTTTTGATTTTGAATTGTAAGACCCCTTCAAGTATGAAAAAATAAAATATTAAACAACGATTTCATGACAAATTATTTTTGACCTTACTGCTATTAGCCCATACAAACGCATTGGATAACAGATTCACTAAATTTAAGAACAGTCCCTCCTAAAAAAATCTAAAATAAGTTTATTCTGAAGTGCATTCGGAAAGTATTCAGACCCTTTGACCTTTTCCACATTTTGTTACGTTACAGCCTTATTCTAAAATGTATTAAATTAAATGTTTTCCTCATCAATCTACACACAATACCCCATAATGACAAAACGAAAATGGCTTTTTAGAAGTTTTAGCAAACATATTGGGAAAACAATACTGAAATACCTAATTTACACAGGTATTCAGACCCTTTCTATGAGATTTGAAATTAAGTTCAGGTGCATCGTGTTTCCATTGATCATTCTTGAGATGTTTCTACAACTTGATTCGAGTCCACCTGTGGTAAATTCAACTGATTGGACATGATTTGGAAAGGCACACACCTGTCTATATAAGGTCTCACAGTTCACAGTGCATTTCAGAGCAAAAACCAAGCCTTGAGGTCAAAGGAATTGTCTGTAGACAATTGTCTGAGACAGGATTGTGTCAAGGCACAGATCTGGGCAAGGGTACCAAAACATTTCTGCAGCATTGAAGGTCCCCAAGAACACATTAGCCTCCATCATTCTTGAATGGATGAAGTTTGGAACCACCAAGACTCTTCCTAGAGCTGGCCGCTCGGCCAAACTGAGCAATCGGGGGAGAAGGGCATTAGTCAGGGAGATGACCAAGAACCCAGATGTCACTCTAACAGAGCTCCAGAGTTCCTCTGTAGAGATGGGAGAACCTTCCAGAAGGAACCATCTCTGCAGCACTCCACCAATAAGGCCTTCATGGTGGAGTGGCCAGGCAGAAGCCACTCCTCAGTAAAAGGCACATGACTCCCCATTTGGAGTTTGCCAAAAGACACCTAAAGGACTCAGACCATGAGAAACAAGATTCTCTGGTACGATGAAACCAAGATTGAACTCTTTGACCTGAATGCCAAATGTCACATCTGGAGGAAACATGGCACCATCTCTATGGTGAAGCATGATGGTGGCAGCATCATGCTGTGGGGATGTTTTTCAGCAGCAGGAACTGGGAGACTAGTCAGGATCGAGGGAAGGATGAACGGAGCAAAGTACAGGGAGATCCTTGATGAAAACCTGCCTCAGAGCGCTCAGGACCTCTGGGACAAAGGACAATGACCCTAAGCACACAGCCAAGACGACGCAGGACTGGCTTCTGGACAAGTCTCTGAATGTTCTTGAGTTGCCCAGCCAGAGCTCCAACTTGAACCCGATCTAACATCTCTGGAGAGACCTGAAAATAGCTGTGCAGTGGCCCTCCCAATCCAACCTGTCAGAGCTTGAGAGGATATGCAGAGAAGAATGGGAGAAACTCCCCAAATACAGGTATGCCAAGCTTGTAGCGTCATACCCAAGAAGACTCGAGGCTGTAATTGCTGCCAAAAGTTCTTCAACAAAGTACTTAGTAAAGCGTATGAATACTTATGTAAATGTGATATTTCAGCTTTTTAAATACATTTGCAAAAATTTCTAAACAATAATTTTTTCTTTGTCATTATGGGGTATTGTGTGTAGATTGATGTGGGAAAAAAAGCACTTTATTCAATTTTAGAATAAGCTTGTTTTACATACCAAATGTGGAAAAGTGGAGGGGTCTGAAAACTTTCCTAATGAACTGTATCTGAGAGATATAAGAGAGGTCAGGAAACATTTTCTTTTTTATTACATGTATTTAACTTGTTATTTTTGGCACTAAACAGTCTCTATATACACTTCTATAAATGTTTTCAACTGGTACAGGTATAGCTGCAGGAAGTAGGAGTGCTGAGGGTGCTGCAGCACCCCCTGAAAAATCTGAATAAAATAAATATATTAATTAACAAAAATGTGGCAAAAGAGTAGTTCAGGATTCAATAGTTAGAATTGTAAGAGTTGTTGCCCTGTACCATTCTCTGTGATTGTCATTCTAATGGAATCCAGAAAGAACAAAACCCTGTCCTCAAACACTTACATCAAAATGTGCAAAGTTATGGGCAAAGACACAAAACATCCACATCAAATTAAATATTTTTTCTTGGTCAAATAACATGGAAAACAACCACCTTTTGAGCAGTATTCATTGACCATCTTTACAAAGCGCTTAATGTAAATGTACATTACTTTATTGTCAGTGCTTGACTTGGGCCGGAGCTGACCACAGTGCCATACAGGCACTTATAACTTTGAGGGGATTGTGTACCAGCTTCTCTATTAAACAAAGTAGCCTATTGAAGGCCCTGATTCACACACTGAGGCAAAAAAAGGTTGATCAAAGCGGAATGAAGGCGGGATCTGCATTGAATAGCAATGGGGCGGCAGGTAGCCTAGTGGTTAGAGCGTTGGACTAGTTAGAGCGTTGGACTCGTTCTGCCCCTGAACAAGGCAGTTAACCCACTGTTCCTAGGTCGTCATTGAAAATAAGAATTTGTTCTTAACTGACTTGCCTAGTTAAATAAAGGTATAATTAATTTCCTGATTCTGCTTTCTTCAAGTTTATTTGCTGCTAGTCTGTGCATTTGTGTGACAGTAGGCTGAGTGTGTATAATGCGCTGTTCCAAGTGTCAAATTAGGGGTTGTAAGGACATGAAAAGTCATGGAAATTAGTTTATTAATTTTTGCTAATGTAATTCATGAAGGCACACTTTTAAATATGATCAATGACTTAAAAATCAACATATCAGCCATTATCGAAATGACCCTTCAGTGCCTGTCTGTGTGTGTTGTGTGTGTGCCAGTGTGAATGGACTGTTTCAGTTTTCATATAGAAATAAGTTGCATTTGCAAAGTACTTCAAGAAACTGGAAAACATACAGTATATCAAAGCAAGTATTTTTATATTCCACAAGTATTATCAGATTAACTGTCATACAGATAATTAGCAGACTCAAGTTACAAATGCTGGTAAACACAAAAGTAGTGCACTGGGCCTTTACTTGCCCTGTTTTAGTGGACCAATAAATATCTTCAGAGTGGGCAAAAACTAAATATCTGCATCCCCTCCTCCCTCCCACCCCATTGGCAAAAACATTGCATCACCCCCCACCCCAAACTACGTCCCGTGGCTATGGGTACCAGGGGGACCTTCAGGCGAGTCTTGAGTCTTGAGGCCTGTGTGCGTGCTACAGCCAAACAACTGACATGTTCATGAGAGTCTCAACTTTCCACAGAGGGGTCATATTAGTGTGTAGCCCAAACTGCTACAGACAGACAGAAGTTGGCAGATAGGCTGTACCGACTTCAGACGAGTCCCAAGACGCTTGTTGGGGTCATAGAACACAATTTTACACCAGCATTTTACGGTAACAAATACTCTTATTGTAATCTTTCGTACCGTTGTTTCCACTAACAATAATAGCACTTACAGTTGACCGGGGCAGCTCTAGCAGGGCAGAATTGTAACAAACTGACTTGTTGGAAAGGTGCCATCCTATGATGGTGCCACGTTGAAAGTCACTGAGCTCTTCCGTAAGGCCATTCAACTGCCATTATTTGTCTATGGAGATTGCATGGCTTTGTGCTCGATTTTATACACCTGTCAGCAATGTGTGTGGCTATAATAGTCAAGTCCACTAATTTGAAGGGGTGTCCACATACTTTTGTATATATGGTGTATATAGAAGACAACTTCAAGGTGTTATTGCTGTAAAATTACAGTATATTACTGTATTCTAATTACAGTACACTCTTCTAAATTATATTGAATGTATTTTTACTGCAACTCAGTAGCCAGTCAAATTTTAAATGACTCAACCTACTGGGATTTAAACTCACATCCTCCTGGTTGTGAGCAACCTGACATTTCCGGCTACACCACCATTCTGTCGTCTGAATTAGTCGCGTTGGGGGGATTTCGACTTATATTGGCTTACCCCGGCCATTTTAAGAATATTTGTCTTGACTTCAACCTGACTCAACTCATTGCAAAACCACACACAAATTAATGTAAAAAATCTAACAAACTCTTCACTGATTGACACAATTCTGACAAATTGCCCACACAAGTACTTGTCTAGTGAGGTCTTTGCTAATGATCTCAGTTATCACTGTCCTATTAGCATGTATTAGAGATACCAAACAGATTAACACTGATCTTCATAATTATGAAGAGACATTTTAAACATTTTTCTACACAAACTTTTCGTCATGATATGTATTACTCTGACATTTCCTAAGTATTTTTTTATTTACTCATATTTATTCAGGGGAGGCAAATTAAGACAAATGTCTCAGTTGCAATGGTGCCTAGATGGCAAAAATTCCTTCAACACAACAAAAAGATCAAAACTACAAGACAGCTATAAATACAATGAGATACAAAAGTATTGGGACAGTGACACATTTTTTGTTTGTTTGGATCTGAACTCCGGGTACTTTGGATTTGAAAATATACAATGACTATGAGGTTAAAGACTGTCAGCTTGAGGGTATTTCTTATCCTTAGCGGGTGAACCATATAGAAATTACATAACTTTTTGTACATTAAATCAAAGGTAATGTGCTCATCTTCACACAATACCCCATGATGACAAAGTTAACTATGTTTATATATATATTAGCAAATTTATTGCAAATGAAATAGAGAAATATCTAATTTACATAAGTATTCACACCGCTGAATCAATACATGTTAGAATCACCTTTGGCAGTTATTACAACTATAAGTCTTTCTTGGTAAGTCTGAGCTTTGCATACCTGGATTGTACATATTTGCACATTATATATTTTTTTATTCTTCAAGCTCTGTCAAATCGGTTGTTGATCATTGCTAGACAGCCTTTTTCAAGTCTTGCAATAGATTTTCAAGCTGATTATTGGTGCTCAGTAATGGGTTGTATTGGATTACCCCAAAACACAACACTTTGTATTCACGATAATTGCATTGCCACATTTTTGCAGTATTACTTTAGTGCTTTGTTACACAACGGATGGATGTTTTGTAATATGTTTTATTATGTACAGGCTTCCTTCTTTTCACTTTGTCAATTAGGCTACTATTGTGGAGTAACTACAATGTTGTTGATCCATCCTCATCCTCTTCTCTCATCACAGCCATTAAACTCTGTAAGTGTTTTAAAGTTGGGCTCAAGTTGGGCTCACTGTGAAAACCCTGAGCGGTTTCCTTCCTCTCCTGCAACTGATTTAAGAAGGACGCCTGTATCTTTGTTGTGACTGGGTGTATTGATACACCATCCAAAGTGTAATTAATAACTTCACCATGCTAAAAGGGATATTCAATGTCTGCTTTGAATTTAATTTACCCATCTACCAATAGGTGCCCTTCTTTGTGAGGCATTGAAAACCTCCCTGGTCTTTGTGGTTGAATCTGGGTTTGAAATTCATTGCTCAACTGAGGGACCTCACAGATAACTGTATGTGTGGGGTGCAGATATGAAGTTATTAATAAAAAAAGTCCATGCAACGTAATATGTGACTTGTTAAGCAAATGTTTACTCCTCGTATTTAGCAAAGGGGTTGAGTACTTAATTAGAATAAAAAAATAAACATAATTCCACTTTGACGTTGGGTATGGGTATTGTGTGTAGGCCGGTGACCAAAAAACTAAATTTAAAATGCAGGCTGTAACACACCAACATTTGGAAAAAGTCAAGGAGTGTGAATACTTTCTGAAGGCTGAATACTTTCTGAATACTTTCTCATAAATAAGAATATTGTTAGGCTACAGTGTTGTTCCCTGGGGTACAAAAAGGTCAATGGTACACACATAAGGAACTCATATGGTACTGGTTGTGCAGATAATCTATTATTATGGTACATTTTTGTGCCCAATATTTTGTAAATAAGATACAATCATCACTGTGCTCTGAAATGTAGATGTGGACAATGTACTTGTGGGGAACATTAGTGTCACACCCTGATCGGTTTCACCTGTCTTCGTGATTGTCTCCAGGATCTGTACTGACGCAGCTAGCACTGCGACGCAGCGCCTTAGACCGCTGCGCCACTTGGGAGGCCTGGTGGTGGACAATTCTTGATACACACAGGAAACTGATGAGCGTGAAAAACCCAGCAGTGTTGCAGTTCTTGACACACTCAAACCGGTAATCCTGGCACCTACTACCATAGCCTGTTCAAAGGCACTTAAATATTCTGTCTTGCTCATTTACCCTCTGAATGACACACATACACAATCCATGTCTCAATTGTCTCAAGGCTTGAAAATCCTTCTTTAACCTGTCTCCTCCCCTTCATCTACATTGAAGTTGATTTAATAAGGGATCATAGCTTTAACCTGGTCAGTTTGTCATGGAAAGAGCAGACGTTCCTAATGTTTTGTACACTCAGTGCATATGTTTTTGGAAAGTTCGTTCAACTCGCCACTAAGTCTTTATTTCAGCTGTTCAGAAATATGAGGCAGAGACATAGGATACATCATCATGATCAAAATTGGTTGACAGTTCAGAAGAGGGTGAGTAGCCACTTCTGACTCCTCTAGCTCCACAATGAGATAGGGTGCAGGCCAGGCAGCAGGCTGTTAGCCAGCCTTGCTGCTTTGTGGAGTCTGCCACTAGCACAGTCACAGTAGTCAGCTCAGCTTTCCCCATTGAAACCGTGTCTGTCAGGGCCGGTCCTTGCGGTGCTGCCACCATAGGCGAGACCAATAAATGACTAGACTAGAATAATCCCAGTAAGCAAAAGATGTCTGAAATACGTATTTTCCAGACCTTGAAGGAAGGTTCAATTTAGGTTCTGAATGAAAGGTGAAAAGGTATTTTCCGTATGTTTAAAATACATACTTTCCAAGATGTTGAAATAGCATACTTAGCATACTCCTGATGTTTTACAGACGTTGTATTTTCCGGATGTTGAAATTAGGTTCATTTTCTGTTCGGAATAAAAGTTGAAAATAAGTCATTTGTAGACGTCTATGTTTGGGTTAAATCAAGGCTGGTCTAGACCAGACAAAATCTGAAGCAAACATAGACATCTAGAATTGGTTCAGATTTGGTCCGGACCAAAAATCGATGTCTGTGGACATTGAAATCAAGGCCGGTCTGGATCGCACCAAATCTGAACCTAACATAGACGTCTACGATTGGTTCAGATTTGGTGTGGACCGGACCAAAAACCAATGTCTGTGGATGTGGAAATCAAGGCCGGTCCGGAACTGCACCGAAAGAAAACGTCCAAAAGGTGTTGGTCCGTGCTCAATGAGGTGTAGCCTACAGTGTTGCCTGAAATAGAATTTTATGAATGCCCATCTATGTGGAAAGCCTACCGTTTGTAAAACAAATTTTCTTTTTGATCAAAAATTGAAGGATACAAACTTGAAACCACTGATCATGACAATGGTGTGAAACTCCTTGACAGCAGTTGTGATTGTCCATTCCATATTGTCCATTTTAGTTTGACATGTCCTGTTTTTAGGATATGTTGTTTGTTAACATGACAGAAAATGTTTTATCTGATTGAGCGCCATTTAGAGAAACCTGCATGATGAAACCTGCATGATGTAAAAAGTGTCTGTGTCATTACATTGTCATACGTTTTATCTCCAGCCTGTAGGGAACAGAAAAGGCCACATTCTCTTTCTACCATATCCTATAGCTGCTACATGATTTATATTATATTATTTTTTGACAGAACGTTGGTGGAGCACTGCAGAGATGCATCTCTCCAACAGCACCCTGGAGAGGCGAGCTGGGAATGGACAAGCAAAATATGTTGCGCCCCCTGCTTTTGACAAATTGGGCACTCCTCACCTAAAAATCCCATATGCCACTGGTTGAGAATTGTCAGGGTTTTATTGTCAGGGAAATTGTCAGGGTTTTATGTGTTGTTGTTGGATGTGCGTCTTGGTCAGTTTAGCTCAGAAAATGCAGCCCTCGTCAACCTGCCGCCATAGGAGGGCGCCTAATCCTGCCTAATGAGCGGGCTGGAGGTGGTGTCTGTGCCTCGATCTTGGTCGGGCAAAACTAAACATGGTGGTTTTCACTTTAGCAATCTCATTGGAATAAAGACCTCCATTCCTGTCATTATTGAAAGAGATAGTTCTAGGTCCCAAGAAACAAAGAGATCTGCTGTTTCATCTGACAGTTAATGTTGATGGTTGTACAGTGGTCTCAAATAATATTGTGAATGACCTCGGCCTTAATCTGGACTCTGATCTCTCTTTTGGCGAATATATCAAGAAAGTTTCAAGAGTAGTTTTTTTCCATCTTTGTAACATTCCAACAATCTGAGTCTCATTGTCCAAAAATGGTGCAGAAAAACTAATGCTTTTGTCACTTTTAGATTAGACTACTGCAATGCACTACTCTCCGGCTAACTGGATACATTACTAAATAAACTTCAGTTAGTGCTAAATATGGCTGCTAGAATCTTGACTATAACCCCAAAATCATATTACTCCAGTGTTAGCCTCTCTACACTGGCTTCCTATTAAGGCAAGGGCTGATTTTAAGGTTTTACTGCTACCTTACAAAGCATTACATGGACTTGCCTCTACCTATCTCCGATTTGGTCCTGGCGTACATACCTACACATACGCTACGGTCACAAGACGCAGGCCTCCTTATTGTCCCTAGAATTTCTAGCCAAATCTTTGTGGGCTTTACTTGTCTCAGGTTAGTAAGTTGTTGGTCTGTTGATATCCCTCTAGTGGTGTGGGGGCTGTGCTTTGGCAAAGTGGGTGGGGTTATATCTTGCCTGCTTGGCCTTGTTCGGGGGTATCGCCGTCTCAGCCTCCAGTATCTATGCTGCAATAGTCTATGTGCCGGGGGGCTAGGGTCAGTCTGTCCTATCTGGTGAAATTCTCCTGTCTTATCTGGTGTCCTGTGTGAACTTAAATATGCTCTCTCTAATTCTCCTCTCTCCCCCCGCCCCTCCATGAGGACCTGGGCCCTAGGACCATGCCTCAGAACTACCTGGCCTAATGACTCCTGGCTGTCCCCAGTCCACCTGGTCGTGCTGCTGATCCAGTTTCTGCTGTTTTGCCTGTGGCTATGGAATACTGACCTGTTCACCGGACGTGCTACATTGTCCCGGACATGCTGTTTTCGACCCTCCCTCTCTCTACCACACCTGCTGTCTCGACCTCTGAATGCTAGGCCAACTGACATTTACTCCTGAGGTGCTGACCTGTTGCATGCTCTACAACTACTGTGATTATTATTTGACCCTGCTGGTCATCTATGAACGTTTGAACATCTTGAAGAACTATCTGGTCTTAATGGCTGTGTACTCTTATAATCTCCACCCGGCACAGCCACAAGAGGACTGGCCACCCCTCAGAGCCTGGTTCCTCTCTAGGTTACTTCCTAGGCCCCTGCATTTCTAGGAAGTTTTTCCTAGCCACCGCGCTTCTACATCTGCATTGCTTGCTGTTTGGGGTTTTAGGCTGGGTTTCTGTACAAGCACTTTGTGACATCTGAAGTAAAAAGGGCTTTATAAATACATCTGATTTGATGGAGTAAAGTGAGAAACTTGAAATTATGTGTAAAATAACACATGGGCAGAACGTGATTCGGATCCTAAGTTTGGTTTCCACTAGTTACCACAGCCACAAAAAAAAATCATGAAAACTCTGTATTCGTAGCCTGGCTTTTTAGAAAAGGCATGTTCGCCCCTAACTCAGGAAGATGTTTCCCGTTTTCAAAAAATCCTGACGTTCTACACATTTTCAAGACAACATAAACATAAGCAGGAGGCTGCACGAAGTTAGGTGTGTAAAAGAAACACATGAACAGAACATTGGGAGTTTTAGAAAACAGGAAAAGGCATCCTGCTGTTGGGACAAACACAAGTCACACAGCCACTCTGTTTAGTAATGATCAAGAGCTGTATGGAAAGGGAAAGGGGATACCTAGTCAGTTAGTTGCACAACTGAATGCAGTCAACCTCTCATTTAACCCAACCCCTCTGTGTTAAGCTACTTACCTCTCCGTGCTTATCACAATGACTTGTCTGTTCCTGTTTTCGTTTCCTGCAGAAAGAAAGTAACATGAATTAGGTATTTTATTGAACATTTTACTCCTACTCAACTATAGATACAACATGAGACCACAGTGCTAAAGGCAATGCAGATTTGATTGAATTGAACTCGTAGGTGCACTACTTTGAGCTACTCACCTACACAGCCAGACCATACAGCAGATGTTAATGCAGAGAACCACTCCTCCAATAGCAGATGGAATTGTGAAGAGCAATAACCTCCGTAGTCCATGTTCAGCATGATCTGTGTTAAGACAGACAGACAGAAACAATTGTGGTTTTCAGGAAAGTTGACAAGTCTAAAACAAGTGTTATATTCCTTTGCTTTATACCAATATAGTAAACAATTGGGAGATAATAACCAAATAATAACATTATAACATTCAGTATTGATTGTTTGCAATAATTATCACAATAATTGACATTTTGTCAAAATTCAACTTCAGAAATGTGCATATTTAAATCTAGCATTACAGGATACAGTTTCCTCTCCACGTTACAGTATAAACAGAACATTACCTCAACTACCTGAGGTTATTAATGATGGTCAAATTCCACTCCGTTATCCGTACACCACTTTGATAATCTGTGTCATTTAACTCTACATTAAAGATAGTCAGCTTTGTAGGCAGAGGGGGAATTTTCTTTCAGTTTTATTCAGTGTGTCACTATGAGAGAAAATAAGAACTGTGTCCTTCTTCCAGATGTATGATGCATTCGTCTCTGAGTTATTGCAAACCAAAGTAACAATTTCTCCCAAAGAAGCTGATATATTATTCTGATATTTTGTTGAGTCACCTGTTGACTCTATGGGAGAGAAAACAAAGAAAATGTTTTAAGTACTTTACTTTAAAGGACAGTGTGAGATTTTTTTTTGTCCTTTTAAGAAGTCATAAGAATGCAAACCGAACACAGACAGACAGGTAGATAGGCAGGCAGGCACACACACTCATACACACTGTACTATAGTCATCCACTGTAGCTTACCTGTAGAGACAAGGAACAGCATGATGACCACAGACACCAGGTCCCAGGACAGGAGTTTCAATGACGATATTGGACGTAGCTGACTGACAGAGAAAGAAATGGACAGAGTGGAGTGGAACTTCAGAGTCTGAGATCAGTGTCACAGCTAACTAACCAGGAACCACTCAGAGGGGGGCGGGACATGAGCATTTCGATAGTCTGAGGAGGATGGAGAACAGAGGAAGTGGTTGTCTGAGAGAGAAGCACAGAAGTGAGTTTGTCTTAAATATCACAGCCATTGAACTCCGAGACATCACACATATCCACTCAGCATTTTATTACTGAGTGATTTACTGTGCGCTCATAGTTGGATTTCAAGGTGAATTTCATATCCAAAAGCCCCATACCCCATCAATGATCCCGTCCCCCAAAACAGTCAGACTGGCCAATAGCTTTTTCCCCTAGACCATCAAGCTGCTCAATAGCCACTGAGCAGCTATCTGCTCCCCCACCTGCCACCTGGACTTACCCACACACCAGGGTGTCACCAGTGTTTTATGTTCATGTTAGCTCTAGTGTTATTGTGTTCCATCAGGAGTGTGACACTAAAGACTTGTGGCGAGCAGAATCACCAACCTCTGCATCATTCAAGATTGTTGCTTTGTGAGGTGGTGGTAAAATTCACATAGTCATTGCTATGTAAATGCCAGCTGAAATGTACCCAGGGCCTTGCCTTGGCTCCAAGTCAGAGCAGGTCCGCTGAAGCCATGGCCCAGTGAGACACGGGTGCCGGCCCACGTAGATGGAAACAGAAACGTCAGAGCCTTTTGGGTAAAACACTGGGGTAAATCCTCAGTGGAAATGCACCAAGAGAGTGCAGGAGTCTGGTCTAGCGGTAGCACTGCCCACTCCATACCACACATCCCCCTGGCAACAGGGATTTGAGCCCTGTCTTGGCCGTTGGTCTGAGCCATTGAAATAGATTATATTAAATGCTTTATTATCTGAGGCCCTTCTATCTAACCCTCTCTGTATTTCTGTTATAGAAATGTTGTTCTCAATGTTCACAAACTGAACTTTAATTGACCTACTCTGTCTGTAACCCAAGAGTCGTAAAGCTTTGGTTAAGATGAAACTGACAGAGACCCAGCTGCAGAGATCATTATGTCAAATGTTTATTCACCGAGAATTCTAAATCACAATAAGAACACAGTCCTTTATATATACATACAATTTAACTCCACCCCACTTTAGATGGGCTGCGTTTACAACTTACATCTTATCACTTCTAACAGCTTTCTGACCGTTTCTCCCTCCTGGGTGAAGAAACCGTTTCCTGTTATAGGGTCCGCTATAAATTGTCTGTCAACAGTTTTCCTGTTATCTCAACTCCATCCTGCTTAGGTTGCAAAATAGTAACACGATGTCTTAGTCTTTTAAAAAGTTCTAGACCTATTCCTCTAACACCTATTACATATATTTTCAGGAAAATAACATTCTTAGTAATTACTTAAACATATTATTTTAAACATATAATAATTTAGTCATTAAACATAAATCATATGAATTTATTCATAACAATCCACCCTTTGACTAAATATTATACACACAATACAATACCAATATATGTATTTACATCTCCTCCACATTAATAACTGTTCTAGGCTTATCCAATAATAACTCTTCTAGTTAGGATTTTCGTTATGATCATCATGAAAAGAAACAGTATAAACATTATTCAAATCTAAAAATTTAAAATTGTCTCATTAAACATGGTTTCTTCATAAACAAATGGACAGTTGTCATCCACCAGGTCAGGAGGCACGTCCATCTCGTTCCATTGATCAGAGCTCGGAATCAGGCCGTATCTCACCATCTGTTGAGTCATTGATTTCTCCAGAGTCCTGGAGATTAAACCTCTCACACACGGAATCACACAACACCCACACAGCACTAACACAGTCATACAGGTAAAAGTTGCCCACAACACAGTAATCATAAAATTTTTCCATTGTCCAAACATTTCATCAAACCCTCTGGTCACAGAGGTATTAACCGCTGAAAACTCTACCCAAACAATTCAAGGCTGTCAGTCCCGCCAGAGCTCTAGTAACTGTACCATCTGGGGCAATGCTGTACAACAATGTCTCCCCTACCATTCTGCAGACGCCACCCTTTCAGCCAATTAACACATCTAGAGCCAACCTATTTTGCCAGGTCATGAAGGAGGTGGCGGATAATTGTTCAGAGATTCCCATCACTGCATCTCTAGTCTTATTATAATTGATCCAATCGACATTTTTATTTATCGTTATAAAACCCTCCCCAATCTGATTTATAGCTTTGTATTCGTCTGGAACTTCTCTGGCGATGCCTATGACATCCATCCAAATAGAACTACCTGCCTTAAACCTGTCAACAACATATAATTTATACTAGAGGTGTTGAATCAGGATGTATAAAAAGATCATCAAAACTATGATGCAGCTCAAGGTACCCCATAACCCAAAAACCGCCAACCCTCTCCTGCCTTTAGCAAGTCTGCTAGGTACCACCCCATACTCACACCTCTAGGGAACACACTACAGTGATGATAGGTCGGGATAGGAAATCTTCATTAACAGAGGTGACCCCCAGACCCTATCGGTCCAGTTCTGCTCTCTAACTCTGCGTGTGTTCCACGGTGTTTGTATGTGTTCCTACCTTTCTGCAGTGGGTAACGTGGACCCAGGTTGCTCTTTCTGATATTCTAATGGCAAAGGCTGTGACCAACATAACCTGGTAGGGACCTTCCCAACGGGGCTGCTTCCAGTCCTTTTTCTCCAGAGACTGGACCCACACCCAGTCACCAGGCTGGATCGTATGCTCACCTCCTTCTGTAGTTCTTCTGTTGGGCATAAAATCTCTGACACACAGGTGTGGTTAGCAAACAACTTCTCATGTGATCTGCTACTGTATCTTCCTAACTCTAATTTCATCCTGTACTCAGGTGTGTCTATCCTAACCTACTTTTAATAATAGAATTCATGTGTCCTATACTACAATAACAATTTAAACACTGTTTCTTTCCTTTCCTCCTGGTGAGCTCAATTATTATAAAAAAAAATGTTTTATTCAAAGTAATTTGTGTTGTCGAACAATCTCTACCATATCTAACAATCATCTCTATGCTATTCATCTCTACCATACTCTACCATTTATACTCTACCATATCCCTCCTTTTGATACAAGGCTCTTCCCTTGTATCAAACTACTGCATCTCTAAAACAACAAAAACCACTAGCATCTTTTTTTGCCAAATGTCTTCCTTACTAACTGCTCCTAGCTGCTCCCACTTATTTAATCTGAAACTGGTGCCCTATCTTGGCTATCTTTTAGCAGAGTAGAACCTTTGTTCACTTCTTCTTTCAAGTTTGAGTCTGTGTAGCAATGTCGTAAAACTAACTATCTTCGCTTCCTCATCTGCCCTCCTGTCTCCATTGCAGATACTTTGTCTGGTAGGAGAACTGCCTCTAACAATATAAAATGAACCGTAGTTACCATCCCCCTTTTTCTCCATCTAGCTGCACAAGCGCTATCTGTATGAATGGCAACCTTTTTCCCTTTACCCAACGTACATGTCCTCATAAGGGCCTCAATTTCTACCTGCTGCACAGAGTAGTCTGAATTCTACCTTGAAGACCCATCTATAAGTAATTTCTCAATGGTTATCTGTAAAATCAGGCTTATGGAACACAACTTTCTCCATCTCAGTTACAAACGGACGGTCATATCTAGGGAATGCTAAAACCATATCTGATACCACCAGCTGTTTAATCTTAACAAATTGCCCTTCAACCTCAAAGGTCCATTCAATTTTTTTTTTTTTACCATAGATCAGATCACTAACTTTCCCAGTATATAAAGCAAAATGTGGGACCCACGCCCTACACCCAAGAAACTCATCATTTGTTTCTTAGTCAAAGGTTTTGTCGCCTCCAGGATGGCCTACTCACTAATTAAATTTAGGGTGCGGCCTTCCTGAGTGAGGGTGTATCCTTGGAAGATAACTTCAGATTGCCAAAACTGTTACAATTTCCTTTTCCTTACTTTATGGCCCTACTCTGCCATCTATGTCAATAACTGCAATGTACCCGTTTTTGCATCCATCACAAGTAGTAAACATATTCTACATTTCCTTAGGAGATAACAATAATCTCCTAAAGTAATAGTACAATTTAGATAGAGAATGGTATTTCTCACAAATGTTAAAGTGAAATTCTCCTGATTTCTTCAACATTCATGATGAGGTTGATTATTCCTCATCAGGAATTTATTCAAAATCCAGGGCTTTTCAGAACATTTCTATACAAATAAATCCCAGTGAGATGTTTGCAATCTCATTGATTGTTCCTACACCCATTCACATCACACACGGTATTTTAAGGTTAGTCTCTCCCTGCCATAATCATGTACAAACACTCTGTTATAGTTAATAGACCAATTTCCAATAGGCCAGTTTCCAATCAGATCTATTGATAGCTATTATACTGTAGATTATTTCTGTTAACCATTACTAAATATAACACTTTTTTACGGTCGCAAATGTATTACTTGTTCAGATGAAAGACTTTAGTTATATCTGAGCTAACTCAAATACCTCACATTTAGTATTTAGCTCGTTCTCCTCTCCTGTCTGTCCCGAACCTAGTCAGGACTCATCCTCCTCCTGTTGTCAGGTTTTGGGCGCCTCTCTTTTTTCCTATAGTTTGTTTTTGCAATCGCGGTCACGTTTTCTATCTTTTGGCAATCGCGATGATTGTGTCCCTTTCTCCCACAATGATAGCATGTGGCTGCGCATTCCCTCGCGAAGTGCCCTGTCTTCTGACAATTAAAACACTTCACCTCTTTTCCTCTCTCGCCTACACCGGTGGAACCTTTGCTCCTGGAATTCTCTCCCTTTCCTACCTGACTGTCTCGGGAGTGCCGAGAGAACTGGCAATCTGATCTGTACTATCCATGCCTGGCTTGGTTCTACCTTTTCTTCTACATCTGCCACTCTCCTGGCTAGCCCTGATCGGTTCTGTTTTGGAGAATGTGCCTGATATTTTCCCCTACCTGTCTTGATCCTGCACTGCCTGGGTCTCGGCCCATGCCCTTTCCATCTCCAACTTCCTTAATGCTGCCGTGATTTGCTCCTACTCCCTCTCCATTTCTCTCTCTCTCTCTCTGCGTGGTTCTGCACTATTCGCACCCCGATCATAAGCTGGGGGAGGCTCAGCCTGGAGCGGCAATTGCACCCTTCTCCGAGCCACCGCCACCTCGTCATCGGGGTTTCCCCTCCATGCTTGGTCTACCAGAGAAGGATATAGTTTTTGAACCCCACCCAATTGGTTGACTTTCTCGGCTGAGGGAGCGGAAGGCGGCGTTCCTTGACTCACTATGTCTTTCCTTTCCTGGCTGTCTGGGGTCTTCTTCCTATCCCCTTCTACTCTCTTTCTGGCTTCTGAAAGCCAGATTCTAGCTGTGTTTAAACCCTCTTTTCGCTGCTTATTCTCATCCTTTCTACATTCCTTATGTATCTGTTTTATCATAGATTCTAGCTTTTCTACATTTAAACGTCCATCAAATCCATACTTCTTTCTCCATTTTGGACCAAAATAAACGTTTCTCTTATCTTTTAACTCCATATAGCGCTCATCTCCCGTAAATTCGGGAACTTCTTTTGAAGATTTACTACCCATTGTCAATAATGAAAAACCTTTATATGTGTTTGACTAGTAATGTGTATGTCGCTACCCCCTATGTGTGTGTGCTAGGCTGACCCTCTATGTTCTCAATATGTATATCTATACTAGGTCTCCGTGATCTGTATGTGTGGTTCCTAATGGTTATGCTTCTATGTGTATTCCCACCACCTATGTGATATGAATTCTACCGTGTGGGATTCTCCGGTCTGGAAACTTTGATCTATAGAGGTCCTATTGATATGGACATTAAATCTCACCCGTATCCAACGATAAACTATTTTCCAGGGGTCATAATTCCCTAGTTAACCATCTATTTTCCTGTTGCTACATTGGGACTTATTGAAGTTAATATCTCATCTCTCATTCCGCTACATTAGGTTTCCGGAAGCTTTATCGATAGAGATGAATTCAATCGGACGTTAGATCTCACCCGTATACAACTATAAGCTATTTTCCAGGGGTCGTAAAGCCCTAGTTAATTTGCCTATCTTTTGTTGTTTCTTAGGACTTTTGAAGTTAATATCTTCTATCTCTCATCTCTATTTTAGGCTTCCCTCTCCTCCTATTTTGGACCTACTCTGTTGCTTAATGGTTATCGTGTTTATAGAATTACCGTCTATCTCACCAAACCTAGTTTATATCCTCACATAAGGACTTTATTTAGGCAAATATACCATTTAAGTTATCCTATTCACAAAATCACCATCTTGACACAGAGAATTTAATGTCCCTGCTTAATAACCCGTGTGAGCAAAGTACGGCTGTTATTAAGATAGTTTTATTTATGGCAGCGCCTTACCTCAGGTCATTTTCGGACCTGTCTCGTTCCCTGGATCGTTCATAGATCGTTTGAAGTTAACTTCCTGCTACTTACAAAGTAGAAACTAGTAAATCTGTTAAGAATGATTTAGCTCCTATTTTTGCTAAATTCTAAACATTTTAGAACCAAAATATCACAAACCATCCCCCTCAAAATCCGTGAATAAAAATTCCACTGACCTGTCTTGCAGACTGGGAAAAGCAATGTAGGTTGTATCTCGTCACTGTCTCTGTCGTGTTCCAGTCTCTCACCGGCCTGAATAAAACCCCAATTCAGAGGTCAGGTCTTTATCTCACGGATCTCTGATCCGCCCGTGCACGGTTGTCGGTGTCCACTGGAACTAGACAGAAACAGGTATTGAGAATCCTGCTCGAAGGACCAAATTGTTATAGAAATTTTGTTCTCAATGTTCACAAACTGAACTTTAATTGACCTACTCTGTCTGTAACCCAAGAGTCGTAAAGCTTTGGTTAAGATGAAACTGACAGAGACCCAGCTGCAGAGATCATTATGTCAAATGTTTATTCACCGAGAATTCTAAATCACAATAAGAACACAGTCCTTTATATATACATACAATTTAACTCCACCCCACTTTAGATGGGCTGCGTTTTACAACTTACATCTTATCACTTCTAACAGCTTTCTGACCGTTTCTCCCCTCCCTGGGTGAAGAAACCGTTTCCTGTTATAGGGTCCCGCTATAAATTGTCTGTCGACAGTTTTCCTGTTATCTCAACTCCATCCTGCTTAGGTTGCAAAATAGTAACACGATGTCTTAGTCTTTTAAAAAGTTCTAGACCTATTCCTCTAACACCTATTACATATATTTTCAGGAAAATAACATTCTTAGTAATTACTTAAACATATTATTTTAAACATATAATAATTTAGTCATTAAACATAAATCATATGAATTTATTCATAACAATTTCTCACTGTCATTTCATAAAATAAACCACATAAAGCGCTGCAACTCTAAGGGGTCTGACACCCCAGAACATACTACATTCTGAACTACCTCAGTGTAGAATGTAGTACATGACATTAAGATCAGTTTCACATTGACTCAATCACATTAAATCACTTGGTGTGGGGGGATAGAGAGATAGTGTAAGACAGAGAGGGAGAGAGAGAATGTGTTTCAGTGTGTTTTTTTCTTCTTCTTTGAAACAGTGTTCTGAGGAAATACCAAAGTGTAAAGGGTGTGAGGTTACCTTTTGGAACATACACTCACATTTACACAAGTATTCAGACCCTTTACTCAGTACTTTGTTGAAGCACCTTTAGCAGTGATTACAGCCTCAAGTGTTATTGGGTATGACACTATAAGCTTGGCACACCTGTATTTGGGGAGTTTCTCCCATTCTTCTCTGCAGACCCTCTCAAGCTCTGTCAGGTTGGATGGGGAGCATGGCTGCACAGGTATTTTCAGGTCTCTCCTGCGTTGCCTTGGCTGTGTGCTTAGGGTCATTGTCCTGTTGGAAGGTGAACCATTGCCCCAGTCTGCGGTCCTGAGTGCTCTGGAGCAGGTTTTCATCAAGGATCTCTCTGTACTTGGCTCCTTTCATCTTTCCCTTGATCCTGAGGTCCCTGCCACTGAAAAACATCCCCACAGCATGATGCGGCCACCACCATGCTTCACCGTAGGGATGGTGCCAGGTTTACTCCAGACATGACGCTTGGAATTCAGGCCAAAGTGTTCAATCTTGATTTCATCAGAACAGATAATCTTGTTTCTCATGGTCTGAGAGTCCTTTCGGTGCCTTTTGGCAAACTCCAAGCAGGCTGTTATGTGCCTTTTACTGAGGAGTGGCTTCCGTCTGGCCACTCTACCATAAAGGCCTTATTGTTGGAGTGCTACATAAACGGATGTCCTTCTGGAAGGTTCTCCAATCTCCACAGAGGAACTCTGGAGCTCTGTCAGAGTGACCATTGTGTTCTTGGTCACCTCCCTGACCAAGGCCCTTCTCCCCTGATTGCTCAGTTTGGCCGGGCAGACAGCTCTAGGAAAAGTATTGATGGTTCCAAACTTCTTCCATTTAATAATGATGGAGGCCACTGAGTTCTTGGGGACCTTCAATGCTGCAGAAATGTTTTGGTACCCTTCCCCAGATTTGTGCCTCGACACAATTCTGTCTCGGAGCTCTACGGACAATTCCTTCGACATCATGGTGTCACGACTTCCACCGAAGTCTGTCCCTCTCCTTGTTCGGGCGGCGGTCGACATCACCGGCCTTCTAGCCATCGCAGATCCACTTTTCATTTTTCCATTTGTTTTGTCTTTGTTTTATACACACCTGGTTTCAATTCCCCAATTACATGTTCCTTATTTAACCCTCTGTTTTCCCCAATTTGTGTGCGTTATTGTTCCTGTGATTGTCAGTCCATATTTTGGTGGACATTGGAATTGTTTGGGACTTTGTTATTTCTATTGAGTTAACTACGTTGTGTTGCTCATCTCTGCTGTCCTCGCCTGACTCAATTGCACCAGCTACACCCATTACCTGACACATGTCTTGTTTTTTCTCTGACATGCACTGTCATCTGTGGGACCTTACATAGACAGGTGTGTGCTTTTCCAAATCATGTCCAATCAATTGAATTTACCACAGGTGGACTCCAATGAAGTTGTAGAAACATCTCAAGAATGATCAATGGGAACAGGATGCACCTGAGCTAAATGTTGAGTCTCATAGCAAAGGGTCTGAATACTCATGTAAATAAGGTATTTAATTTAATACATTTGCAAAAATTTCTGAAAACCTGTTTTCAGGTCAAAGTCACGATTATTAGTCAGTTGTAAAACCGAATGCCTTCAACTGAAATGTGTCTTCCGCATTTAACCCAACCCCTCTGAATCAGAGAGGTGCGGGGGGCTGCCTTAATCGACATCCACGTCTTCGGCACCCGGGGAACAGTGGGTTAACTGCCTTGAGGTATTGTGTTGGGTTGAGCGTGCATAGATGGACACAGAGACAGGAAGGTTCTAGTCAGAAAACACGACTTTACTAGGAAACAAAATAAACATAACAAAATAACTTGGCTCTGTCCTTTTTATAATCAGCTCCGTGCCTCCGGGAACTTCGTTCCCATCTCTAGGCTCACTCCTTGCCTCTCCCTTTGTGGATATGATGTTCCACAAGATCCGTGCGCTCTGGCACCTCTGAGAACGCTGCTGTATTCCACTGGACCAACTCTAGGAGCGATTGTAATTGGCTCGGGCTGAGGTCTTCCCCCATGGAAACTTCGACAAAGGGTAGGTTCTGCTGTGGCCGGGTCCACGTTGCGCAGAGCGCCTCTCGTGCGTGCCACTTCTTCAATAGATTCACATGGTAAAGCTGGAGGGGTTTTCTCTGCCCCGGTTGACGGACCATATAATTGATGTCGCCTAACCGCTCGACAATGTCGTAGGGCCCATGCCACGTAGCCAGGAATTTGCTCTCCGTTGTGGGGATCTGAACCAAGACCTTCTCACCCGGTTGGAACTCTCGTGGTTGGGCCCCCCGGTTGTATACATGCTCCTGGGTGCGTTGCACCTGCTCCATGTGCTCCCTCACCACTGGCCAAATCGCCCTCATCCTCATCTCCTCCATGTGTTCCACCACACTGCAAAAGAGGGTCGGGTGGTCCTCCCAGACCTCCTTGGCTAGGTCCAGCAATCCGGGGGGCCGGTGGCCAGACAGGAGCTCAAACGGGGAGAACCCAGTGGACACTTGGGGTACCTCATGCACCAAGAACATCAAGTGGGGCAGCAGCTGGTCCCAGTTCCTCCCGTCTCTCTCGATTACCTTCTTCAACATCTGCTTTAGGGTCTTATTGAAGCGTTGGACTAGCCCGTCCGTTTATGGATGGTACACACGGGTCCTCACCTGTTTGATTCATAAAAGATTGCAGACATCTTTCATTACACGAGACATGAAAGAGTTGTACTCTTTTAATTAAACTCAGAAAATAAAAACTTCTTAAGATTCCATGTGAGTGCGTCTTTAAAATACGCATCTCCAACCTGTGAAAAACCTACTAAAACTGAATGAAATAGAACACTCACAAAAAATCTGACATAGCATTGTAAAAACACCAACAAACATTGGAAGCTCCTCCCTAAGTTTGTTTTATTCACTGCCCTAGCACACTCTGCCAATCCGGATGTCCTAGCCATGTCTGAATCCTGGCTTAGGAAGACCACCAAAACCCCGGAAATGTCCATTCCTAACTATAACATTTTCCGACAAGATAGAACTGCCAAAGGGGGCAGAGTTGCAATCTACTGCAGAGATAGCCTGCAGAGTTCTGTCCTACTATCCAGGTCTGTGCCCAAACAATTTGAGCTTCTACTTTTAAAAATCCACCTCTCCAGAAACAAGTCTCTTACCATTGCCACTTGCTATAGACCACCTTCTGCCCCCAGCTGTGCCTTGGACACCATATGCGAACTGATTGGCCATCATGGCACACACATAACACATTTCACAGCGAAAACAAATCAATTACCTGTTGAAGAACTTCTGCTGAGGTCATCCTAAGTGTCCAACGAAGACAATCCATGGTTCTTTTGTTAGAAAAAGTAATGTATTTTATCCATAAATCCTCCATTTGGTTCGCGCGTTATAATCAGAAACGACAGCTTCCACTCCTCCATTGAAACGTGACGCGAACTCGTTCATCTTATACCTATAAACTTGTCCAAGAACAATCAAACATAGTTTTAAATGTATCCTTAGGAACACTTTTACGTATATTTACTATTATAAATCAACCGAATATAAACTGATCGATAACGACGGTAAAAAGACACTGCTTGCGACTTCTCGGCGCTCGCGCTGGTACTGTTTACATGAAAGATACACTTCCTGGTTTGCTCTTCTTCTCTGGTCTAATTCATCCAAAATGAAAACTTACACTGTCTCCAGAATGTTGACATCTAAAGGAAGCGATGGGTACTGCATTCATATGCCCTTATATGGTCATTTTCATGAGGGAGGGGTGCCCAAATGAGCAATGTGTCAAAATCACTTTTTCCAGGACAGAAATTCCTCGGGGTTTCGCCTGCTATATGCGTTCTGTTTCACTCACAGACAAATGGTTAACGGTTTTGGAAAATTCAGAGTGTTTCCTATCCAATGGTACCAAATGTGCATATCCTATTTTCTGGGCCTGAATGGGAGGCATTTTACTTTGGGCACGCCAGGCTCTCCAAAACCGACCCCTCAGCTGCCACTCCCTAACAAGTTAACACCACGGCCATCCTACAATCTAAGCTTGATGCTCTCAATCTCACATAAATTATCAATGAACCTACCAGGTACAACCCCAAATCCGTAAACACGGGCACCCTCATAGATATAATCCTAACCAACCTGCCCTCCAAATACACCTCTGCTGTCTTCAACCAGGATCTCAGCGATCACTGCCTCATTGCCTGCGTCCGTAATGGGTCCGCGGTCAAACGACCACCCCTCATATCACTGTCAAACGCTCCCTAAAACACTTCAGAGAGCAGGCCTTTCTAATCGACCTGGTCCGGGTATCCTGGAAGGATATTGACCTCATTCCGTCAGTAGAGGATGCCTGGTTATTCTTTAAAAGTGCTTTCCTCACCATCTTAAGTAAGCATGCCCCATTCAAAAAATGTTGAACCAGGAACAGATATAGCCCTTGGTTCACTCCAGACCTGACTGCCCTTGACCAGCACAAAAACATCCTGTGGCGTACTGCATTAGCATCGAATAGCCCCCGCGACATGCAACTTTTCATGGAAGTTAGGAACCAAGGCAGTTAGGAAAGCAAACAGAAATTTGCATTCTGTAGCACTAACTCCAAAAAGTTCTGGGACACTGTAAAGTCCATGGAGAATAAGAGCACCTCCTCCCAGCTGCCCACTGCACTGAGGCTTGGAAACACTGTCACCACCAATAAATCCGCGATAATTGAGAATTTCAAGAAGCATTTTTCTACGGCTGGCCATGCTTTCCACCTGGCTACCCCTACCCCGGTAAACAGCCCTGCACCCCTCACAGCAACTTGCCCAAGCCTCCCCCATTTCCCCTTCACCCAAATCCAGATAGCTAATGTTCTGAAAGAGCTGCAAAAACTGGACCCCTACAAATCAGCAGGGCTAGACAATCTGGACCCTCTTCCTAAAACTATCCGCCGAAATTGTTGCAACCCCTATTACTAGCTTGTTCAACCTCTCTTTCGTATCGTCTGAGTTCCCCAAAGATTGGAAAGCTGCCGCGGTCATCCCCCTCTTCAAAGGGGGAGACACTCTAGACCCAAATTGCTACAGACCTACATCTATCCTACCCTGCCTCTCTATGTCTTCGTCGAAAGCCAAGTTAACAAACAGATCACCGACCATTTTGAATCCCACCATACCTTCTCTGCTATGCAATCTGGTTTCAGAGCTGGTCATGGGTGCACCTCAGCCACGCTCAAGGTCCTAAATGATATCATAACCGCCATCGATAAGAGACATTACTGTGCAGCCGTATTCTTCGACCTGACCAAGGCCTTCGACTCTGTCAATCACCACATTCTTATTGGCAGACTCAACATCCTTGGTTTCTCAAATGATTGCCTCACCTGGTTCACCAACTACTTCTCAGATCGAGTTCAGTGTGTCAAATCGGAGGGCCTGTTGTCCAGATCTCTGGCAGTCTCTATGGCGGTGCCACAGGGTTCAATTATCGGGCCGACTCTCTTCTCTGTATACATCAATGATGTCGCTCTTGCTGCTGGTGATTCTCTGATCCACCTCTACGCAGACGACACCATTCTGTATACTTCTGGCCCTTCTTTGGACACTGTGTTAACTAACCTCCAGACGAGCTTCAATGCCATACAACTCTCCTTCTGTGGCCTCCAACTGCTCTTAAATGCAAGTCAAACCAAATGCATGCTCTTCAACCGATCACTGCCCACACCTGCCCGCCCGTCCAGCATCACTACTCTGGATGGTTCTGACTTAGAATACGTAGACAACTACAAATACCTAGGTGTCTGGTTAGACTGTAAACTCTCCTTCCAGACTCACATTAAGCATCTCCAATCCAAAATTAAATCTAGAATTGGCTTCCTGTT
Source organism: Brachymystax lenok tsinlingensis (assembly GCA_030435695.1). Classification (NCBI taxonomy): domain Eukaryota; kingdom Metazoa; phylum Chordata; class Actinopteri; order Salmoniformes; family Salmonidae; genus Brachymystax; species Brachymystax lenok. Next base: position 16,720,654 of record CM059781.1, read on the forward strand.
TCGCAACAAAGCATCCTTCACTCATGCTGCCAAACATACCCTCGTAAAACTGACCATCCTACCGATCCTCGACTTCGGCGATGTCTATTCTAAAATAGCTTCCAACACCCTACTCAACAAATTGGATGCAGTCTATCACAGTGCCATCTGTTTTGTCACCAAAGCCCCATGTACTACCCACCACACCTTTCCTTCCAGTTCTCTGCTGCCAATGACTGGAATGAACTGCAAAAATCACTGAAGCTGGAGACTCATCTCCCTCACTAGCTTTAAGCACCAGCTGTCAGAGCAGCTCGCAGATCACTGCACCTGTACATAGCCCATCTGTAAATAGCCCATCCAACTACCTCATCCCCATACTGTATTTATTTATTTATCTTGCTCCTTTGCACCCCAGTATCTCTATTTGCACATTCATCTTCTGCACATCTACCATTCCAGTGTTTAATTGCTATATTGTAATTACCTCGCCACCATGGCCTATTTATTGCCTTACCTCCCTTATCTTACCTCATTTGCACTCACTGTATATATACTTTTTGTTTTCTTTTTCTACTCTATTATTGACTGTATGTTTTGTTTATTCCATGTGTAACTCTGTGTTGTTGTATGTGTCGAACTGCTGTGCTTTATCTTGGCCAGGTCGCAGTTGTAAATGTGAACTTGTTCTCAACTAGCCTACCTGGTTAAATAAAGGTGAAATATATATGTATCTTTTTTTTAATCATTACAAGTGTGTTGTGTGTGGGTGCCTGCAAACCATGAGGCAAAACAAACAAAAATGGCCAGGCCCTATTTAATTTGGTAGTTGACGGCCTAATCCAGATACCTTTATGCTAACTACACTGCAGAATTTCACTCACTGCTCTCCTAAGACTATAATACTTTTCTTGCCTCACACCCAAGCTAACTGGCTAAAGTTGGCTAGCTTGCTAGCTAACGCTACTTCCAGACACAAACAAGAAACATCTCTTCACTCTCCATTCTACTCACCTAGCAGAGCTGGTTAGGCTTTTTACATGTTTATTCAAAACATTGGTGACGAACTGTGCTGCTGGCAATAATTCAAATTATGTTATTTCCCTAACGTTTACTGACACTGGCCATATTCAACTGGCATTGAGCATTCATGAATTCATCAGCTATTCTATGCTCTGGTACATTCAAACCAGTGCTCTAAAATCCTAACAAAATAGCCAGAGGGAAATAAAAAGTAAAAAAAGCACCCAATTTAACAATGTCCATACTCAAATTACTTCACAAATAGTATGGTTAGTGCGATTACGCTGATAGAACGCCATCATCAATACGCTGGTGTACTGAGCTAATGATTCTTCTTTTATATCATTGTGCTAAGTCACAATTACATCCCTGAATTCTCTAAGATTGGAATTTTCCTTTCAGGTTTGTTGGTTTTTTATCACCGAGACATCACTTAATCAGTTGCCAGCCCAAGCTCCATAAACACTCCTCTTAGTTATCAAATCAAACTTTATTTGCCAATTGCGTCGAATACAACAAATGTAGACTTTACCGTGAAATGCTTACTTACAAGCCCTTAACCAACAGTGCAGTTCAAGAAGAAGAAAATATTTACCAAGTAGGCAAAAATAAAAAGTAATAATAAAAAGTAACACAATAACGAGGATATATACAGGGGGCACCGGTACCGAGTCAGTGTGCAGGGGTACAGGCTAGTTGAGGTAATCTGTACATGTAGGTGACTATGCATAGGTAACAAACAAACAGCAAGTAGCAGCAGTGTACGAGAGGGGAGAAGGGGGATGTAAATTTACATTGATGTAAATCAATGTAAATTGTCCGGTGGTGATTTTTATGAATTGTTCACCAGTCTAATGGCTTGAGGGTAGAAGCTTGGTCCCAGTGATGTACTGGGCCGTTCGCACTACCCTCTGTAGCGCCTTACAGTCAGATGGCGAGCAGTTGCCATACCAGGCAGTGATGCAACTGGTCAGGATGCTCTCGATGGTGCAGCTGTGGAACCTTTTGAGGATCTGGGGACCCACGTCAAATCTTTCTCCTGAGGGGGAAAAGGTTTTGTCGTGCCCTCTTCACAACTGTCCTGGTATGTTTGGACCATGATAGTTCGTTGGTGATGTGGACACTAAGGAACTTGAAACTCTTGACCTGCTCCACAACAGCCCCGTCAATGTTTCCTGTAGTCCACGATCAGCTCCTTTGTCTTGCTCAAATTGAGGAAGCTCACTCTGACCTCCTCCCTATAGGCTGTCTCATCGTTGTTGATGATCAGGCCTACCACTGTTGTGTAGTCAGAAAACTTAATGGTGTTGGAGTCGTGTTTGGCCACGCAGTCGTGGGTGAACAGAGAATACAGGAGGGCCCCAGTGTGTGTCCTAAGAACCTTACTCTATTAAATAAAACAACAATTTGGTGCATAAATATAACATAATCTTGTAATCTTGCTACCACAAGGTTTAGTAGATCATTTCTTCCATCCTAGCCAAATTTCCTCATCTGTTTTGGTACTTCCCTTTTGCACTACACTTTTCCGTGTGCTAACTTTTACTATACCACAGGTCAATATAGTTTTCCAGTCTAACTGTTTATCCTGACCTCTATCCACCATTTATAGTGACAATAGCGGTAGGTGGATTGTGTGTCCATGAAAGACTGCATGAAAGAACAGTGAATACATGACACACCGCTCAAAAAGCTCCCCTATTAATAACATAGGCTAGCCTACAATACCACAATGCAATGAATAATTGCATTATTGTTTTCAAGTGAGAACAAAATTCAACTCTAGGCTGCAGTGAAAATGTAATTTGAATAACGGTGCAAAATCCCTGTGATTTGAATGTTCGTTTATTTATCAGGGACAATGCAGCGCACATTATTACATACATAATTATCACAGTCAGCCATAATAATATGTGTAGATGTGTTGCATAAAAGGTTTCCTAGCCAATAGGCTAATTTGCAACCCCAGTCCCAGTCCCTGATAAGTTGTGGATCTACTCTGGACAGTTTATAGCGTCTAGAAAGGCACAGTAGCAGGCCAGTCTGGCTTTATTTTTTACTTATGGTACTGAGATGCGCTGTCTATTGCAGATCATCAAGTCATCCTGTAACAACGTGGCCACATATGCCCCCGGCAGGCAGAGTTATTCAGGAAAGCTTAAAGCTGCAATATGGAACTTTTGGGGCGCCCTAACCAGATTCACATAGAAATGTGAGTTATAGATCTGTCATTGTCATTGAAAGAGAGTCTATGAAGCAGTATATCTGTTCTATGTGCACTATTTCTATGCTTCCCATTCTTAAATTTCGTTTTTGCATCTGAAATACAATATTTTTGGTTATGGAAAATATATTTCACAGCGGTTTGAATTGTACAATGATTATTTACACTATACTTGCTAGTTTAGTCACATAAACTGACATTTGGCAAACTATTAGAATTTTTGCAACCAGGGAATGTCAGAACGATTTCAGCATAGGGCACCTTTAACGGCCGCTCTGCCTCCTCTCCAATCCGAGCAGCTATTCCTTGCGCACCTAGAACCTAACGCTTCAAAATAGCCTAAATATTTATCATGTAACTTTTAAAATGTCTAAAATTACATGTCGGATGAAAAATGACAGGCCTGATGGAAACAGCATTTGTGTCTGTAAACTTTCCAAATGTTGACAAAACAAAATACGCAAGATTTTACCGTTTTTGTGACGGTAAAATTCATCATGCGAGAATTGGCGGTAGAAATGCCTTTATGCACAAATATTGATATTATTACCATCATATTAAAGTAAAACTGTAGTCACATGATGACATGTTGTTTAGTCCTATCACTACGACTCGGGAAAGCATGCCGTTTATTAGGCTACAGATGAAATAAGTTATGATGAACTTCGCAGGGTGGTGAAAGTGCAGGGTGATGAGCTTGATGCTCTTTTTCAATACATATCGAGGGTCTTGATGTCTTGATTGATGCTTGGCTGCAGTTTGACAAATACAAATAATATTGCTCTTTTGTCCATAATAATCTCATGTAGTCTATACTAGCACTCTGTCTGTGTGCTGTTGGCTAGAGCACAAGTGCCAAGACCTGAGTGGGCACATTCGCTATACAGTGCATTCGGAAAGTATTCAGACCCCTTGACTTTTTCCACATTTTGTTATGCTAGAGCCTTAATCTAAAACGGATTAAATAGTTGTTTTCCCTCATCAATCTACAGAAAAATACCCATAATGACAAAACAAAAACAGGTTTTTAGAAATGTTTGCAAATTTATGAAAAGTAAAAAATGGAAATATCACATTTAAATAAGTATTCAGACCCTTTACTCAGTACTTTGTCGAGTCACCTTTGGCAGCGATTACAGACTCAAGTCTTCTTAGATATGACGCTACAAGCTTGGCACACCTGTATTTGGGGAGTTTCTCCAATTCTTCTCTGCAGATCCTCTCAAGCTCTGTCAGGTTGGATGGGGAGCAACACTGCACAGCTATTTTCAGGTCTCTCCAGAGATGTTAGATCGGGTTGAAGTCTGGGCCACTCAAGGACATTTAGAGACTTGTCCCGAAGCCACTCCTGCGTTGTCTTGGCTATGTGCTTAGGGTTGTTGTCCTCTCTGCCTCAATTCTGACTTGTCTCCCAGTCCCTGCCGCTGAAAATCTTCCCCACAGCATGATGCTGCCACCACCATGTCCTCCAGACGTGACGCTTGGCAATCAGGCCAAAGAGTTCAATCTTGGTTTCATCAGAACAGATAATATTGTTTCTCATGGTCTGAGAGTCCTTTAGGTTGCTTTTGGCAAACTCCAAGCGGGCTGTCATGTGTCTTTTACTGAGGAGTGGCTTCCGTCTGGCCATAAAGGCCTGATTGGTGGAGTGCTGCAGAGATGGTTGTCCTTCTGGAAGGTTCTCCCATCTCCACAGAGGAACTCTGGAGCTCTGTCAGAGTGACCATTGGGTTCTTGATCACCTCCCTGACCAAGGCCCTTCTCCCCGATTGCTCAGTTTGGCTCTAGAAAGAGTTTTGGTGGTTCCAAACTTCCTCCATTTAAGAATGATGGAGACCACTGTGTTCTTGGGGACCTTCAATGCTGCAGAAATGTTTTTGGGCACCCTTCCCCAGATCTGTGCCTCGACACAATCCTGTCTCGGAGCTCTACAGACAATTCCTTCGACCTCATGGCTTGGTTTTTGCTCTAACATGCACTGTCAACTGTGGGACCTTACATAGACAGATGTGTCATGTGCCTTTCCAAATCATGTCCAATTAATTGAATTTACCACAGTTGGACTACATCAAGTTGTAGAAATCTCTCAAGGATGATAATGGAAACAGGACACACCTGAGCTCAATTTTGAGTCTCATAGCAAAGTGTCTGAATATTTATGTGAATAAGGTATTTCTTTTTCCTTTTTTAAAATAAATGCATACATATCAAACTAATGCTTCTACATATGCATTGCTTGCTGTTTGGGGTTATAGCCTGGGTTTTGTATAGCACTGATGTAAAAAGGGCTTTGTAAATACATTTGATTGATTGGTTGATATTCTTTTTTATGTAATCCATTTTAGAATACGTCTGTAGCGTAACAAATTGTGGAAAAAGTCAATGGGTCTGAATACTTTCCGAATGCATAGTACACTGTAACACCATTCTTTGGGGGGACAAAACAATCAGTAGAGTTGAAAAGGCAATGGAAACCCATTTAAATTGTCTTTTTTTATACAGTGCATGGAAATTTAACAGGAAAAGTATTGTCATGTGTATTACGTCATCATGCACTCTTTTATCCAGAACAAGTCAATTTGATGGAAATAGATCTCTGGAGGTAAAATGCACATGTTTTTCTGCAGATTTTAGAATATATGCATGAAAATATGTCTGGAAATTGGTGGGAACCTAGCTAATAACGAGGTTTACATCCAACCTTTTATGTAAGTAAAGTACATGTCAGATAAAAAAAATGCAATGACATCATTGGAAAGTACACAGTTTACTAGGCTACAGATGAAATACAATGCATTCGGAAAGTATTCAAACCCCTCTACTTTTTACACATTGTGTTACATTACAGCCTTATTCTAAAATGTATTAAATACATGTTTTTTTGTCATCAATCTACACACAATAACCCATAATGACAAAGTGAAAACAGGTTTTTAGAACATAAGAATTCAGACCCTTTGCTGAGACTCGAAATTCAGCTCAGCTGCATCCTGTTTCCTTGAGATGTTTCTACAACTTGATTGGGAGTCCACGTGTGGTGAATTCAATTGATTGGACATGTTGGAAAGGCACACACCTGTCTATATAAGGTCCCACAGTTGACAGTGCATGTCAGAGAAAGAACCAAGCCATGAGGTTGAAGGAATTGTCCTTAGAGCTCCGACAAGATTGTGACGAGGCACAGATCTTGGGAAGGGTGCCGCAAAATTTCTGCAGCATTGAATGTCCCCAAGAACACAGTGGCCAGAGACATGAAGACTCTGGCAAGTGTGCTAGTCCAGTGTCACTTTGATTATGCCTGCGTCATGGTTCACCAGCAGCCACAAACATCTAAAGAATAAGCTACAGACCAGCCAAAACAAGCTTGTAAGAATTGTACTTAAACTCCCCCCTCATGCTCATCCGGAAGTTAAGCATATTTTTGTCTATATCTCTGGAATCTGTCTGTATGTATCTATGTAATTGTATATCTATTTATGTCAGAAGATAGGGCCCACAATGGAATTAAGTCCCCGACTTTGTGAAATCCAGGTCACTTTTTAAAAATTATTTGTTCTGAGTGTATACATGGAATTTATTTCTTCTGACCAATGAATCAATCCAAACTGTACAGCTGCCATTTGATGAATGGAAAGAAACATCTGTTACAAAACACCAAAAAGTTTAATTTAATTCTGAGATTGTCAAGCCAAGCCCTCGATACTGGGTAGGTCTACAAGGTAGAGAGGAATGTATTTTCTGTCCCCTACCTTTTCTCTCTCTCTCTCCCTCTTGCACACAAACACACACTCACTTTTGCTCTCTCTCTGTCTACATTTCTCAAAGGCATAAAAACAATCAAACAGGCATGTGTGTTTAACATTTCTGGTTCCCCCTTTATTTGTATTGTCTGGATAGTCCATCTGTACATGGTCATACTATCAACAAACTATCTGTTGATAAGCAACTGCTTGCTAAGGTTACTGTTAGGGTTAGGGCAAGGGTTAAGTTTAGGGTTAGGATAAGGGTTACGGTTAGGGCTAGTAGATACAGTAGTTAGTTGAAATGTTACTGATGTAGATAGTCTGTTACAGTCTGTAGAGCATATACAGATGAACTATCCAAATAAAGTGTTACCAATTTCTGTCCATGGCTGATAGGTGTTTGGTTCAGGTACTATGTAAACAATGATGAAGGGGAGTGAGATGACTTCTGCCCATCTGTCCTGCTCCTCTACCCCTGGTCCCTCACCTCATACGGGGTAGAGAGAGGACCACCTTCCCTATTGTGAATATGAATGTAGGATCCTTTTTGTGTGTGTAAGGGACTGTGCATGCATGCGTGTGTATGTCTGTGTGCATGTGTGTCTGTAGTTAGAGCGGGGGCTTCACATTGTGTCAGGCTCAATGGAGTGGAGCAATGACGAATTGCTGAATTGCATTCCTGATCTGTTCTGTTTGCCTCCATTTTCCAGTTGTTCCTTTTCACGCTGCTCATTAAGATAATATCTCACCATCAGCCCCTGATGAATAAAAGGCTTACAGAAAGGCAAGGTCAGTGTTTATTACTATAAGCCAGTCACTTAGACCTATCCAACAAAACAAGCCTTGTTGTAGGCAAGCTAGCAGGGTACATTGAGGCTTCATTTCAGTTACATTTTCCAATGCTTTGTCACTGTTTGTCTATCCCCATTGGATACCAAGACATTCTAGGCCATTATGTGCTGTAGGTCTACAACTGTTTCTGATCTCACCTCCATTTGGAGTGAAAAGCCCTCCCTTGTTTTGGTTTCATATCCCAGCATGCCAGTGAAAGGTCACTCTCTGAATACAGGAGATGGGTGGAAAATGAAAAACAAATACAGACATCCCTTTGGGGGGAAAGATTTCCATTAGTAATGGAAACACATGGAAATGTGATTTTGTCTGATCATAAGAAGGTGCTTGTTGTCATGAGGATGTGCACAAGGGGCTTCTTTGCATTTCAACTAGAGCCATGCAACTCAAAGCACATGTGTAGATTCAAGGGAACATTATGGTCCTTGCACCTATTTAAACAGGTATATACACTGAGTATACCAAATACTAGGAACAACTTCCTAATGGACTCTACAAGGTTCCACAGGGATGCTGGCCCATTTTTACTCCAATGCTTCCCACAGTTGCTTCAGGTTGGCCAGATGTCCTTTGGGTGGTAGACCATTCTTGATACACACAGGAAACTGTTGAGTGTGAAAAACACAGCAGCGCGGCAGTTCTTTGACGTAAACCGTTGCGCCTGGCACCTTCTACCATACCCTGTTCAAAGGCATTTACATCTCTTGTCTTGCCCATTCACCCTCTGAATGGCACACATAAAATCCATGTCTCAATTGTCTCAAGGCTTAAAAGTCCTTCCCATCTAAAACCAACCCATCTATACAGTCAACTAAGATGACCAGACCCAGCTGCTAATGCATTAGTGCCTATGTGAGAGCCACCCCACAATTAAACAGACTGGAAATGCAAATTCTTTTCAATGGTAAACGGCCTGAGTGGGACATAATTTATCAACCGTCTTTGGTTGCATTGTGGTAGGCTCAATTGTCAGCCAATAATTAGAGTGATTTTGTTTAACCAATGTAAACATGACCAAAGATGTGACTGACAGTATATATATACACAAATGAATGTGATGAGGCTCTGACTTACCAATTTATTGTACAATGTATAGACATTTTAGTTTGTGAGTGTCATTTGGAGGTTAGAAGCATGGCCAGGAAAAACTCTGGTTGGCGTCTGGCTTTCTTGATACACTGGCTCGATTAAATATGTATCGTCGAAGACCAGCACTATAGAGCGCTTGAAATTTAAAAGCAATTTCCTATTGAGCCGACATATACCAGAAAAGAAGAATAGAGCCCTAGCTCACCTGTTATGTCTGGTCCCACTCAGTTCATCTTCTAGCAGGTTAATGCTGTGGGAATGAAATCCCAGAGTCAACAGAAGACCAAACAGGAATCAGAAATGGCGCACACAAACTGTCTGGTAGAAGAGTTGAAATGGGAGAAAGAAGACACTACAGTTTATCAATGCTTGTGCTTTTTTTAATAATCCCATTATCTCTATGAGGTCATAGTTTGGTTTGTTATACAATGGATTTAAAGGAAATTAAAAGACAAATGAAAATATCCCACCAACGGTAAACAGTACTGTTCTTTAGAGTGGTGTCCCTCCCCCAATTAAAAGATGGGTAAGAGAGCTTAGAGGTCACTGATAGAATCCCTATACATACTTACAACACAAACCGTCGCAGGCTCGTACATGTACACACACACACAACGACAGAAATAGTCAAAACGATGGAGCTAGAGAAGATAGAATTCCATTAATCTTCACAAAATACGATTTTATTTCACAAAGTCTTCTTATTCCATTTTTAAGTTCCTTATCCTTTGCTGGGAAAATCCATAGATTTTTTTACTGATTTGAAAAAGTTGGTATACAGCTAGCTAGCTGTACAGTCCTCCAATGTGGTTTATCTCATTCCTCTTCGACACTCAAACCTTATAGTCAGAGATTTAACACACAAAAAAAGAAACACTTGAGGAACAGTTTAATTGTGACATTGAAGCACAACAATCCCATACATTCAGACATTTCTGAAGGGACCAAATGAAATGCTTGTGGCAAAAGACAAGTACTGGGCTATGTAGATCCCACAAGCCATTAACGGCATCACTCCTCTCCCCTACATGTTTCATGCCAGAGAACCAATCTGTGTCTGTCATTCCTTACTATCTATGTTTTAATCCATCTATCTCTTATCTGCTGTGACACATTCCATCCATGTTCTGTATATGAGCTCACAACATTCGAGGTCCAAGGTTCTATGAGTTGTGCGTTAGAACATTCCAGGCCCTGGGCTGAACCCCATGTCCATGTCCATGCCACGCGGCCTCATCTGCCCCCCCATCATCATCATCGTTGTCTGCTGGGGGGGGACGCCCATGCCTTGCAGTGACATCATCATGTTGGGCGACCCCCCAGGCCCAGGGTGGTTGTAGAGTACCCCCCTCTCCTTTCCCTGCATCATGCCCCCTGGACCTCCCTGTGACATCATCCGGTGCTGAGGTCCCATCATGCCCTGACCCATGAATCCTGGGGGCCCATGTGGCCGCATAGGATTGTGGGAAGGGTTTCCCATAGGCATGTCCTGGGGGCCCATAGTGCCTCCCGGCCCCCCGGGCATCCCCCAGCCCCTGCATGGGCATGCCCATCCTTGCGGGGCCCTCCCCCATCATCCCCTGCATCATTCCCTGCATGTGTGGAGGTTTCCCCCCTGGGCCGAGGCCATCTCCTCCTCCCCTAGGGAAGTAGGACAGCGTCTGGCTGGGCTTTTCTGATGGGATGATCCTGGACAGGTCAAACTCTGGCATACCGGACGCTCCGGTTCGCATCACCTCATGCAGGTCTGCATCACTGAACTCTCCGTGCATGTTGAACTGTGGTCCTCCAGGGTTGTTGGGCCTACCTACATCGCCTCCACCTCCAGGAGGCATGTTCCCCATCCGACCCCCCATGGGACCCCCTTCTCCCTGGAAGCCCATGGGGTGTCCTGGGAAGCCCTGGGGCCCAGGGCCGTTGTGGGGGGAGTAGGCGCCCTGCTGGGAGGGGGACTGGGGAAGGGGGTAGCCCTGCCCTCGGTGGGGGTAGCCCATGCGCCCCTGGGGCATCATCTGGGGGTTGCCCATGCCTTGGTCCTGGGGGTTGGGATGCATCATCATGCCATGAGGCATCATGCTGGATGGGTTTGGGGAGGGCATCTGCTGGGGCATGCCATGGGAGAGGGGCTGTGAGCCCATGGGGGTCATACCCAGGGGACTGAGGACAGGCATGGGGCCAGAGGAGCCGGGGCCCATCATACGAGGAGGACCTTGGTGGTGGTTCATTCCCATACCTACAGAGGGCCACAGAGAGAGAGAGAGGGACATTAGTGCACAGACAGCATGTTATAATTTAATTCCTCTTCAATCAAGTCGAGCAAAGCATAAAGTCAAAGCTCTAAGAAAAAGTGTTACAAAATACATAAATTAAATCGCAAAAAACATTTATTTACAAAATTATTGAATGCGGTATGACATGACATCTAAGCATGTCTCCGTCCACTCACCATTGTTGTTCATGGATGGCAGGTTCGGGGAGCGCGCAGGGGGCGAGTCATCGTCTGAGCTCGCCACGGTCTTGATGGCATCATGGTAGAGGGGGGTGGAGCTGGGCATGGCAAACTTGGACATGCGTGACATCATGATGGAGAGAGGGTTCTGGGATAGCGTAGGTTCGGGGGGTAGGGAGTAAGGGCTGCCGGTCGGGGCGCCGCCTGGACCCCCCTGGAGGGGCAAGGAGCCAGACTGGGCTCCTGACGAAGGGGGGGCCGAGAGGGGGCCATTACCACCTGTTGAGAGATGAAAGTAAACTCTTTACATGAGTCCTATTCATTAAGTAGCAAAAAATACCCTGGTTTACCCTGGTTACTTTGAAAGAAGGGACAATGTGGCAAACACATTTCAGGTTGACATACAATATATGTAATTGTAAATAATGACATGTAAAGTCCATGGAGAGCCTGTTCAACCTCTCTTTCGTATCGTCTGAGTTCCCCAAAGATTGGAAAGCTGCCGCAGTCATCCCCCTCTTCAAAGGGGGAGACACTCTAGACCCAAATTGCTACAGACCTATATCTATCCTACCCTGCCTTTCTAAGGTCTTCGAAAGCCAAGTTAACAAACAGATCACTGACCATTTCGAATCCCATCGTACCTTCTCCGCTATGCAATCTGGATTCCAAGCTGGTCATGGGTGCACCTCAGCCACGCTCAAGGTCCTAAAGGATATCATAACCGCCATCGATAAGAGACAATACTGTGCAGCTGTATTCTTCGACCTGGCCAAGGCTTTCGACTCTGTCAATCACCACATTCTTATCGGCAGACTCAACAGCCTTGGTTTCTCAAATGACTGCCTCGCCTGGTTCACCAACTACTTCTCAGATCGAGTTCAGTGTGTCAAATCGGAGGGCCTGTTGTCCAGACCTCTGGCAGTCTCTATGGGGGTGCCACAGGGTTCAATCCTCGGGCCAACACTTTTCTCTGTATACATCAATGACGTCGCTCTTGCTGCTGGTGATTCTCTGATCCACCTCTACGCAGACAACACCATTCTGTATACTTCTGGCCCTTCTTTGGACACCGTATTAACTAACCTCCAGATGAGCTTCAATGCCATACAACTCTCCTTCCGTGGTTCCAACTGCTCTTAAATGCAAGTAAAACTAAATGCATGCTCCTCAACCGATCACTGCCCACACCTGCCCGCCCGTCCATCATCACTACTCTGGACGGTTCTGACTTAGAATATGTGGACAACTACCTAGGTGTCTGGTTAGACAGTAAACTCTCCTTCCAGACTCACATTAAGCATCTCCAATCCAAAATTAAATCTAGAATCAGCTTCCTATTTCATGCTGCCAAATTTACCCTTGTAAAACTGACTATCCTACCGATCCTCGACTTCGGCGAGGTCATTTACGAAATAGCCTCCAACACTCTACTCAACAAATTGGATGCAGTCTATCACAGTGCCATCCGTTTTGTCACCAAAGCCCCATATACTACCCACCACTGCGACCTGTATGCTCTCGTTGGCTGGCCCTCGCTTCATATTCGTCGCCAAACCCACTGGCTCCAGGTCATCTATAAGTCTTTGCTAGTTAAATCCCCACCTTATCTCCGCTCACTGGTCACCATAGCAACACCCACCCGTAGCACGCTCTCCAGCAGGTATATTTCACTGGTCATCCCCAAAGCCAATTCTTCCTTCGGCCGCCTTTCCTTCCAGTTCTCTGCTGCCAATGACTGGAACGAACTGCAAAAATCACTGAAGCTGGAGACTCCTATCTCCCTCACTAGCTTTAAGCACCAGCTGTCAGAGCAGCTCACAGATCACTGCACCTGTACATAGCCTATCTGTAAATAGCCCATCTAACTACCTCATCCCCATACTGTTACCTATTTTATTTATTTTTGCTCCTTTGCACCCCAGTTCTCTACTTGTACACTCATCTTCTGCACATCTATCACTCCAGTGTTTAATTTCTATATTGTAATTATTTCGCCACTATGGCCTATTTATTGCCTTACCTCCGTTATCCTACCTCATTTGCACTCACTGTATATATACTTTTTTCTATTGTATTATTGACTGTATGTTTGTTTATTCCATGTGTAACTCTGTGTTGTTGTTTGTGTTGCACTGCTTTGCTTTATCTTGGCCAGGTCGCAGTTGTAAATGAGAACTTGTTTTGAACTAGCCTACCTGGTTAAATAAAGGTTAAATAAATAAATAAAAGATGAATTCATTTAGATACAATGAAGTTACATGGCCACAAGGGGGTGCAATTTACCTGAAATGGGAAAATGTTTTCTGCTTAGGGAAAATGTGTTTACATGGATGAGAATGCTGCTTTCAATTGACTTATTGACTTATAAATGATTTGAAGCTGATGGAGACAAATTCTAGCCTGTACTCCCAGATATACAACAGAGGTCTGTTTAGACTGCCTGGACAACAGACAGAGTGCTGAAAGAGGAGGGACGTTACAAAACAGCCCTCTATTCAAGACATGATGTCATCTTCACCCAATCATGCATCCCCATCAGGTAGTAAGTATAATAAAAACTCTCAAAATGAATATTATCTCGGTCTTGAACTCAATATTAGTAATGTTGTTTATCACAGCAGGTAAGAGAAAGAAATGAGAGCAAGAAGAGAGCAGTGGAAGGAGAAAGAAGAGAAATCCAGAAAAGTACTGTACCTTGCTCCATATTTCCCATCATGTTAGGTGAGGTCATACTGAGGGGGGTTTTACCCCCTTGCTGCTGGGGGATTCCTGGGCTGGGCATGGGGGGTTTTGGGGAAGAGGCCCACCCTGGAGAAGGGTTGGGGAGGGACGGGGACCTCATATTTACAGGGGAGGCACCAGCAGACCCCATCATAGAGTGAGGAGATTTCATGGGAGCCGAGTTGGCAGTGTTAGGGGGGCCATTGGGTCCCGGAGGGCCGGAGAGCATACCAGCCAGCTGGGAGGGGGTCTGGGGGGACTTGAGGTTCCCAGAGGGAGAGCCCATCATGGGGGACTGCACCTGCCTCAAAGGAGGGGACTTGAGGGGGTTGATACTGGGTGAGCTGCCCCCTCCTGGCTGGATGATCAGCTCTGCAGGCTTACGTCCCCTCTGGCCCTGGGGGGGTCCGGCGGAGGGCGGGTGGTGGTTGAGGCGGCCATTGCCCCCCGTAGGGGTGGTCCTGTGCTCCGGGCCAGCATAGGCCTGCTCTCCATGAGGGCCCCTCATACCGCCAGGACCACCAGGGAAGGGCCGTGCGGGCCCCATGGGGAAGTCCCCTGGCTGGGGCTGGTCTGTGAAGTGCATCTGCCTTCCCTGGGGCCCCATGTTGTCCATTGAATGCCCTCTCATTCTCATAATCTCGTCTGGGCTCATGTTCATAGGCCCCTCTCGTAGTTGGGAGTTCCCATGGGGGCCCATGCCAAACTCAGGGCCCATGTCCCGGCTCCCCATCACAGCCAGTCTGGAAGAGGGGCTCATGGGGCCCTCGCCGGGCATCCTGGGAAACATCATCCCGCCCCCGTTGCCCGGCTCCATGCCGCCTCTTTGGTGTCCCATCATCCTCTGCATCTCCATCATCATCTGTGGAGGAAGGCCCGGTCCCTTGTCGCCCCCTATGCCCTGGTGAAACATGGCCTCCTGGACTGACTGGGGGTTGGGGAAGCGCTCTCCCCGCACCCCTGGACCTCCGAACATACCCCCTGGCCCTCCTGGGAACCCCCGGCCGTCCCCCATCCTCGGGGGCATGTCATCAGGCCAGCCCATCCCGGGCCTGGGGGGTCCCTCCATGTCAGGGTTCATCATGCCATGGGGGAACCCAGGCATCCTCTGCATGTGAGGAGGCATCCCTCTGGGGCCCATGGCCATGCGATCGTGATAGTGCTCTGGTGGCCCTCCCGGCCCCCCTGGACCCCACACCTCTCCGGGGCCCATTTGGTAGGGTGGTGGGGGCCCTCGCATCATGCCGCGCGGCCCGTGGGGGTGCATCATCATGTCGGGAGGAAGTGGGCGGTGATGCATTTCCTGTTTCCTCTTCTTTTCCTCGTAGAACTCCTGCTGCAGCTTCAGCCAGGCCACCTGCTCCGGGGTCATGTGATCTCCGTCCCCACACCCTCCAGGACCCATCATGTGCCCCAGCTCATCTGGGAAGGGGGGCATGTCTCTGGGGTGACCATGTGGGGGGCCGAATGGGGTTCCCTGGGGTCGGGACCCTCCCGTACCCCCTGGTGGACCTAGGCTCTGGGACTGGGCCATCATGGCCTGGAGAGGGCCCTGCTCCGGCCTCCTGGGCCCCCCATCGGGCATGCCGTCGTGGGACTGGGGGAGTCCCCCGATAGGGCCGGGTGGCGGTGGGGCATCGCGGTCATCAGGGAAGAGCATGCGCTGGATGTCTCGCAGGGTCTGGAGGGAGCGCTGGCGGTGCTCTAGCTGTTCCTGGGACAGTCCCTCTGTGTTAGCCTCCATGTTGAGAAGTTCCTGGGCCAGCTGCTGCTGCTGCTGGGGGGTCAGACCAGGCTGACCCATCCCTATGGGCCCCAGCCCTCCTCCTTCACCAGGCTGAGGGGGGTTCAGAGGAGGCATGCCCTGCTCAGACTGGGGCTGGCACCCAGGGGTCTGGTCACCTGGACCTATGCTATTACCAGGGCTGCTGCCAGGGAGATTCTTGGGGTCCATGTCTGCTGAGGAGGCCCCATCCTGGGTGAGTGAACCAGGCTTTACCCCCTGGGGAGGGGGCTGGGTTGGAGCTTGATCAGTCAGGCCAGGTTTAGACCCTGTCTGGTGGTTCTTGTCTGAGGAATGAGATGAGGACTGCTGGGAGGGCTTGGAGTCGCCTCGGAGGGGTCCTGCCTGATCGTTCTAAAACAGAGAAAGGAAAAAGAGATTAGGTTTGGGTAAATGAGGGTTTGTAAATCAAGTATATATCTCAGCTGACTGTATGCCAAGTTACATGTCTAGTCATCACATCTTGGCAGTGTGTGCGTGTGTTCTTACCAGGGGTGGGAGGGGGATCTTGTCCTTGCTGTTGGAGATGTTTCTCATGTGGAAGTTGATGATGTTTTCTGAGTGGCCTGTTAGAACAGCATCAGCAGCCCTGAGGAACAGAGACCAGACAGTCACATTTGTGTCTGTGGCAGCAGAATGAGGGCAGTGTTAGCAGAGGGCATGAAGGAAATGCCGAGGTCGACAGACTAAACAAACAGTTTCACACACACATCTTCCACTTACCATCCACAACTTTTATCTCCTATTCCGTACAGAGGACAGTGTTAATCGGAGACAACTGAAACAAGTACACACTTTCAGTCAAGCACACTGAAAACAAAGCATAACTGCAGGCTTTCACATGTTAGGAAGAGAGCTAGATTTCTGGATTTGATATCTCCACTCCTTTCTCAGGTGTGTGTGGTCTATCCAAACCAAGCTCAGAATAACCTGGTGTGTGGAACACGTCACACACTGCAACTACAATGACTACAGCTCAATCACTAACACATCATGGGCAATTAGGACCATTAACATGGTTTCCCTGTGATCTCCCTTACTTGTTGGCCATCTCTGTAGTGAAGACGTAAACCACTTTAGACCTAGCCTTCTGACCACCCGCCGACTCTGACGCTGCGCCCTGGCCTCCTAGTGCATTGTGGGAGGGTGTGGAGGAGCGGCTGAGTCCGGCGTTGGGGGGAGGATGGGAGTTGGAGTCCTGGGGCTTCACGTCACTGGAGTTACAGTCTGGGGAGGGACAGAGGATCATGTTACTGTAGTTTACAGTAGCAGGTGGAAATGGGGATGACGGAAGGACAGACACTCACTGAAGAATCCTTTGTCGTCCTCATCACTCTCTCCTCCAGAACACCAGTCAGCTCCACTGTAGGGCTGCCTCCTCTCAGCTACACACATCCTCTTCACCCTGTTACTGTCTGTACACACACACACACACACACACAGTCAGTGTGTAACCGTGTGTGCCGCATGTACTTATACAGTTACAGCTGAGCTATCTATCGATAATACACAAACACTCTCCCTCCCCCTCCTTTATCAGAGCGCAGTCCTGTCCACCAGACTCCCAGGAGGAGAGGAGACAGACAGCAGCAAGTCAGTGTGTGACCATAATGACACGCTTTCAGGGGCCTGCTGATGTTTCTACAGCCACAACACCACATTTTCACACAGACAACATGGACACGTAACATGCCCACTAACTTCAGCAGCTATTGTGTCAGAGAGGCAAGATGTAAGCTCTTAAGGTAGGTTAGGATTTGTAAAAAGTCCACTACTTAATACCACTTGACATATTTGACCACTATTTAGAGTGCAGTGTACTACTCACCCTTGTCATCGCTGGTGGGCGTGGCTGTGCCTGGCTGCTGCTCGTTGTAGGACTCCACTGAGGTGCTCCTCTCCCTCTTCACCTTGACCTTTGTCCCCTGTCCCCCAGAGGTCAAGCCCTGGCCATTCTTCAGACCCCCTGGACCCACCCCTGACATGCCGCCCTTAGCACCCACTGTCTTGGGGTCGCATGGCGAGGCCTGTGATTGGCTGCCGGCGCTTCCTGGTTTGCTCTGATTGGGAAGTTTGGAGTCCATCTGGGCGGCGCCACCGGAGGGGGACAAGACTGGAGGGGAGCGCACCATTACCTCTGGCTTGGGTTTAGGACTGAGAGAGGTAGGGAGAGGGAAGAAGTGCTTTTCAATGACATAGCCTTGGTGTGTGTGTGTGGACATATTTAACTATACTTGTGGGGACCAGAAGTCCCCAGAACAATAGTAAACAAAAAATGTAACAACTGGGGACATTTTGTTAGTAACGACAAGGTCAAATGCTATTTCTAAGGGGTTTAGGGTTAAGGTTAGAATTAGGAGCTAGGGTTTTTTTTCTGGTTAAGGTTAGGCTAAGGGAAAATAGAATTTTGAATGGGACTGAATTGTGTCCCCACAAGGTTAGTTGTACAAGACTGTGTATGTGTCACAACAGGTGTGGCTCCCCCAGTAGTACACAGTCTCTTTGTCCTCTTCCTTCCCCACCATGACACAAATGCTACCAGGGACACAGAGGGAACAGGCCAAAGCCTGGGGCTAGAGTTAACGTGTGCCCAGTAAACAGACTCCTGACTAGGAGAGGCTCAGCTGTAAGAGGCCAGAGAGTCAGACGGCTGGCTTGGAGTGAACCAAACTGACCTCGTGTCCCAACAACCCCTCCCAATCTCCCCTCACTCCCCTCTTTCCACTGCCAGGAAGAGAGACTGACAAAATAGTTAAAATCACACACACACACACACACGTGCGTGCAGACACACACTCACTCACTCATTCAGCAGCTCTGTTTGTATGGAGTTGCCCGAATATGAACAGACTACAACAGTGGGCCTACTGTGTCCAGGATTTACGCTGTGGGAAATCCCCCAGCCTACCACGATCCATCATTATAGCTACTAACCACTGTGCTGTACAGTCAGAGTATAGGTGCAGACAGACAGAGGGAAGGGAAACACACTTTTCTCACTGGCCAATACTGCTGTAGGAATAATCCCAGCCAGAGTCTTATATTTGGCTCTGATCCCAAGAGGAGAGGCAGAGCAGGGCGTCTGCTTCTGAATGGCCATGAGTAAAGTACAGTTCAGGAGAACAGGAACCGTCCAACTGGCAGAGATCACTATACCACACCCTACTGACAGACACATTCAACCAGAGAGGAGAGGAGAGAAAGACAGGAGAGAGAGAGAAGAGACTGGCAGGGGTTTGGCAGGGCAGAAGCTGGTTTCCAGTGGCTCCAGAAACATGAGTCAGCAGACAGAACAAACTGACTCAAGGACACACATTTCTACTACCACCCCCCACCACCACTCTACACACACACACATTGTACACTTGCTCTCCCTCACCTCTGTGTGTTGGTGGATGGGGAGTTCTTCAGTCGGTTGTGGTGAATGGAGGGGGCTCCCAGCACCACAGAGCAGGGTGGGGTGATGAGCTGGTGGGGGCTGCCTGTGTGTGTGTGAGGGGCTTTCCCTCTGCCGTTCCCTCGGCCACCCGAACCCGGAGCACTGTTCCCGATATTCCCCCGGCCGTCCTTGGCCTCCTCTCGTTCTTTCTTCCCTCGCTCTTTCTTGCTGAAATGTGTCGCTGCCGTCGCTCCTGCTGCGGCAGGCCTCTCCTCCTGGACCTCCAACATGCTCTGTGTGTGTGTTTGTTTTAATAAGTGTGTGTGTGAGTGAGAGAGAGAGTGCTTCTGTATGTGGAAGAGAGTGTGTTTGTGCCTGAAGTTTCCCCAAGGGGCTCTCACAGCCCTTGGGCACTCTGTGGAGAGAAAACAGAAGGTAATCATTCAACAGAAATGTTAGAGAAATGTGAGAACACCTTTACAACAACTTATTGATGTCTATTGGTCATTGGTTCTAACACACAAATAATTCTGTTGTGTATCATCCTCTCTGGTAGAAGTAGTGGGAGTCCCTGAATGTGGTTGACTGGAGAAACCAACACAATACTAATGGAAACTCCACTGACTGAGCACTCAATTATGACTGGATTCCTACTGACGAGTCCATACAAGTTCTTATATTGTGTGCGTGTTCTCTATGTTGCAGCAGTGTGTGTTCTATGTTGCAGCAGTGTGTGTTCTATGTTGCAGCAGTGTGTGTTCTATGTTGCAGCAGTGTGTGTTCTATGTTGCAGCAGTGTGTGTTTTCTGCCCCTCTGGTAATGACATGAGAATGGGCAGTGAGCAGCACAGTCAGATCATACTGTCATCCTGCAAATATTTAGGAACAACTCCAAAACACTCAAATGCTTTAACCGGCTCCAGAGATCTCCTGAAGGGAGGGAGAAAGAGTGAGAGGGAGCGAGAGAGAGAGCGAGCGAGCGATACTGGGACCAGAACAGACAAACACACTGTTAGCTGCTCCTACATGGGCTAACTATACACACTACTGTACAGGCTTGCACACACACGAGTCAGTGTGTAACCAGGGTCGAACCAGTCTCTACGAGGTTGAGCCCCACCCCCCAGTTTTAGTTGCATGTCCCTATATAAAAAAAAAAGCAAAAAAGGTTAGAACTATTGAGTGACAGTTTGGCTTTTGAGTGACAGAGTGACTGTCAGCACAATGGAGAGGGCGCACAGCAGTGTGTGTAGGGGGGCTATGGAAAGCCACCGGGCGGTTAGGTATGACCCCCTTGGGTTTCCATAAAAGCCGGGAAAAAACTATTCTTATCCCTGTGGTTGGCTAAGTGAATAACGTCATACGCCGCCTGTAATATTTTATTTTGATTGATAAGGGTGGGGTCGCTTCGCTCAACTCTGCCTCAAGCACCACAACTACAGAGTTTAGTTAGCGACTTAGCTAGCTGTAAAAAAGTGTTAGTGTTATTAGCCTTAGCTAGCTGTAAAAAGTGTTAGTGTTATTAGCCTTAGCTAGCTGTAAAAAGTGTTAGTGTTATTAGCCTTAGCTAGCTCGAAACAGTTAATCTGCCACGATGGATATCAGAAATTGGAGAAAGAGAGTGATGAGCAGCAACATCAAACCACCGAGGCCACCACTATGCCCAGCAGTGATGATCAGTGGTGTAAAGTACTTAACTTCTTAGGGAGCAGCGCATGAGGTGACCGTTTTGGAGACCCTGGCGTGCCCAAAGTAAAATGCCTCCCATTCAGGCCCAGAAAATAGGATATGCACATATTTAGTACCATTGGATAGGAAACACTCTGAATTTTCTAAAAGTGTTAACCATTTGTGAGTACAATAGAACGGATATGGCAGGCGAAACCCCGAGGAATTTCTGTCCTGGAAAAAGTGGTTTTGACACATTGCTCATTTGGAACCCCTCCCTTATGAAAATGCCCATATAAGGGCATATGAATGCAGTACCTATCGCTTACTCTGGATGTCAACAGTCTCGAGACACTGTTCAGATTTTTTTTAGATGCTATTAGAGCAGAGAAGAAGACGAATCAGGAAGTGTCCCCAGAGATGTCAATAGAAGAGGACGCGCTCTCTCACCAAGCACGCTCTGTGGTTTTTTCCTTTCTTATAGCCCAGTTTATATTCTGGTTGAATTATTATAGTAAATATCGTAAAAGTGTTCCTAAGGATACATTAAAAAGGATGTTTGATTGTTCTTGGACAAGTTTATAGGTATAAGTTGAACGAGTTCTCTTCACGTTTCAATGGGCGCTGTAGTTTCTGATTATAACGCGAACCAAACGGAGATTTATGGATATAATACATGACTTTTTCTAAAAAAAGAACCATGGATTGTATTCGTTGGACACTTGGGAAGCCATCAGCAGAAGTTCTTCAACAGGTAATTGATTTGTTTTCGCTGTGAAATGTGTTTTCTGTGAACCGTGGAGGCTTATGAATTCATGGTAATGGTAAAAATATGTTAGGTGCTACCCTCAAACAATCAAATGTGGTGCTTTGCCGTAAAGCCTTTTGAAATCTGACAACGCTGTGATATTGCCAAGAAGCAGAGCTTTTGATGACTATGAAACACTTGTATATTGATGCATGTTTAATAATTAAACATTTGGATTTTGAATTTGGCGCCTTGCATTTCACCTGGTAGTGTCGGGAGTGGGGGCGCTAGCGCCCAAGCGCACCTTACTGGTCCTTAAGAAGTTAAGTAAAAATACTTTAAAGTACTACTGAAGTCTTTTTTTTTGTATCTGTACTTTACATTTATAACAACTTTTAGTTCACTACATTCCTAAAGAAACAAAATGTACTTTTGGGTGAAACATTATTAATGCTGAGCAGGACAGGTCCAATTCACACACACTTGTCAAGATCACTGGTCATCCTCACGGAATTTGATCTGGCAGACTCACTAAACACACATGCTTTGTTTGTAAATGATGTCTGAGTCTTGGAGTGTGCCCCTGGCTATTTGTACATTTAAAAAACAAGAAAATGGTGCCATCTTATTTGCTTAATATAAGGATTTAGAAATGATTTACACTAACATGAAACTTAAGTATATTTTAGCAATTACATTTACTTTTGATATTTAACTATATTTAAAACCAAATACTTTTAGCCTTTTACGCAACTAGTATTTTATTGGTATCTTTACTTTTACTCAAGTATGACAATTGGGTACTTTTCCACCACGTGCAATGATTCTGCCGAGCTCAGCTAGCTCCGTGTGCAGAGCCTACCCACCCTTCCACAAGTGCCACCAGGATAATGGCTCCACCTCCGACTGTTCCTATTGATCTTGGAATAGAGGAGCCGAGCCAGCCCAGGTTAGCCTAGAATCCTACCCTAGCCGCAGGTTCTGTCCAAAAACGTTCATTGTTTCGTTTAGTTGGATCTCCATAGGCCTTTTATTTACTGTGATTGTTTACTGTTAATGGAACTAGCCTAAATAGGCCTACTACTCTGTATTAAGCCAAACTGCTATTCAGTATTTTTGTTTGCATGCATGAATAATTAGGCTACTACTTTCAGCATTTAGTTTGCAAGATTTTGGTCAGACACCCATGTGTACGGCTGAACTCACAAAAGGGCAATTCACCTATTACAAACAGCCCATCTTGTGGCCTATATACGTACATTACCAACAACCAATCACATTCACCTGAAGAAAACTGATCACACCAAACGAGCCAATGGATGCCGAGCCCAACCTCAGAAGCCTAGCCTTCCTGGCTATAATACCAGAGCATGCATTCATTTCCTCACTTCAATACCGTGCATCAGCGAGCACAAACCCTCTGGCGAAGCGATGCCAAAATATGTTATACCTCATTCCCTCTTTCAGGGAACAGTAGTTATATTCATAAATGTATGTCCTCCTTCAGTAGGTCACTCAGTATATTATACTATGGGGACATACAATCACGCCCCAAGGCGGCTCAGAGGGTACCAAACTTGGAAGCCCACGGCAACCCAAGCAGACATAGGTTCCACCAGCTCCAAAAAGGGGTTACAGAAGCCCCACTTTTCCCCTAATACTTACCCGAGAAGCCTGAACTGTCAGAGCCCCATAGAACACCCACTCCCGGATCCAGCCATAGAACACTATGAACCACACTGGGAGCAGTTATATCCAAGCGATAAAACCTCAAAAAGGTATGTGGGGAACCCAAACTCGCTGCAGCTCAGATATCCCCAATCATCATGCCCCGGAACAATGCCCTGGAAGCCACCACACCCCTAGTGGAATGAGCATGCACACCGTTAGGTAATCCTTGTCCTTTACTGTCATACAGTGCCTTCGGAAAGTATTCAGACCCTTTGACTTTTTCCACTTTGTTACGTTACATCCTTATTCTAAAATATATTAAATTGTTTTTTCCCCTCAATCTACACACAATAACCCATAACAACTAAGCAAAAACAGGATTTTAGAAATTATTGCTAATAAAAAAAAAAATGGAAATATCACATTTACATCAGTACTTTGTTGAAGCACCATTGGCTGTGATTACAGCATCGAGTCTTCTTGGGTATGACGCTGGCACACGTGTACTTGCGGAATTTCTCACATTCTATGCTGCAGATTCTCTCAAGCTCTGTCAGGTTGGATGGGGAGCGTCGCTGCACAGCTATTTTCAGGTCTCTCCAAGAGATATTAGATCGGGTTCAAGTCCGGGCTCTCATCTCAAGTTTATAGGTATAAGTTGAACGAGTTCTCTTCACGTTTCAATGGAGGAGTGGAGGCTGTAGTTTCTGATTATAACGCGCGAACCAAACAGAGATTTATGGATATAATACATGACTTTTTCTAACAAAAGAACCATGGATTGTCTTCGTTGGACACTTGGGAAGCCATCAGCAGAAGTTCTTCAACAGGTAATTGATTTGTTTTCGCTGTGAAATGTGTTTTGTGTGAACCGTGAAGGCTAATGAATTCATGGAAATGGGAAAAATAGTGAAGGTGCTACCCTCAAACAATCAAATGTGGTGCTTTCGCTGTAAAGCCTTTTTGAAATCTGACAACGCTGTGATATTGCCAAGAAACAGAGCTTTTGATGAGTATGAAACACTTGTATATTGGTGCATGTTTAATAATTCAACTTTGGGATTTTGAATTTGGCGCCTTGCATTTCACCTGGTAGTGTCGGGAGTGGGGCGCTAGTCCCTAAGCTGATCCCTAAGAAGTTAATCAAGGATCTCTCTGTACTTTGCTCTGCTCATCTTTCCCTCTATCCTGACTAGTCTCCCAGGTGGACTCCAATCAAGTTGTAGAAACATCAAGGATGATCAATGGAAACAGGATGCACCGGAGCTCAACTTCGAGTCTCACAGCAAAGGGTCTGAATACTTACGTAAATAAGGTATTTATGTTTATTTTTAATACATTTGCAAAAATGTCTAACAAACCATTTTCGATTTGTCATTATTGGATAGTGTGGAGATTGATGAGGATTTTTTTGCTATTTAATAAATTTTAGATTAAGGCTGTAACGTAACAACATTTGGAAAATGTCAAGGGGTCTGAATACTTTCCAAACCTCCACAATCCAATAAGACACTGCTTAGAAAAGGTCCCTACGCCAAGCTGGACTAGCAAAACAGACAAAAAGCTGGTCACAAACGCAGATATCCTTGTCCTATCCATATGCATAAAGTGCACACCGGACACAGACCATGCAACCTAAGTTGTTCACTGGAAACAAACAGAGGAGGTGAGAAAGGGAACAACTCGAAAGCCAGGGGACCTGTAAGACATAGGCATAACCTTTGGAACAAATACTGCATTAGGACTTTGGAGTTGCCAGATGTGAACTCCAAAAAGGAAGGGTGTACTGATAGCGGATGGAGATCCCCAACACGCTTGGATGATGCCAAGGCCATGAGCAGGGCAGTCTTGTAGAAAATAACCTTCAGGTCCACAGACTCAAACGAAGGCTCACACAGAGCATCCAGGACCAAAGCCAGGTCCCAGATCAGTGCCATAGGCTTGAACAAACATCTCAACCAACGCACGCCTTTCAGGAATAGAACCACCAGAGGGTGAGACCCCGGGGTACAGCCGTCAATCTCTTCTTTTACACGCCAAAATGGCTGCCATATAAACCTTCAATGTGGAAAAAAAAGGCCCTGCTCTAAAAGCTCTTGAAAGAACATCAAAATGTCCACCAGAGAGCTCTGAAATCTTGACACCAAACCTCAAACACGCACCACTTAAATGTATATAACCCTCACGTAGAAGGCGCACTCGCCGACTGTATATTCATACGTTTGAGGGTAAACCCCTAGCTGTCAAATTAAACCTTTCATGGGTGCCAAACTGTCCTGTGTGCCTGGGACAAGAGATACCGACGACACAGTACCATCCATGGGTCATGGCCCAACGGGTGGACGATCCCCGGGAACCAGGGTTGTCTGGGCCAATGAGGAGCCACCAGAATTAACAGCAGACCCTCTTGACGGACCCTCTCCACGGTGGCCTGAATCAGGTCCACCAGAGGAAACGCATAGAGCAGGGTCCGAGGCCACTGATACGCCAAAGCATCCATTCCCGACGAAGCACCCAGATCCCTCATTGAGAAGAACAGACAAAGCGTGTTTCCCGAACCGGTCTCATATCTGGGATACCACCAAGGGGTCCACCTCCCCATGGAAAGTAGATCCACGTTTAGATCCAGGAAGATACGTTGTGGACTACAGGAAACAAGGGGCCCCATCCACATCGACGGGGCTGCAGTGGAATGGGTTGAGAGCTTCAAGTTCCTCAGTGTCCAAATCACTAAGGACTTAAAATGGTCCACTCACACGTGCACAGTTGTGAAGGCATGACAGTGCCTCTTCCCCCTCAAGAAGTTGAAAAGGTTTGGCATTGGCCCTCAAATCCTCAAAAAGTTCTAAAGCTGCACCAATGGGACATCTTGACTGCCTGCATCACTGCTTGGTATGGCAACCACACCACCCTCAATCGCATCACGCTACAGAGGGTGGTGCAGATAGCCCAGTACATCACTGGGGCAGAGCTCCCTGCCATCCAGGACCTCTATATCAGGCGGTGTGAAAGGAAGGCCAGGAAAATCTTTAAAGAATCCAGCCACCCAAGCCATACACTGTTCTCTGCTACCGCATGGCATGCGGTACCGAAGCTCACTCACTCACATACAATCTTCATTTACCCTGCTGCTACTCAGTCACCTTACCCCAATACATATCTACCTGTATCACTCCAGTATCACTCCAGTATCCCTGTACATTGTAAATATGGTAATGGCACAGACCCTGTATATAGCTTCTTACTTCCTGTGTTCTTATTTCTATTTCTCGTTTGTTTTTGTTCTACCTTGTTATTTTTTGTGCTACATTGATATTCATTACTGCGTTATTGGATGTGAAGCTTGCAAGAAAGGCATTTCACTGTACTTGTGCATGTGGCATAAAATAAAATACAAAACAACTTGAAAACAACGCTCGCCATCCCAGTAAGGATAATTCTATGGTGATCACCCTACGGGGCACTACCTGGCCCATGAGAACCCACTACAACAGCAGTCCCTCCAAGGAGTCAATGTCTTTAGGCACGACAGGAATACCTTAAGCAACCGATGGAGGGACGGGATACATCCAGACGTAGCAACAAAAGCCCCAGAGGCACCCCAGCTATCAGAGGCCATCAAATCCAGGCTGTATCACATCCAGCTGTGATTGGGAGTCCCATATGGCGGCGCACAATTGGCCCAGAGTCGTCCGAGTTTGGCCGGGGTAGGCCGTCATTGTATATAAGAATTTGTTCTTAACTTCTTAGGGAGCAGCGCATGAGGTGACCGTTAGCGCCCCACTGCTCCCTAAGAAGTTAACTGACTTGCCAAGTTAAAAAGGTTAAATAAAAAATTAAATGTTATTGGTCACATACACATGGTTAGCAGATGTTATTGCGAGTGTAGCGAAATGCTTGATCTGCTAGTTCCGACAGTGCAGCAATATCTAACAATTCCACAACAACTACCTAATACACACAAATCTAAGTAAAGGAATAAGAATATATACATATAAATATATGAATGAGCAATGGCAGAGCGGCATTGGCAAGATGCAATAGATGGTATAAAACACAGTATATACATGAGATGAGTAATGCAAGATATGTAAACATTATTAAAGTGGTATTATTAAAGTGACTGGTGATCCATTTATTAAAGTGGCCAATGATTTCAAGTCTGTATGTAGGCAGCAGCCTCTCTGTTAGTGATGGCTGTTTAACAGTCTGATGGCCTTGAGATAGAAGCTGTTTTTCAGTCTCTTGGTCCCAGCTTTGATGCACCTGTACTGACCTCGCCTTCTGGATGGTAGCAGGGTGAACAGGCAGTGGCTCGGGTGGATGTTGTCCTTGATGATTTTTTTGGCCTTCCTGTGATATCAGGTGCTGTAGGTGTCCTGGAGGGCAGATAGTTTCCCCCCAGTGATGATCTGTGCAGACTGCACCACCCTCTGGAGAGCCCTGTGGTTATGTGTGGTGCAGTTGCTGTACCAGGCAGTGATGCAGCCTGACAGGATGCTCTCAATTGTGCATCTTTAAAAGTTTGAGGGTTTTAGGTGACAAGACAAATCTCCTAGGTTGAAGACGCACGCTGTTGCGCCTTCTTCAGCACACTGTGTGGGTGGACCATTTCAGTTTGTCTGTGATGTGTATGCCGAAGAACTTAAAACTTTCCACCTTCTCCACTGCTGTCCCATCAATGTGGATATGGGCGTGCTCCCTCTGCTGTTTCCGGAAGTTCACAATCATCTACTTTGTTTTGTTGACGTTGATTGAGAAGTGGTTATCCTGACACCAAACTCTGAGTGCCCTCACCTCCTCGCTATAGGCGGTCTCGTTGTTGTTGGTAATCAAGCCTACTACTGTTGTGTTGTCTGCAAACTTGATGATTGAGTTGGAGGCGTGCATGACCATGCAGTCATGGGTGAACAGGGAGTACAGGAGGGGGCTGAGCACGCACCCTTGTGAGGCTCCAGTGTTGAGGATCAGCGAAGTGGAGGTGTTGTTTCCTACCTTCTCCACCTGGGGGTGGCCCGTCAGGAAGTCCAGGACCCAATTGCACAGGGCGGGGTTGAGACCCAGGGCCTCCAGCTTAATGATGTGCTTGGAGGGTACTATGGTGTTGAATGCTGACCCAATCAGACCCAATAACTGCGGGCACAAGAGAAAAGGCATGAGTGCCCCAGCTGAAACCGTGCCAGACAAAACCAGAATTTGACCCTCCTCCTGTTGGGACAAAAAAAATGATTCAGAACAGAGTCCTGAACGAGACCCAGAAACTGCACCTCGGAAGAATCTGCTTTCACCCCACTCTCCTTCGACCTAACACTGTGTCTGTACCAAGACATCCACCGCTGCCCAGATGCACAAAGACGGTCAAAAACCAACCTTGAAGCCTCCCTCTGGCAACCCACCTCTGGCCTGGACCCTTTCCTTTCACGCCTTGGGAACAGCCGAGCCACCCCCGCAAAGGATTTTCATGGGAAAAGGACCCGTAGAGCTGGGTCCTGTTTTTGTTTCTGCTCAAAACAAGCCTATAATGACTCCATAGCCGAGCCAAAATAACCTTGTTGACAAAACTGGCTCATCCAAATGCATACGCCTGTCCCTCTCAGGAATCTGGGACAACGTCAACCAGAGGTGACGCTGAGCCACCACTGTCGACCCCATACTTTCCCCCACAGTCAGGATAGTACAGCGAGAAAGAGCTGTAGCACAGATTTCTCAGAGAAGCTCTGAAACCGGCTTCCCCGCCTCCACGGTCCTATTCAGCTTCTGCAGAAAATCGATATGATACCTCTGCAGCATTGTGACCACATTCAACAACCGGGTCGCCACACTTGTCCAGCTGATCCCTGGAGAACCGGCACTGTTTTTTCGGAAGAACCATGCTAGGATTAGCCCCCTTGTTAGCCTCTAACTCACACAGCAATGACAGGAGGTAAATACCTTTCCCCAAATCTGGAGGAACTCCACTGCTTTTGGAGAAGGCAAATCCACCCCCAGGTGATCTGCCGCCCTACAACATAGCTCCATCAAACGGAGCATTAGTCACCAATGGTTCACTCTCCCCCGCCGAATCCAAGGGCGGGGCTTTAGGCTCCCCCGTATGGATGCCATCTGATTCACACTTCGAAAACACTCCAGACCCAACCAAGGATAGGTTATCATCCCCAGAAACTAGACTCTGAACACTGCCAGAGAAACCGTAATGAGCCTCACTTGGCTTGGATGACAGGCCAATACAACTCTGACCACCGCTGCTGCTTTCTCCCTCGGCCTTAGACAATCCCATTCCAAAACAGATACCAAGACCCAAAACTCACAACATCTAGGGGGACGAGTACTCTCCTCTCACTAAGACACCTAAGTCGGAGCCGAATCTTGTAGTTGTGTGCTTGAAAAGTTTGTAAATTGCGTGACACGTTCTTCCTTCAGGCGAGCTGAAGAGCGAAGAATTGAGGAAATAAATGCGAGCCACAGTATTATTGCCAGGAATGCAGGGCTTCTGAGGGCGGGCTCGGCATCCATTGGCCGTGATACCAGTTTTCAGGTAAATACGATTGGTCGTTGACTCCCCATAGCACGTTATACCGAGTGACCGATTGAAAGGTAACCTAGTGTATTGAGTCCTTTCCAATCGTGCAGTGTTGCCTGAGCACTAGAATAACTAAACTCTCTTCGCTTTTCCTGGTGTAGCTAGTTATACTTACAGCTAGTTATCAGTATTTCACTAGAGCTGCACAGTGCACACACAAGCTAACACACACACAGCAGGACATGCCAATCAACCTCTCCCTACAAATCACACACTAACGAAACACTAATTGGGCTTCTTGCTGACACTGCTGTCACAGAACGCACATGCAGCAGCCACCACACACACACAGCAGAAACCACACACACACACAGCAGAAACCACACACACACACACACACACACACAGCAGAAACCAAACACACACAGCAGAAACAACACACACACAGCAGAAACAACACACACACACACACACACCAGAAACCACACACAAACACCAGAAACCACACACAAACCCACACACACCAGAAACCACACACAAACACCAGAAACCACACACAAACACCAGAAACCACACACACAAACATACACACCAGAAACCACACACACAAACCAGAAACCACACACACAAACCAGAAACCACACACACACACTCACACCAGAAACACACAGCAGAAACTACACACACACACAGCAGAAACCACACACACGCACACAGCAGAAACCACACAAACACACACACCAGAAACAAATAACAAAACACACACCAGAAACTACTCACACATACCAGAAACGACACACACACACACACCAGAAACGACACACACACACACAAACACACACCAGAAACCACACACACAAAACAGAAACAAATAACAAACAAATAACCAAACACAAACACCAGAAACACACACACACACACACCAGAAACCACACACACACGCACACACCAGAAACCACAGGCACACACACACACAAAAAAAAACACAAACACCAGAAACACACACAGACACACACACAAAAACACACACCAGAAACCACACACACACACACCAGAAGCCACACACACAGACACATACACCAGAAACCACACACACACACACACACACACACACACCAGAAACACACACACACACACACACACACCAGAAACCACACACACACACCAGAAACCACACACACACACCAGAAAAACACAAACACACCAACACCAGAAACACACACACACCAGAAACCACACGAAACCACACACCAGAAACCACACACACACAGAACCACACACACACACACACACACACACACCAGAAACCACACACACACCAGAAACCACACACACACACACACACACACACACCAGAAACCACACACACACACACACACACACACACACACACACCACACACACACACACACACACACACACCAGAAACCACACACACACACACACCAGAAACACACACACCAGAACCACACACACACA